>VWZT01012695.1:174290-233060 GCA_013397055.1 Pachycephala philippinensis | reverse complement strand
TAAATCTGCTTTTTTTTTTTTTTTTTTTTTTTTAAACCTCCAGTATTACATATGTGCCAGAAAAAAGCGAGCTGGGAGCAGAAAGCGGAGCAGGGCGATCAGAGTCCTCGGGAAGGTCGGGTTCAAGCACTGCAACCCAGCGATCCTGGTGAAAACGTGATTCCCATGTCTAGCCACGGAGATCCTGTTCCCTTTTAACACCAGAGCAACATCCTGCCTCATTCCCTTTGCCGAGCGGTGTGTCCTCGATAGGGTTTCTTTGTCCCTTGTTTGCTATCTGCTGTGGGGGACGAGCATCCTGGCTAAATCCACGGCAGGCTGGAGAGGACCAGGAAAGCCTCCGTGACCACTCAGGGATCCTGCTTTCCAGTCATGATCCTGCACAGTTCTAGCACTTTCTCTCCACAGCCCACAAAGGAATTTTTTTTTTTTTTTTTTTCCTTTTTAAAGCAACAGCTCCCAGGTTTTAGCAGGAATGGATCCTGGTGCAGCTTCTCTCCTGCCCCCTGGCAAGGCTTTGCCAGGACTGGCTGTGCCTTTCCCAAACGGCATGGGCAAATTTTGCAGCGGAACAAAGCTCCAGGAGAAACCCTCCTCATAAAGGCCTGCAAAAAACCACACCACCACGATTTTCCCAGTTGGAATGGTGACTGCCAAAAGTCCACGCACCTGCAGGCTACACCTTGGGGATGGAGCAGCCTTTGGACACCGGGCACACCCCACTCCTGCCCGGCAGCGTCGGCTCTGCAGGGCCACATTTCACCCACCACAGTGTCATGACTCCCATCCTCAACCTCCAGCTCCTAAAACCTCAACGGAAAACTGAGATCCTTCCTGAATTAAATCGAGTTTCCAGTTCTCAGGGGTGCAAAATAAAGGCTGCCAGTGCCTAGAAAGCCCTTGCAGGGACGAGCTGCCCCCATGAGCAGGAGCAGCTCTGCCACCCTGCCATGCTCCAGCAGACACCAGGAAGGTCAGAGAGCCCCACAGTGAGAAACCAGCCACCATGGAATGGTGTCTCCAGCAGGACACTGCCATCATCCCCGTGCTCCTTTCCCACCCCACAGACACCTGGTTTTCCTCTCTGCTGGCCTCAGTTTCCAGCTGCTTCTCACCTGGACCCACACATTCAGTCCCTTTCAACAGGATTCTGGAAATGAGTTCAAGCAAAAACCAATTAGGTGCAGAAATGCTGATATTAAGAGCTGAACACCACATTGATTAAACGTGCTTTAACCCCAAAACCTTTCCTTATCCTTCCTTCTGACTGTTCCCACTCCACGCTCACCTTTCCCTTGCCTTTGCACAGGGAGCACAGTGCCCAAGGCCACCACAGAGCCAAGTCTGCACCAGCTCCTCTACACCCACACAAGGGACACAGAATGAGCCAAAACAGCTAAAAAGGACACTCCTCCACAGAAATATGGAGTGTCACAAAAAGCTGCAGTTTCATTTTATATTAGTCATCCTTATACTGAGTATTTGTGGCACTGTCTTACAGGGAAGACAGTGAGACCACAAGAGACATCTCAGATTTCCAACTTGTGCATGTTGGTGTGATGGGCAGGGCTCTTGGACTTGCCCACTTTCCTGAGAAAGGCACATCTAAGGCTCTAGAACAGCCATCCCCAAAAAATCCTGACTAAACATTGAAAGTCCAACAGCATCATTCAGTTTAATCTGACTCATGGCCTCACTGGAAGGATCTCAAACCCTGTAGTAAAGATCTACACCAGCCTCACCCACCTGAACCACAGAGCAAATAACAGCACACAGGAGCCACCAGTCCTGCACACAGCCATGAAATGAAGGTGGGGACAGGACAAATGTCACCCCTGGTCACACAGAGAGCCTGCAGCAGCACCTGGGAGTGCACAGGGTTCCCAAGGTCTGCTAAGCAATACCCCAAATCCCTGGATCATCTTCTCTCTCTCCATTACACTGGTATGGCAGTGAAAATGGGAAATACTAAATCTAGAGAAGCTGCAAATCACTGAAGAAGAACCCCAACTTTTAAAACAGGCATTCAGACTTTTCAGAATGCTCCAAAACACCACCTAAAATAACAAGTTTAAGTTGAAATTGCTTTTTATGCTGGAAAATTAATCTGTGATTTACTTTCTGTTATCCAAGAGGTGGATTTTTAGAGGGCAGAGCATCACCCTGGCCTTGTTTTATGGGACCTCTGGTTACCTCAATGCACATGAGAAGCTCAGAGCAGAATTACATTGCCCTTCAGGAATGTGAATTAACCACATTCTGCATTTCAAACTCATCTGGGCAAGGAAAGGGAACATTCCTTTGCAACTGAGCAAGCCAAAGGACCAATTTCAAATGGACAAAAAACTCAGTGGTTGTCCTTGGCACCCCTACTCCAGGATCTGAGCACCCTGCAGCAGAGAGGCACCCACCAACTCTCAGCTAAGCCCAGGGAACCTTAACAGGCAAAACATTTTTTTGGAAAAGCTCTCCCACTACCAAAAATAAGAACACTTGGCACAAGGAGTTACCAAATCTGACAGGTTACACTGCCCCAGGGACAGCTGGTAAGGAAATAAACCTAAGAGCAGCCACATCTCCACCAGCCTTCCACAGATGAGGTGACTGATGGCAAACATCTCCCTACAAACCCAGAAAATAGAATTTTGCTACTTTTATTTTAAAACAAAATTCTTCTTCTCCCAAAAACTTGCTAAGAGACACTGCAGTCGTAACTGTTGGCACAGATAAGGAAATTTTGTTTCCAACTTTTAGTTTCAGATGTGTGGGAAGCAAAGACCCAAAATTGAGCTGAGGCACCTCAGCTCAAGGTACTCAGTAAGTAAAATCTAACTGAAAGCACCCCAAAAACTCATCAGGTTTGCATCAGGGCACCTCTCAGCCCCAAATCTGCACTTCAAACCCTGGCTTGTTTTTAAAGTAATGTATTTTCTGTATACATTTCATTTTCTACCTGTTTTCTGTGGTTTTTTGCAATATTTGCCTTACGGATGCCACTTTGGGCATGCTCAGCTCACAACTCACTCATTAAAATCCTTCTCTTCAGGGCCAAGGATCCAGAACCTTAAACTTCCTACCGAAGGAATAATTTGTTCTTCTGACTGTATCATCCACACGAACAGTTTTCAGGTTGATCACAACAAGTGGGGGGGAGGTGGATTTGCCTGGGACATTGCCAGGACAAAACTGCTCTCAAATATTTCCACAGCATTATCTGACCAGAGCTGGTGGAGCTTCCAGTGGCTTCCAGCTGGATCTAAATGACTTCTCCTGGTGTATTCTCTGAGCATCTCACAATGAGTTTGTGCACGAGTTCAAAAGCCGCTACAGAGTAGATTTTGCTCCGAATCCCATCCCAGTTCTACCACACACTGTCTTTTCATCCTTCTCTTCACTGAAGAAAGGCCTTACCATCCAAACTCTGCCCAGCCCCAAGCTCTGACCTCCACCTGCTCCTCAGGAGGAACACTCCCTGTCACGCTGGGTTTTTTTGCTATGCACACCAAATAAAACCCTCACAGACACAGGAGGACTCACTAACTGGAAGGGCTGCCAGTCTCCTACACAAACAGGAAAGGCTATTTCTAGTCCATTCCAAGTAAGGACTTCTATGAATTGCAGCAAATCCCTGCTTTCTAGGAATTTAAAGAGCAAGGAAAACAACAGCATGGCATCGTCTTAATGCCCTGCATTAAGTGCGTCAATGATCGACAGAGGGGTTTAAGCATCAAAAGTCTTTCAAGACAAAGCTTCCTGTCCCCAACTTGCTTGACACGATTCCAGAAGGCACATGAGGGGTCATCACTGCCAGCACACGCAAGACAAAACCAAGCCATTACATAAATATCCTCTACATCTCATAAAAATCATCTTTTCCAAGTGTGAATCATAAATCCTGAGACACAGGACACCACCCTCAGCTTTCCCTTGGCTGTAACACCTGTGGAGCAGCCACCCCAGAGCTCTCTCCATGCACAAAATCCACACAAATGCTGAAATTAATTGTAGCAGCAACAGGAGATGTGCACAGGTTAATTTACAGGATCTGAGCAGTCACTCCGGTTGCAGCAGTTGTTACAAAGGTACTTTATTATTACAGACATTGGGCGAGAATTTGTGATGATCAACTACAAACATCCTCTTTTCATCTTTTTGTTATAAACTAGATCTTAATCACAAGATTTCCCTGACATTTTACTGCCCAAGTTTCAGACAGCACTAATGATTTTAAGATTGAAGCAAGAAACAGCAACAAGTGAGTACTGCAGTTGAAAAAAACCAATATTGTACTGGCTTTTTGTTTAGATTAAAAGATTACAACATCTTACTATTATAGTTTTGCGGAAATAAAATAATAATAAATTCATTGGGGACAACGAAATAGTATTTCTGGGAAGCCACCTGTGCCCACACTGACATTTACCAGCAGCTGAACAAAGCAGGTGACAAAACATCTCCGATGCATCAGCTGATGCCTATACTCATTTTATTGTCTTAACTCTGGGAGCCAAAAATATTTATCCTCATTTTTAAGATGAATTAACTGATATTTATCTGATTTTAAAATCTGGGTTATGTGCCTTTGAAGCACAATGTATTTGGAGTTTAACTCCCTGTCCCATTTCGTCATTTTTGGGGGCTCTCACATACAATTGGGTTTGTACCAGAGCTGTCATTTACTCTTCAGCTCTCAACCTGTGCAGCTGAACATCTCCTAAAAGGAGATGGATGTGAGAATGTGTATCCATAGGCAAGATGATCCTTGGATAGAGCAGCAAAGTTATTTAACCATATTCAGAAGAGACCCAGAGTTCTTACACTGAACATACTGAGATGCACATGGAGGAGGCCACCAACCTGTAACCTGCAACAGGGCAAGGAAAACTTCCTCATCCAAGCCAGACATCCGAATTTCCTGAAAAGAATATGCTGCTGATTAAGGTGTCCTCCTGAGGGAGCAGGGTTTGATCCCAAGGATGGGCTTCCTGCCTGAGTAGCTCACATTATTGCCATTTTTTTCCTCCCAGGAGTTCAGGACACAGCTATAAACTAAAAAACACAAAAAGCTCCACATTCAATTATGGCTTGTAATTATTTTTAATATTTTATTTCTGTTCAATGATTTTTCTTCCAGCCTAAGAGGTGTACTCTGACAGGTGGGAGTCACCTTTGTTCTAAGCACAAGTTTAAAACCACGGAACTCCACTGTGCTGCGGAAGGGATAAGGCTGTGCCTGTTTTCCAGAGAGGATTTATCCCAAATGCAGGCAAACCCCAAGCACCTTGGCTGCCATGAACTAGCATAGCCAGTGAAAATTAACCAGATCAGAACAGGTCATTTCACTTACCCTGTGACCACAAAACATTTTTGGAAGTTACAGCCAACTAGCAGCTGTTAAAAAAAAGAAAGAAAATGAGTTGTTTATAAGTGCTTTTACTCCATCAGCCTCTTCCCTAAGCCTGTGCCTCAGGGTAGCTGGTCACGGGGCAGATGCCAGGAGTGCTCCATGGAGATGCCTGAGGCTTCTCCCAGCCAAGCACCACCCAGGTAATGGGCTGCTCCCGATGTCCTGCAGGCCAAGGCCACCCCAGCCTGGCTCTGCACACCAGGCAGCAGCTGGAAGCACTGAGGGCTGAGAACTGCATCTCACACGGCCACAGACTCCTCCATCCTGCATCTTACTCGCACATGACATTCTGGGGCTGTGGCCCAAACACCAAAAGGCCTCTGACACTTCAGAGCTTTGAGCCATAGAAAACACCAACACTCCAGGCCATTTTGCCATCTTGGACCCTTTACACAACCTGGAGGTTGTTAATTGACACATTTGTGGAATACCGCAATTTGACACAACACTTTTGACTTCACCCATGTCAAAACCATCTCATATGTGACCCTATACCCACAAAATGCTGATTATCTTCATCATTATTTTCTTTTTAGCCTTTAAAGGCTGATTAAATGCAAAACAAGAGCTTAAATTAAACTCAAACCCCAGGTTCTTTCCACTGTGTTTGTGAGGAGCTCCAGAGTGATACCCTAAACTCAGCTTCATCACATTTTCCAGAAACACAGTTAAAGCACAAAGACAAACTGAAATCTTGGCAGAACAAGGAACTTTACCTCAAAAATCAAGTGGGATGCATGTGGATATAAACCCCCTGAAGTGTCCTGCTCCAGTTTTAGTCTCTTCACCGCACATAATATTAATACACACATGAAGCAGTTTTCCATTTAAAATTGCATACCCAAAGTAACAAAGAACAAAAAAATAGTGTACTAAATTAAAACAATATATTTGCAGACTGGAATATGTCCTGCTACACAGAGTCCAAATCTGCTTTACGAATTACATACAGCAGAAGGGAACATTTTCCAATGGAGAAGGAATCTACTCCACTCCAAGGATCAGCAGTCCCAGCCAATCATTAACTGTTTTGTGAAGACCATCAGTGTAGACCTGGGCTTTCTGCACTCAAAATTACCCTAAAACACCTGTATTAAGTGATCTAGAGGTCATTTCTTTTACAATACTTCAGTTACAAGTGTGCAAGACACTCTGGTTTTTTTCAAACCAGATAAAAACTTCCATGTGGTGTCCTGTTTGTGCATCCTACTCAACTGAACAGCTGCACACAAGTCTAAGAGGACTGAATTCACAGCATCAGAAATCCTGTATTTGTTCTTTACAACTGTCATACAACCATTATAAAACATAATATTAGTCTTGAAACAAGCAGGAACTCTACTCCTTCCACAAATGCCATTTAAGTCTGGTGGGAACAGCTCATGTTTTGTTTTTATCAACTGTAATGACTCTGAGCAGTCATTATAATCTATGACTTCTGGGTAAATCAGTCCCTCAAACTTCCATTTTAATGCACAAATAAATATGGCCATTTAACAATGTGAAATTAAAGTTAGCACACATTTTGAAAACAAAACAAGAAAGACCTCCAATCATAACCACCCAGAACATCCATTAGTGGTGCTGCTATTCATTCTGGACAGTTCCATGGGCTGGCATTTGGTACCTAACACTTTGTTTTCACCTTTCTGAAGAAACAATCTTCTCTAAAGATGCTGTCGAGTGTCTTTAGCAAAGAGGCAAACCCCTAAAACCTTTGCAACTTCTCTGCCAGTATCTTTAAATATGTAGGACCATGTTTTGTTGAAGACAAAATTTTTCAATAGCTCTTAATATTCAATGACACAAACCCTGCACTTCAGGAGGAAAAACTGCTTACAAATATTTAGTTACTTACAACCAAGCTTTACTGTAACCTTAAAAACAAGAAATTCATACTTTTCATGCTGCTGCAATGTTTTAGCTCCTCTGGCAAAAAGCAAACGTACACTTTGAAGTTCCCTGCAAATGAAACCAACACAACCAACCTACGTTTTGCTGCCCACTAGCAAATGACACTGCTAAGGCCAAGCCAAAACTGTTTTAGTCAGACAGTGGAGATGAGATGCTGGCTTACAGCTAGACAACCTTAGCTTGACATCCAGCACTAAGAAAATGAAAGGCATCAAATCACAGCATGCAGCAAAGGAGCAGGAAAGCATTGAGTGGAACTCGACTCCAAACATACCTCGTGGGAAGGGTCCAAAGTTCTGCACACTGTCACTTCTCACGAGGGAAATCCAAGTGCAGGCAGGTTTGAATCACACACTGTGCCTGGCAGAGGGTTAGCTTGGCTGCTAGGACCACTTGTCAGCACAGCACAGAACACAGGACAGGCATTCCCAAGGAAACAAGGATGTCCCAAGCAGAGAGGAAGAGGTGCACATGCAGGGCGGGGCATGCGGGGAGTCTGGGTGACCCTGCCTAGGCACTGACAGCTCTTTCAGTAGCAACCTCTTTTCATGGGCAGAGGTTATTTAGATGCTTTTAAAGACAAAAACCCCACAGAACTTGACTCTGGCAAGCCCAGCAGCAGCTCCTGCTCTCAGCACAGAGCACCAGGGCACACGTACCTTCTTGTGAACAACGGAGGAGGTGGAATTAATGGTGCTCTCATCACTATGCATCATGACCAGCTCAGGGCTGCTCTCATCCAGGACCTCCTGCATGCTGCTCACACTGCTGCTCTGGCTGCCTGTGCTCACAGACATGCTGGGGATGGAATGGTTGCTGCCCAGACTGTCCATCTTCCTACTCAGGTTTGATCCATGCTCACTGTCCTATAAAACAAGGGGCATCAGTTACAGATCCCGCAGGAGATCACCTGCCCAGCACGTGCCTGCAATGCCCAGAGTTTGTTTTAAAGGTGACTCTGCAGACTTCAAGGGTCTTTGGGCATTATTTTCCCAGCTGCACGTCTCAAAGGGCTGTTTAGGTTCTGCAATGCTCCATATTGGGCAGGCAGCTTCTGCCTTTTCCCCTGCAATCTGATTACATCAGGCTTCAAGTCAGTTTTTTTCCATATATCCTTAAGTCTGGGCACGGCTCTTGGCTTGATAGGAGACATCCAGGAATACTGGATGGCTGGTAGAAGGAGCCTCGTAATTAAGAGAAATGATCCAAGTTTGAATTAAAACAATGCTTCGAGTCAGGATCTGCTATAACACATTTCCTGTATCAGAAAATATGTAAGACAAGGAACCCATTTGTTTATTATTTGATATATTCTATATGGTGTAGAGGTGTTAACCTCCATGTCCCAAGCAGTCAGCAATTCTATTTTATCAAGCTAAAAACCCCTTGAACCTTGTGTTTTCAGCCAAGATAAAGGTGAGTGAAGAATCTTAGCAGCTGACTCAGATGAGCCTGCGTTATTATAGGGGTTAAAACTTGGATGTACATAAATAAATATTCCTCGTACAAGAGGTATTTTTGATTTTGCAGACAAATACCAGAAGTTAGCAGCCTTTTTTCTTCTTCCATACCCATAGGAGTACAGTAATCCCAGAATATGCACTTAGTCTGGACTGATTTAGAGAATTTATGGAGTCCTTTGTAATTAACTAGTGGCACCGAAGAGGCTTGCAAGGGACTCACAGTGAGGACAGAACTCTGAACATCCTTCAGCTCCTGGTGTGAAGCAGCCTTGACTCACTAAAATGAGCAGCCTGCTGCTGCATCCAGCTTGCCCTGGCCTCTGAAGGGAGCTTGGGGAGAACTCCATTACAAATCAATTAACGGGGAACTCATTTTGTTGGAGACCGACAGAAAGATAAAATTGAGACTTGACAGATTTGCCTTTGATTGTGTGATTATTTTTTAAGCAATCAGCAGATCATTCAGAGCCTGTGTGAGAGCACTTAAAATCCAGAATAATACTATTTTACAGAGAACATAGGCACAGGGGAATGAAAATATTTTCAGGATGCTTATATAAAGTTGCAGAAGAAATCACATAATGAAGGATCTGAGGCTGTGTAATTAATGAATGTTTATGCAGGAAGGACAGAGATGAGATTGCATTTGCAACCTTAGCATTGGCTTCCTGACTTCAACTTTAACCTTCTTGGAAGGGCTCTGAGGAAGGCATTAGTAACATTTTGCATGTCAAAGATTTGTAAGGCTCATCTTCCACCTCAGAAAGCCCAAGGCAGAAGAAGGAAGCGCCTGGTGGCATTTCCAGTGGAGCAGGCTCTGTCCCCAGTGAAGCAGGAACTGCAGCACGTGCTGGGTCTCCTTCCCCTGCCCAGTTAGTGACACACACGAGCAATGAAACCTCCTGTGGTGGGACAGGGGCTCAGGGGTCAGTGCAGAGCATGCTGTGCACATGCAGAGTGTCATCAGCTGCATCCCTGCTAGTCCCTGCAGAGACAACAGCTCTTCTCCCTGCTTTTTTGAGGAGTGGGGACAGGAGGAACAGAAGACACACCCTGGAGTCAAACACTACCATGTGTTTCCTGTTGAGCTTGGAAGCGTTTAACAGCCAAGTGGGAAACCCATTCCCTGGCACTTGGCTGCCCTGTCACTCTGCTGACAGCTTGTCACATGTGGGGACAGGAACTGGAAGGTTTCAGTGCACAAGTCTGACAATCCCCCACTCCCCAGCTAAGCTCCGGGTCTGGAAGCTGGAGGGCACCTTTAATCCCAGCAGTTGCTGTTCTTGCTCTTTTGGGGCACCTTCACAGGGAGGGGGAGCACAAAGTGCCAGTCCCCTCCTCCTGCAGCTCCACCTGAGACCCAGGTGCCCATTTCTTAAATCAGACCTCCAGTTTAGCTTTACAGGAGCATTTGACACACCCAAACCTCAAACCCAAGCCCCTGCAGATACTCTGAGCTTGGGTACCTCACTGTGTGTTATTGCCTCACTCCACTGTAGCAAAAGGAATACAGACATCAGTTCGTCTGTCAGTGTTTTTCATTGAGAAGCAGTCATGGATTTATTTATGCATTGTGCCTGCACCAAGTGACATTAATTTCCATCTAAGCTCATCAATTGAAAAATGACTGGTTTCCTTCTCTCAGCCACAGTTAGGGTCAATTATCATACACTGATTAAGTGGGTTGTTTATTACAAGATTTAAACTGAAGCTGTGTTTTAGGTCTTTAACCTTTTCCTTCTTTAACATTAAAGAATTAAAAAAAATAAGTCTTACTAATTCGGTGATTTGCTTTTCAGCTCATGAGAGGCCAATTACTTTACAGTAAAGTTATGGTAATTGAAAAAATATTAACATTAATGAAGTTGTTTTGACTGTGCAGATGAGAAATAAAAGCTTGGGCTGTCAAAGACCCTCCTCCACACAGGCTGGGAACCACTTCTCACAGAGAACCTCCCTCAAAATGAGTTTCTTCCCTAAAGCTTTCAAAAGAAAGGGCAGCACTGGAAAAAATCCAAAGTTTTACATGTACAGTAACTGGCAGCTTGAACACTGAGTAAGGGCTACTATCACTCATTATCCTATCCTGTCTCTCTGCTGATCCAGATGATATTCCAACAACATTCCTCACCTAGGCTGTGCTTGTTCTGCCACCCTAAGGACAGGAACATCATCTTGCCCCTAAAATTACTCGTAAGAGTGTAAGTGGGGTAACAAATCCCGAGTACCTCCTCCTCCTCCTGGGACTCGTTCAGGGGGCCATTCCGTGTCTCCTGGAACAGGATTTTCTTCATTTTCCGGTACTGCAGGTTGTCCAGCTCCCTCACCGCATCCTTGGTCCTTTGGATGAGGTCTATGAGCACCCTGGGTGGTCGCTCCCGGCGGACAAAGTCGTGCTGAGTTAAAGGAAATAAAACACCTCATTTCAGACACTGGGGTAAAACCAGGGACAATGGGGACTTTTGAGACCCCTGAAGTGACAGCTCGCATTCTGGAATGTATCTGTTCATACTCAATAACTGGTAATACCCTTTCTCAAAGACTCCAAACACACTGAGCTTGAGCTGGGGTCAGGTTTTCTGAGCTCTCCAGGTTACACAGGCAATTTGTCCCTTCCTGAGCTGGTTCACTCAAAACACGCGAGGTGACACTTCAAACCTTGGAGGCACAGGAATGAACGGAATGCAGCCAGGACAAAGAAGAATCAACCTGCAAAGATTTATCCTGCATCCATCTTTTCCAATTCACACATAAAACCAGCAAGGAGACCACAAAGTTTATTTATGCCTAAAGCTTTTGTAGCCAGAGTTGAAATAAAATCAGGCTCTTGCCAACTCCTGCACATGTTTTAAGTGCAGACTTAATAAATTCTTTAATGGTATTTAAGAACATGATTAAAGCCTCTTCTCTGATTTATCAGATACATTCTCCTGAACTGTACAGCTGGCAGTGGATATAAAAATCGCCAGCTTCCTCATTTAACCTTGGCTAAAGCAGACAACCTCAGTGTCCACTTGCCAATATTCTATATGGGATACTACAGCTGAATGTGTTGCTTAGTAGCTCCCAAGGGGGATGGCTTTAGGACACAAACATCCTCTGCATGCTTGTAGAAAAATTTACAGTGAAAACAGAAAAACTTGCAGTGGAAAAAAAAAAAGAAATTGGGGGGAAAAAAGTTGTTCTCTGCTGCACATTGCAGATGTGTCCACAAGGGGCTTTTGTTAGAGCCTCAACAGCTGGACCCACCTGCAAGGAAACTCTCAGGAGGGTCACCTTTGCCTGCTTGGCCTCACAGCTCTCCTGCGGGCTCAGCTCAAGAGTGAATTCACCCCCTGGAGCTGAAGCAACCAGCACATGGAGCCCCAGCCTGCCCTAAAACAGGAGCCTTCAACAGAAGAGCTGAAAGGATGAGCTAATCATCTTTTAATGATTTGTAAATAAACAAGGAAAGCATCATGCCACAAGCTTGTTTCTTGTTTTTAATTGAATTCAAACTGTTGTGCATTTGAGTTTTGCTAGTGGGGACAGCCAGTCATTTCAGTCCCCATTTTTGCTTGTAGTGATGGTGTTTATTTTTGAATCAGAGCTGAAAGTTCTAAACATCATTTCACACAGGAACAAAATGAATCATTTCTGCTCCTCAACACAGAGGAGCACCATTTATTTCTCTGTGAACAGTAACAATCTGCAGCTTATTTATGATTAGGAAAAAAAGGAACCCATTTTTATCTCATTGTAGATCATTTTTAGAAAGCAGCAAAGCATTTGGAACAATGATCCTGAACCTAAATCCATTCTATGTGTGCACTCAAATATTAAAATGTGACCACATGAAAAGTTTAGGGCAGACATAAATATAAATAAAATATAAATATAAAACACGGAATATACAGGATTTCAGACTCAGATCTCAGCTCTAATTGTTTGTACAGACTCCAACCTAAGGTACTCTGGAAATCACATCCTTCAATGAACTCAGCCTGTTCCTAGAGAGCAACACGGCTGCCAATCCCCAGGAATGAATCATTCCAAAACCCACAACATAAACCTATTAGCTGGTCAGGATGCTACAAGTAGAACCAGGGAACAAAACACTGATTATTTGCCACAGCACAAATGTACCACAGGAAAAAAACATATACCGGGTGCCAAAGGGAGCACAAACAGCTCCTTCATCACTTACATGGAGAGGTCACTGGCACCAGCAGCCAGAGGGAGAGCAGGGCTAATAATCGATTTTAAAGAAAGGCAACAGTTAAAAGAAAAGCCAAAGCCTGATGGAGAAGGGGCTGGACAGGATTTCACACCCGCCTACCTTCTAATGGAAGGCTCCTCCTGAATTTCCCAAAAGCAAAGCCCTTGGAGCTGTAAACAATTCCTCTATTTCCCAGGTAAACTGAAACCAAATGACTTAAACTGGAACTGATTTATGATTCTATGATTCACTGACAAAACCTTGGCAAACTCTTCACACATCACTCCCAGGTCCCCCTCCTACAGGCTCTTGGCAATTATGGACCTGTATAAACCCTTTCCAAAATGATCCAGTTATTTCCAAAACAAGTTTAATTAATTGGGTTCAGTGTAGAAACCATTAAAGGGATTTAAACAACTTTTGGGTCTGGTGGTTTGATTAGGGGAGGAAGTCAGCCTTGGCCTATCCCCTTAATGCTACTTTTAACTGCTTAGTGTGATGCATGAATGGAGGAAAAAAGAAAACCAAAAAAACCAACCAAAGAGCGGATTTTTGTAAGGGCAAATATTTGTTCACCATCTTTACAATTATTTTGGTAGACAAACAGATTTACCCCGAAATTTCTGGAAAAGATTTGATAAATTACCCGTAATAAATCTGTTGATGATGGCCTTTCCTGAGGTATTTTCTGTAAGCAGTAATCAACAAATCCCCTAAAGGAGTCTGACCTGCAAATAAAAAAAAATTTAAAAAAATTCTAAATGAAAAAAAGAAGCTTAGGATCTGGAATATATTCAAACTTATTAGTGCAAAGCAAAGAAAAACTTTGACTAATTTGTTCTTAAGTTCTAAGGAAGAGAAAGTTACTGGGTTTTTCCAAATTCCAAGCTGATCCCATCAGTTCTTTCCCATTTAAGGTTGTTGAAGCAACACGGACACACAACCATCCCCGAGCACAAACTGAAAACCAGGTTAGAACTACATGTACCACTCACTATTTATGATTTTACTTCAACTGCTTTAAAAAAAAAAGACAATGGAATTATTGGCAACTCCAGAAATGCACTCACTGATCTCTGGGAGGTTACAGAAGTAACCCTGCCTCAGGGTAAAGCCCCTCAATGCTCAGGTCAGCAACACTTGAGGCTTTCTATGAGGTTTTATCACAGCTGGAAAGAAGGAAACTGATCTTTTAGGTGCCACCGGACTCAAAAGCAGCACAAAAGGCACCTTGGTGACTCCCTGTGTCCTCTGAGAGCGACCAGGGCATTGTAAACAAGTGCTTGCAATCAAGAACTCTGATCTGGTGCTGTTTATTCACAGCTGTCTCTGCTCTGCATTGCAAATCCTGCACAGAACGTGGGGACCATGCTGCAGGCTGCAGAACAAGCTCCTGGAATCCTGAAAAATGGACCAAACAGAGAGGATGAAATAAGGAAACTGGAGTGGTCTTGATAAAGTGATCACTTGATAAAATGATCAGCAATTAAATAGTTGTGCTGCTTAAATGCCCAGCAGACAAATGGGGGAACTTCACACCTCTCCAGCAGCTTTTGTTTCAAGCCTTCTGCAGACTCTGCCAAGCATCACCCCACAGCAACATTCCAGTCCTGGGTGCAGGGAACAGGAAACAGGGCAAGCCCTCTGCTCCCACAAAGTAGCAAACTGTTCTCATATCCAAGCTCAGATTCTGGAACAAGCCTGGAGCATGGGGAGTGTTCACTGGCCACAGAGCTCTGAGGGCTTTTGGAGTCACCCACTGACAAAAAGATCCAGTTACCTCCACAATTTCCTCCCTTTCTCCACGTTTCAGCTGCACGGCAATGCTAACAACTCTTCTGCTAACGGGGATCTTTGGCAGCTGGAAACTTTGCTGATGCTGAGCCATGGCTGGTTTAACGCATCTAATATTTTAATTCCTACAGCAGCTACAGCCCCAGAATTAACACCTCCACACACTTAGACTGTAGAACAGCCAGACTGACAGAAGGTCAAAATTGAGCAAGCCTACACATGATCTGAGAATGCACACAAATCACCGCACTGCAACCAACACTTTCCTTGTCAGGCTTGAACTGTGCAGTGTCACAGGACATTTTCAGGGAAATAAACAACAAAAGTAACTGTTAATGGTTCTCTTACCATTCATTTGATTGTAACCTAGGGGAATCGTTCTGGGCTATGTGATATAAGGCACTCATTGCATTCATGTTGAAAAGTGGAGGCTTCCTTTCAGCTGGAAAGAGAAGAGAAAGGTGTGATAAGGCTGTCTGAAAAGAAAGGAGAAATGTATTTAAGTTTGAGCAGAGTATCACTGCTAAATCAATACTCAGTACTGTTGTCATCACACTTAGGCCAATTATTTTAATATCCCAAGTTAGACCAGGACACCCACTCAAGGAAAGCTGCTGTTCACTTGGAGAGGGATGACAAAATCCAAAGAGAGCAGGATACAAATTATAAGGAAGAGTTTGCAGTAAATTTTACTTTAACTGCAACATCTCACACCTGATCTGCTGGGGCAGAATCAGCTGAAACTGAGTAAAACTGAGCTTAGGCACAGTTCAGGGCCAGGACATGCTGGATCAGTCCCTACAGATCTTTGATGCACTGCTGGAACATCTGGACTACAGGAAAGAGTGGCTGCCCTGCCTCATTTGTCACTGCAAGTGGCACAGGTTACCAAATTCACTTTCCAGATGCTCCATGAACTCCCTCTCACGGAAATCCTTCCCCATCCTTGCACCAAGAGGGCACCTGTCCAGCAGCCACTGACCTCTCAGGAGGGCAGAGCTCACAGAGAAATTGGGGGAGGCCAGTTCTCACTAAGGTCAGTGGTGCCAGGATTTTCCAGTTCTTTCAGGCCAGGGCAGTCCCTTGTCCTTGCCATGCAGCATGCAGGCAAAGCATCACATCTGCTTTTCCTTAACCACTACTTACTCCAGCTACACAGGGAATTAAGACACCAGCATTCAAAGAAAGCCAAGTGCTGCTCAACAAGAGATTTCCTCCCACTGCTGTCTGACCTTGTGTTCAGACAGGGAGCCATGCAAAGGCAAAGTTCGAAGTTTAAAAAAGTTTAATGCTTCTCAGAAGGGTATTTTTAAAGAAAGCAAATCCATCATCTCTGTAAAATGGCTTTGAGGTTCTTGAGTAAAAAGCTCCATAGAAATTCTGGTACCAAGACTGTGTCTACCTACAGTTGCACAGTCTCTCCCCTACTGCTGTGATTTACTCCTTAGAGCTTGTGACACACCTGAACTCCATACAAACAAAAATCATTAGCCATGCACAACAACAGAAGTCTAAAACTTCCAATTTTGGCATTCTTTGTATCAAAATACAGACTGTGTCAGCATGCTGGCACATGAAATACAGCCAGGTTAGTTACTAGTTATCTACACCATCTCAATTCTGGAGACAACATTTCTTCTCCTGCACACCCTCCTCTTTGTTATCTCACACATATTTCTGCTGATTAAACATTCACCAATGACATTTTCAGTGAACTCACCCTCACAATAAGTTATTGATGTCCTGCTGTTAAATAGAATCCATATCAAGACTAATTTTTGAAAATAATCTACTCAGCACATGCAGTGTCAATATTCAAACTTGAAACACACACTTAGAGTCTGCTCTGTGTACCTGCCATCACATCCACCTCTGCTCCAGGCTCTGTGGATGTGTATAATTTGCCCTTTGCAGTGCAAACCCTTTTCTTCTTCTCACGTAAAGAACCTGTCCACGATGACTCATGGCACAAACTTTTCAGCTGAGACTGAAGATTTTTGTTTCAGAAAGCAGGGAAGTAAGAAGAATTGAAAATTAAATGTAGGTCCCTTCTGACACACAATCCTTAGGACACCAGTTCCCTTGACACAACAGCTGGGACAACTTTCTCAGAGTCCAGCTTGGAAAACACAGATGACAAACCATGGTTCCCTCTCATTCAAGAGCAAAATGCTTTGGTTCTCCAGGGAATAACCGGGCACACCAGACTAACATGAAAACACAGTGCATTAGCGGCTTGCTCTTGATTTGCCAGCGAGTAAAAGATTTAACTCAACTGTCAGAGTTTCCAAGTCAGGCATTTTAAAGGGGAAAACTTATGAGGAATAAGGATCTTCCCTTTTTGCAGAGTTAATTATCCAGCTCAGCTGCTGTGGGTTCACTCACCTAACTCGATGCACGTGATCCCGAGAGACCAGACATCCACCTTCCCGTCGTACTGTCCCTCATCCATAGCAAGGATCACCTCTGGTGCCATCCTGCCAAGCACAGAGCAAAGGCTGCATTAGGGGACACACAGGGTGACTCCAAGCACACAGACTGAGGCGGTTTCACCCCTTTAGCAAAGCCACAGGAGCAGGACAGAGAGACAGCAGGGAGCTGAGGAAAAGTGTCCTAGAACAGAACAAGGACTGACCACACCAGCAACTTGTCAGAAGAAAGAGGAAAAGCAAAAGTGGAAAGGGGGAGAGAAAAAGAGGGAAGGGCGGGGGGGAAGAGGGAAGGGAGCGGGGGAAAGGGTCAACCCAATCCTCTTCCTGTTAGCAGAATATGCTGGCACACGGGAGACCCCCCCATTTCCAAAGGCATCGTAGCTGCAGGCTGACAGCAAGGGCTGGGAGAGCCAGCACCCTTTGCACCCTCCCCCAGGCTTCCCCTTGGCACACCAGGAGCATTTCCAGGAGACATATGCAGCCTGTGGGTGCAGCTATAGTGGAACAGGGAAATATGGTGGTCCAGGATAGAGGGATGAAGTGGGAACAGAGAAGCAGCAGGCCCAGCCTGCAAAAATTCAGCCTCTTAAATTGTGTTCTTCCAAAAAAAGGCTTCCTGCCAAACAGCCTCATTTCAAGGCTGGGCCATGGTGACCTCCCAGCACTGCCTGGGGCCTCTGCCACAAAATCAGTGGAGCATGGAGCTGTGCTGGTCCTCAGTGCTGGGAATGCCAAGGAACTCGGGTGACCCTTCAAAAATTCCTTCAAAACAGGATTTAAGTAGCCGTGTGACTTCCAGCCAGACTAACAGGATCCCCCTTCTCCATGAATGTCTTAGTCCCACCACCCATGGCAAGTGTGTTATTTTTAAGCCAACGGCATTTGCAAGCGTGGAGCCATTTCCAAGCACTGCACAGCCTAAACCTCTCCTTATGGACCTTGAGCAAGGACACACTTCTTGAAGATCTGGACACAGGGATGTCAGGAAAACTGCTTGGCTAATGAAGATTTTAACCAGGTATTATTTTTGTATTGTGAAGCACTGGAAAGGGAAGAGAGCAGTTTTACTAAGGACTAAAGCACTGCAGGCTTCACTCACCAGTAAGGCGTTCCCACAAAAGAGTTGGCAGGGGACACTATAGATGCAGACCCAAAATCAGCGAGTTTCACTTGACCTGGTTCTGTTAGAAGAATATTTCCAGCTTTAATATCCCTTTAACAGAGAAAAAAAGAGAAAAAACCAGTGATTTAGCATGATACAAACTCTGGTTTGCCTTTGTCTGCAAGGAGCAAGCATAGGATATCCTGTCACCCACATGGCAGGTGATGCTGGGACAGAAGGAGGAATTCACTGACAGTGTTTCAGCAGCAAGCCCAGAGTAACCTCTATTCCCCCATTCCCAGGACAGCACTGCTTCAAAAGGAATATTGTGGATTATTTCATATACACGTGCTACTCATACATCCTGACACTTCAGCTGCAGGACAAGTACCAAAGTTTTGTGTGTGCAAGAAGGAACACCTCAAAAGTACAAGAGAGATAGCACAGGCTGTCCCCTCCTCACTGTCATCTCCACTGCCACCTTCCCTGTACAACAGCCAAAGGGATGGAGCATCTCTCCTACAAGGAAAGGCTGAGAGAACTGGAATTGTTTAGCCTGGAAAAAAGAAGGCTTCAGGGTGACCTAACTGTGGCCTTCCGGTACCTGAAGGGAGCCTACGAGAAAGATGGAGAGGGACTATTTACAAGGGATGGAGTGCAGGGTTAGATGGGAAATTAGGAAGGAATCCTTCCCTGTGAGGGTGGGGAGGCCCTGGCACAGGGTGCCCAGAGCAGCTGTGGCTGCCCCTGGATCCCTGGCAGTGCCCAAGGCCAGGCTGGACATTGGGGCTGGGAGCAGCCTGGGACAGTGGGAGGTGTCCCTGCCATGGCAGGGGCTGGAATGGGATGAGCTTTAAAGTCCCTTCCCACCCAAACCATTCTGTGATTTTATACAATGGCTCAACAGCCACAGCAGGTATCAGCAATGTATCTGCCAGCCTTATGCCTGCAACTAAATAACAATAACAACGATAATTCCCTCCTTTTCCAGCCACAGCGCGACGCGGGAGCAGTGGGCGCGGGGCCTGCAGTGCCGCTCCCTCGCCACCAGGTGGCCCCCCCGCGCCAGGTCCCGCGTGGGGCCGGACCCGCGGGACCCGCTCCCAAAATTTGGTCCCCAATCCCAAAATTCGGTCCCCGCTCCTTAAATTCTGTCCGTTCTCCCTCAGCCTCGCCGTTCCCACTGGCAGGGGCACTTCTCCCTGGGGTTGTGCTTGCAGCACGGCACTGCTCCCCGCCCAGCCAGGGCTCCCTCTCTCGCCTCTCCTTTTCTGCCTCAGCAGCCACAAAACCAGGAATGTGTCGCTGGTCCTCACTTCTCGGTGAGCATATCTGCCTTCCCACCTCAGAGGTTACAAGGTGGAATACCCCTTGGATGAAACCCAGGTCACAGAAGCACAGAACAGCTGGGGTTGGAAGGGACCTCTGGAGATCACCCAGTACAAACCCCCTGGAGCAGGTGACACAGGAACGTGTCCAGGTGGGTTTGGATGTGTCCACAGAGGGAGAATCCACGCCCTCCGTGGGCAGCTGTTCCAGAGTTCTGCCACCTTCCATGGAAAGAAGTGCTTTGATTTCTCCTCGGCTAGTTTTATCCTTGACTTAACACTTCCACATCACCTGATTTTTGAAAGCATAAAGTTTTACTTTATTCACATGTAAATAAGAAAAAATACCTAATCTTAGGAATACTCTAGCTCAATGAACTCAAATTTATTTGGTAAATTTAGGGTGATATTCTTCTATTAGTGTTTAGTGCAACATTCCTGTGTAGCCTGCGTTACCAGGGTCTGCACAGAACAATTGCCAACAAGGCAGAGAAAATTCTGGCAGAATAGCTTTTACCAAGGCTGTTTAAACCCAGCGAAGCAGCTTTGAGACTCCAGGGAGCAGCAGGTGGAAGGGCAGCAGCAGCACCATGCTGCAGCCTTACCTGTGGATCCTACAGTGGGAGTGCAGGTAGGCCAGCCCCTGCAAGGCACCGTGGGTGATGGCAGCAATCTCCACTTCCTGGAGTGGTTTCTTGTGAACTACAGGGAAAAAAACCCAAGAAAATAAAAAAAAAAAACCAGAAGAAAATAAATGGGATATTTTCCTGAGAAAGTGTTTTTTAAAGAAAAGGAATCCCAGCAATCTGCTATGAAGAGAAATTAGGGAAGAATTCTTCCCTGTGAGGGTTTTAAGGTCCCTCCCAACCCAAACCATTCTGTGATCCTGTGATCTTGGCCCCCAAGAAACACCAGTTTTTGTAAACTTTGGCTTTGATTCCCTATTTTGACTTAGATTCCCCTATTTCTTTGCAGGTGCTGTTCTAGTTTTGAGGTCACATCAACCTCTTGTTCTAAAAGCCATCTGTAATTATTCCTGCACACTGCAAGGCAAGGACAAAGGTGATTTCTGCAGGATTTTATCATGGATATTCAGAAAACAGCCAGCCTCAAAAGGCACAGATTACAGGAACATACCTGTACACTTTTATACCTTCATTCAACAAAATTAAAATGTGCAGGCCAACTATCTCCCTAGAGAACGATGTGGGACAGACAGACCACCTCTACCATCTGCAAAACCCCAGTCTGTGAGGAAACAGCCTCCCATCATACTCAGGTGGGGGGTACTAGCAAAAAGAAAGCCCAAGATTTATAAAACTTACCTTCTAGCAAATCAGAAGCTGATCCTAAACAGTACTCCATAACCAACTGCAAAAAAAGAGAACATCATGCCTTCAGGTATCTCTTGAAGCATTCTGAAAGTAAAAAATGTCTTTACATTCAAGATTTAAATCAAGTGGTGTCTTTAACGCCCTGATTAAGGAAAAAAAAAAGTAAGTAGTAGGTTTTGTTAGTTTTCCATCAGAAGATGCAAAATTTGACTTTATTTTAGTACTGTCCACCACAAACCCAAAGCCTGTGCTGAGGATTTAAGTGTTGCAGTGCCCATTTGCTCTAAATGCCCCTCACTCACCCACGCCGTGTGCTCCTTCAGGTAACAGCCCTTGTACTCAATGGTGTTGGGGTGCTTCAGCTGTTGGAGAAACTTGACTTCTTTGATGATATCCTGCCATTTCTAATGAAAAAAAAACCAAAGCAAAAAGTATAAATACATCTCTCTTCTTAATCCCCTACATCCTTTCATACACCACAAACTGTAGGACAGTACGAAAAGTGACCATAAAACTATTTTACACTATGACGATGGAAAGTCAGAGTTGCAAAAGCACAGTTGTAAATCAGTTGTCAGGGTCCCTATTGCACTGAGATACCCCCAAGACATATTTAACAGCTTGAGGACTGCAAAACCAATTTTTTTTCTCATTTTAACTGCAGTACATTTTACTTAAATGCTGCTGCTTTGCAAATTGAACTGTTCAGTGGCCTCCAACTTAGCAAGAACCCACTGCCCTGAGAGACCTTAAGTGGTACAGAGTAGCAGTGAGCTGCTCACCTTCTGTAACACAGCACAAAACCACTGACATTTGGGAGAACAACAAGCAAGCAAGGAAAAATGACTTCAAACCATCCCTGTTTGCTCTTAACAAACAAACACACCCTGCACATCCACAAACCAGTCCAAAGGAACAGTGGGTCCAAGTTCAACACAAAAATAAGAGGAACAATTATCAGCAACTGAAATGAGACTGAGATTAGAAGGTCTATGCAATTTTATAGATCCTCAAGAGTGTTTCTTACATTTCAGAGAGATGTGCTCCAGTGGCCAGTGTGCTCTTAACACACTTCTTAATGAAATTATTCCTGAAACAAGCCCCATCCAGGCATTCTGAATCCCCATCCACTTCCTTAAACTGAACTATTTGTCAAAATTTGCATAAACTCATTTTCCCTCCCCAAACCTCCACGAACCCCATGGAAGGGAGCAGCAGCTCCTGCATTAAAAGCTGTTCTGTCAGGGTCAAACCTAAGCTGCAGCTCATTTCACTGCTCAGATTTACACTGGAGCTGCCACAGCTCCTGAATGCACAATTGCCTTTATTCCTCTCACCTCATTCGTTTGCTTTCCACTATAGGACATCTTCTTGACTGCCACCACCTCATTAGTGTGGGAATTTGTAGCCTGCAGTAGGGAAAGAGAAACGTTGAAAAAAGCAAGAAATGGACTGAAAAAAGCTTCATTTTTTCCCCCCCTCCCATAGAGTGAGCTGTGCCTGTGGCAAATGCAGGCTTTTTTCTCCTATATCCTTGCAAGCTCCTATACCTCAGAGACATCTTCCTCCGGATAAGATTTACCACACAACTATTAGGACACTTTTCCCTGATTTTATTTGTCCATATCCACTGTTCCTCCCTCAGACTTCATGCTACTTCTCTATTGATAAGCAAAGGCCCAATATTGCACCTACTGTGAACATGCAAAACACACTTTTATTGGAATTTCATAGAAGCAGTTTTAGATGAACCATTGGCAAAATGTTTTCCAAAGAAACAAATAATGAGATGTATCAAAATCTCCATGATTTCATCCAAAAGCTCCATACAACACTGATATTCTTAAATAGCTATTTCAATTTCCAGCTTCAAGAAGATGATTCAACCTGGAATTCATCTCCGTTAAAAAGCTTTCCTTTCACTGCACCCGATCTTAGTTTTGCAACGACTATAATGTAGCCATCAAAATTCTACTTTTCTGCAGCCTGGACGATGCAGGGATGGTAACTGGAGGCTAAAAACTCAGTTTTGGAAAGATCTCTCCTTGCCTGGATTGGCACTGCCCTAATTTCTGCAAGTTAAGGGCAAAAAATGTCAAGCTTTTGGTCTTAAAACAGTCGCTGAAATCTCTGTACATCCAACCATTTTTGGGACAAAAAATTAGTGACAGTTAAAAGCTTAAACTATAATAGGAGCTAAATTTATTAAATCCTCCTTTCAAGTAATGTATTAACTAATGACATATTTCTGAGGCATGTGGTGACTTCAAAGAAAAACTGTGTTGGGTGAACTAGTGGAGCACAGGAATTACTGAAGGGAGGTGACACAGGCCCCTCAGCACACACTCCTCAAATGAGATAGAGAAAGTTGAAAACAAGGAACTCTGGGATAAGGCAAAGCCCTTCCCCACCACTTGCCACCCTGATTCAGCACAGAGAAGATCAAGAGCGTTTTACTCAGATGTATTAATGCTTTATTTCTGTCACATTAATTCCAAACAGCTCCACCTGACCATGGTATCTCTCCTTCCAGCTGTGATTTGTCACTGAAGGACACACTGCCACGTTCCCAGAGCTGTGGGGGAAGTTGTGGCTGCACCAAGTGCTTGGGATGCTCCTGGCTGAGACAACTCACTGTATGAGCACTCTTAGGGAACAGCCACTTGCTGAAGCAGTTTGGGCCATATTTGAGATGATACCTTGAGAAATTATATTGTTACCCCTCAAAATACACATGAAACACTTCTATGGCATAGAATTTAAGGTTCCTCTAGTAACAACAGCTCCACCAACACCTCCATCACTTCACACAACTCCAAACAGTGAACTTCAATGCTTAAAATAACTCATGCTACCTATTGCCAGCTAGAGGTGTAAGGGGTCTTACCTAAATACTGTCTGATATTCAGAAACCCAGTTCCAGCGAACCTGATCCTCCTGAGTGGCCAACCACATTACCAAGCAGCTTTAATTTGTCTTAACTGATTTTTTTCAATATTGATTCTATTTCAGTCTCACTAATACCAACTGGATAATAATTATTTCCAAACCCAGTATTTTGGATTTGGCTTTGCTTGATACCAACTGCAAAAGCACCATTTTTCTCATTTCCAGCTTAAATTCTCTTGCCTGTATCAATGAATGCCATACATCCTTCCTGCTTGAATTCCCATTCCTCTGAGGACTCTATCTTTGCTTTTGCCATAAAGGAATTTGCAGTGATTTCCAAGCATATGAACTCCAAGTATCTTGAAATTCCAGTTTGGCAAATTAATTTTCAGCTGTTTAAACTGAACTTTCAGCACCAAACAGCCCAGAACACCATATACTTGACCTGGATGGTTGGGTGCACTATTAAGACTATAGTAAACTGCTACTATAAATACAGCTGTAACATTAAAGAGATCAGGAGTGGTTTGGAAACACTGGTTTTTGAGATGTGTTGTCACAAAACTAATGCACACAAAGCACTAAAAACTCAAAGAACACCTCCTTCTACAAATGCTGACAAACCTCCAAAACATCACTTGAAATGATTCCGTTTTCCAAAAAAAGAAAGAACAATACTCACAAAGTAAACTGCTCCAAAACTTCCATGTCCAATTTCATGCAACCCCACGAATATTTCCTCAGGATCATCTTTGTAGAACAGTTCAGCTATTTCTGGGTCCTTTGGCACCCCTTTGCGCATGGTGAAGTGTGTTAGGAACTGGTTTGTGCTCTCAACTCCCAACCAATTTCTTCCTTCATCGACAAAGCCGTTTGCAGACAGCTCTCAGCACCTGGTGGAAAAGCTCATCTTTAATCTGCTTCCCTTCCATGTGTTTCTGTTCACATTTCCCTGACAGCAAAATGAGAGGAAACACTTCCAGCAGCAATAGGCTTCACTATGACTTCCTCCAGCTAATTCTTTTTAATTATTAGTCCTATTAAGATAGAGAGATTAAAATGCATTCAGGGTACAACAGCTCTTTATCTCACACAGGAAGCAAGTGCTGTAGTGACACTGAAGTCCACTTGAATTCAAGAGTCCTGTTGCTATGCAAAACATCCTGTGACAGGAGTTTGTTATTCTTCACGCCGGGCTCCCAATGTGTCAGTTTTTAGACTCTCTCTGTTGTTCCTCCTGCTTTCCTGGGCTGTTTGCTTTGTTTCTCTACTCCCAACTGCCAGCTGGTGCTCGTAGAAAAGTCAGCTGCTATTCCACAGCAACACTTTGCAGCCAAGTAATTGTTATTTCTCTATTTATTTACTCAGAGCTTCAAGACAGCCAGTGCTGCTGGATTGTGATTGCTCCCAGGACATGGAATTGCTTTTGAAGAATCCTAAACTCCATCATATAAGGCAGATCTTTGCCTCCTTAACATCTTCCCTTAGCACAGAACTGAGCTGCATCTGAATGAAGATTTTCAGTATTCACCCCACATAATTAAAATTTTGGGGAAGACCAAAAAAAAAGGAAGAAACATCCAAATATCAGAAAGTTTTCCATTTCTTAACAAAACATCTTGAAGTATCTGCATTGACTCATTAAATACTGGTGTGCAAAGCAATGGGGGCCTTTACCCCTCTGCTTTTGGCTTGTGAAACCCAGCAGATGAGCTGCAGCTGAGTCACCTGGAGCAGTTTCCACCAGTCCGGAGCAAGTCTCAGAGCTACCTTCACAGCCATGGTTGAGCACCTCCTCTACTGAGGCCACATCTTGTCTGTGCACAACAGACTCTTGCAAATCCACACTAGGACCTTCAGCCTATGCCATGATATAAACCAGGGCAACATTTAATGAGAGACCAGCTGAAATGTAAAAATAAGATAAATTTAAAACTAAAACACACATAAAAGGTTTTTGAAGGTTTTGGACTTCGAGTGCCATCTGGATGAAAGCAGAATTTTGGGCGGTGCTGAGACAGCCTCCCTGGCTCAGGGTCAGTGATGGAGCAGCCAGGAGAGGTGCAGTGAGAGGAGCCCACCTGGGTAACTGTGGCACCAACCATGCTCTGTGGCTCACATTCCTTCCAGCAGCATTGGCCCGTGCTCCCAGCCCTCCAGACTCTCCTATTCTGCAACGAAAAACAAACAACAGTATTTAGAAAAATTATTTTTAAGTTTTACACCTTATTCTAACACACAAAACCACCAAATCCAGTAAAGGCCAGTGACTCCAGGGCCCCATTGGAAAATTGGCTGAGAGAACCATAAAAGAAAAGGAGAACTGGCTGGGAATGCTAACGGTGTGACTTTAGGTGAGGATAAGCACCTCCTGTGCTCCATAGCCCTTGGACTATGTATCACTGTAGGACGGAAAACCAGGAAAAGAGGTTAAATGCCAAGTTCTTTGGCTTTTGTAAAGACTCTCAAGCTTGCTAGGGCACAGGAAGTTCCCTCTCAGCCCATGCTTTTTAGATCATCTATAAAAAGGACAAAGCTCAGATAAAATCCCCATCCCTGGAAGTGTCCAAGGCCAAGCTGGATGGGGCTTGGCACAGCCTGGGATAGTGGAAGGTGTCCCTGCCCATGGCAGGGGAGTGGAACTGGATGGGCTTTAAGGTCCCTTCCAACCCAAACCATTCCATGATTCCATGAGAAGCTGACAAAGCTGCATCCATTACTTGGTTCTCTGTGTTCTACCTGATGACACACAAGATTCCAGGGAAAGTCCTGGGCATAAGTAAGTCAAACACTGCTGAATTCCACCAGGGAGAGTATGAGCAATGAAAAGATGGCATAGGAGTGCCAACCAGTGAGACCCATCAGCTGAAATCAGGTCATAGTGAGGGATGTCACCCACTGCAGCCACCCACTCCCATGGCTCTAGGAACACCCCCAAGGAAGCACCGCTGTCCCCCAGGGGAGTGGGACACAGGGAGAGCTGGGAATCAGCCTGAACTCATGGAAAATGTAGCTACATGCACAGTAGAAATGCTTCCAAGTTAAGCATACTACAATAGTTACACTGCCAAAATCTGAATTAATAGGCACCTGATTTAATGACACGCTAACTCATCCTCTCCTTTATTAGGGAAAAAATAAATGAGCAGAAATCTTCCTGCTAATAGCTAACATTACCAAAAATGTTATTTTTGTTACTTTATCTCACCACAGGCCAGTACTACTGAGCTGTTAAAAGGCTATTTGATGAGCACCAAAAAAAGGTTCTGCAATGTTTTGCTTAAAAAAAATATCTCAAGTATAAACAAAAGCCAGATGAATGAAATGATTATTCATTTTCAGCTGATTGGCCTCACCCACAGGTGCTATATTTACTACAGCCCTGCAGACAGGGCAAAGAATGCAGTATTTCAGGTCTGGCATTCTTCAGCCAATAGAAAAATCCATCTGGCTTTAAAACAATAAAAACAAACTGACGGAGAAAACAATTTATCCATCTGCAGTTAAATGAACCTCTCTGCCATTAATAAAGCCTGTGCAGCTCCAGTATTCAAGGTATTTAAAATGGGAAGCTAAATGTCAATACTTAGAGTTAAGCCCTAAGTAATAATGCCATTTTCCAATTAGGGCAGACACGAGTAGTGATGCAAGTAAATCTTCTCAGTAAATCTGCTCAGCAGGACTATTATTTTCCAGTAATGAATATCAAAAAACTTCGGATGGAAAGCGTATCAGCAGCAACCTGAGTCCTGTCGATTGAACATGATCAGAGAGTGATCCATATGATGCCACAGTGCCACAAACACTGAGAACCCTCTGCACTGACACCAGCACATCACCAGATACACAATTTGGGTAGTGGACAGTGTAAAACACCACAGATGCAGATCACACCACTTCCATTTAGGTTGGCAAGGTCACAAATCGTTAACATCACAACTCTCTTCTCAGTATGTGGAGACTGAAACAAAAAAGGTTTAAATCAAGGCAGAGCACTATAAGAGTTAAGTGCCATTAGTAGAAAAAACTCAAGTTCAAGGTATGGTCACTTTGAGCAGGTTCTTTTAATTACCTAAGTGCTGAATTAACACAGCAAGAAACAATTTCTATTAGAAGCCTGATTTCTGCTTTTCATCCTTGTAAAGCAGCATTTGAGACTCTGCATGTCCTGAAGACTTCAAAAGGAAACATCATTAATCACACTGGCAGTGACTTAGGGGAGTGACAAATGACTCAAGATTTTGAGGGTTTGGGAGATGAGCATTTTGTTCAGACAGCAGAGTTTCCTCAATGCTAAGCAACCCTCCCATTTAAAAGCCATGAATTAACTGCTTTTGCTACAGGTGTCTGCACAAAGATTCTCTCCTACCGGTTACGACTTCCAGGTGCTGTATTAATAACAACAGAAAACACCTTTACCTGAATATAAAGAACAAAACATAAATGGAAGCACCTTTAAGAGGAGCTAAACTACCCACATTCCCAAATAATCCACAGATCTAAAATTATGTCTGTCAACAAGATAAACTTAAGAACTCAAAGTGTGTGCCTTGTAAAAACACAGTTTGAATTGCATCTCACAGCACCATAGGGCTGTTTCAAATGTGCCCAGAAATGCACAAAATTAATTTTAGATCCTAACTACACCAGGGTACTTCCCAAAACAAGGACAAAGTTTTCCACTTCGTGCAGAAAAACAAACTACAGGAAACAGGGTGGACCAGCAGCAGACTCCACTAGGAGGAGGAGCAACATGTCATGGCTCACGCACCCATTTTTAGATAACTATTTTGAGGGGAATAAATTCACACCAGAATTATTTTCCCAAGAATGGCAAGCACAGAGCCCCCTTTCACCACTTCAGTCTCTCCAAAATCTGGAAAACAACATAAAGAAGGAAATTCTGAGATAAATTCAGCTGATAACTGTCCTGCTTAAGAAACCCTTCAAGCTTGAAGTAAGGAAGGTGCTCAAGTTCCCCTGCAGTCCTCACCCACAAACTGACATGGTTTTGTTGGTTTGATTTGGGTGGGTTTTGTGTTGTTTTTAAGAAGCTGGAGCTTTTCCCCTTCCCTTTAATTGGTACATATGGCTGGCTGGCCAGGCGAAACACAAACACTTCACCCTGGTCTGAGTCCCTCACATGAAGACCACGACCTCGGATGAACAGCCCTTTATTTTAGAAAAGCTTTTTGGAGAACACTCTTGAACCTCCACGTTCTAAGCTGTTCAGTGTAATTTGTTTGATTGTTAAGAATTACTTTCCCAGCTAACTTAATGCAAGCGAACACAACATACGTGTTTTTTTCCAGGCACTTCACTTATTTTAATGCTTAAACCAGTCATACTCACATGCCTGGCACAGAAACTCAAGCTACTGACAAGGCATACAAAAAGCACCTCTACTACAGCCTGTGTTTGCTTAAATTAATCACCAATTCCAAGACACTCAGAAAAGATTTCACTCTGGTCTAGAAGCAGCAAGTCCTCTCACATCCTTCCCTCAGAATTCTCTGAAGCAAAATGATTCACTCGGTACGGAACCGGAACAGAAGGTACCCAGTGACCTTCAGCAGGAAAGACAAATATTCCTGAGCATTTGAGGCTCTGCAGATATCAGGGTAGTGTTCCCTGGGGCCACACAGCAGGAGGAGCAGACTCGGGAATCAGAACACAGTCTGCCAGGAGAGCTGGACAATGTCACCAGAACCACACAAGTGGCACCAGCACCAGTTCCTCAAACACCACCTCTTACTGCTTGGCTTTCCCAAGGAACAACTTCCCAGAATACCCAAGTCAACGCCACACACCATTCTTATTGATATCTGGGTGCAACCACAGCTCTTCACCACCTCCAGCTTCTAAAAAGAAGTGCAAGAATTCCCCTTTGGTGTGTTGGGCTCCGCAGTGCACCTGGAATTCCATCCTGGCACTGCGCACTGGGTTCAGGGCTATGCAGAGCTCGTGTGTGCATCAGGTCACGCGGAGTTCACAGATTACTCATGCTAATAAAACCCTGAATCACAACTGTTCTGACCCAGGCCATCACTGCACGGTGCCCCTGGGGTATGAAATCCAGCTAATAACTTGCAGGGCTTGTTGGAGATAAATACCTTAACAAAAACAGCTTTTTTCCTGATGAGGAGCAGTAATTTTCAAGGAAACATTCAATTTATAACTCCCCTATGACCACTATTTATGCAGCAAAAGACAATAAACTTATTTAAAAATTAAAATATAAGACAATCTTATTAAAAAAAAAATAAATCTGTGGGCTTGAAGTCAAGAAACAATCAGTTTTAGTCATCGGGAATGTTTCAACAAGTATGAAGTCAAGCCACAGGCCAGCCCTCCCCAAAGGAATAGTCCCAGTTATCCTCTGGAATTCCACTGCTTTGCTAAATATGTATAATCACAGCTACCCAAAATCATGGGGTACAGCCTGGGCTTTAGTTTAAAAGTCAAACAGCATCATTCTCACAATAGATCTGTAATGAAAAAGCAGGAGGCACTGGGTGATGCTTCCCAATAGTTTTCCTGTTGAATTTAAAACAATTTAATGAAATATGTATGCCCTTGTTAAGTTTAAGGGTAATTAACATGGCTTGGATTAGAAGATGTATTTTATCATAAAATCTAGAGAGCATTATTAGAGTTTCTCAGGTTTATTTAACAAGATTAAACACTTTCAGTCATGAAATAAACCTTGCCTAATTAAAAATAAAGGGAAGAAAAAAGGCTTCCTGCTCCCAGCAACAACATTTCATAATATTTCATCATGGCACACTTGAAATAACTCAGCAGCACATCTGGAAGGGAGGAAAGAAACATGAATCATTTTAAACTCTAACATACATAAGCCCAAACAGCATCACACACAGAAATATGAATTTCATCAGATCTTTTCACCAAAACGTCTCTAAAAAGCATCACAGATGGGTCATGAAATGGAGAAAATTGCCTCCCTATTTTCATAATTTTTTTCTTCTCTTTAGCATTTTTATCAGGCTCTTCCTCATGTTGCTTAAAACTCCAGACCATTATAAATTGATGAGTATTATGCTGTGTGTGCTACTCAGAGGCACAAATAAGTCATTGGATTTGTTTGTGGAAGCCTCAAGAGACACCAGCACACTCAGAGTTTCCTACCTATTAATATAATGGCTTCCAAAGAGCTGGATCCATTTTGTGGTTTAAAGCTATTTTTAGGTACTTTTTAAAAAAAAGAATTTATATTTTGACCATCACATAATCCAGAAAAATAAAACAAAAAACCCATCCAGCAATGACAAATCTATTCCCAGAGCTTTCAAGAATGTCCCGGGTGATGCTGCAGCGAGATCTGAGCTGCTCCTACTCACCTGCATTACAACTCAGAGCTGTAGGATCCCCATGGGGGACACAGAAGCCACCACAGTGGCCACCAGGTCATTTAAATAGCAAACGAGGCTGAAACCTCATCTCCATCTCCAGTTCAAGTTTTCCTCAAGTGTAAGAAGTAACTGCTACAATAACTCTGAACACAATAAAATCCTTTGTGTTTTAAAAGTAGTTTCCTGATCATGACAGATGGCCTGACTTCAGATTTGTCCCTTAAAGCCAGAAACTGCAGGGACTGTTAGACTTAACTACCTGAGGCTAACATATAATTATGTTCCCGTGTGCTACTCAAGGAAAAGCTGTGTTTTAGGAGAGGCACATGAACATATTTACATAAGAAAAGCCTGTGATACCATTTGGGGCAAAATGGGATTTCATTATGTAAGTGCAGGGCAATGAGTAAGTGTCCTGGTGTAGCTACATGGATTTTGTCATAACATTAGCCGACTTTGAAAAAGGAGTTTTCTATTTAAAAATCCTGTTTATTCTCTTTGTTCAAGAAAACGTAAACTCAAGTACTGATTTTCTGGAAGCTGTGTCACAGTAAAACTGTCTACAAGGAATGATGCAGGAGGTCCTTACAAAAAGTAAGGAAACAGATACGGGCTGTGTGCATGGAGGAGGAAAAAAAAAAGACATTCCCTGGTCATGCAGGGTGAGAACACCTCTCACAGGAAACCAAATTGTAGGGCTTTAACTTTTTTTTCCTCTTGAAGGGACACCGGAAGGTACGTGTGATGTTTTTCATGACTGTGAGAAAATCCCTGGATCTTCATCATGACTGTCCATTAACAAAACAACCCTAATAAAATCAACCCCAAACATCAGTTTTACAGCGAGTCGCACAGTGCTGCATATGTTCTTCCTCCTCTACATGGATAAAAGGGAAAGGCATGGGCATCCTGACCTCATACTGCTGCTGGTTTAAGAAGCAGAGAAAGCCACAGCCCTCCAACACATTTCCACCACATTCCCAACCTGGCTTTCCACGATTCTGTGATATATGTCCCCCAAGACACCTCCTTTTCACTGTGTTATACTTCTCCCTTTCTTTGCCCCCTGAATCTCTCCCTGCTACAACTTCTCCTTTTGCAGCCCTCCTTCCTTCCTGCCTCCTCTGTGCCAGCCAGAGATAACACTTTAGGAAACAGCCTTTTTGACTACTTCATTTTATCATTTCTGCTCGGCCTGCCCTCAGTGACTCTGACTCCAGCACATCCAGCTCTCCTCCTGACCTATTTATAGGCACAACTGCAACCATGAACATAAATAACAGGAATTTGTTCCATGCTGGTACCATTAGAAATGGCTACGCCTGTTTCATTCAGGTGCCAAAGTCTGCTTCAGGGGTGGAGCTAAACGAGAAAAAGCTTACTGGAAAAAACCCAAAAAACTCAATTTCACATGGAAATACTATTATTAAAGGATGATAGACTTAGTCTAGCAGGTACCAGCCAAGGAAATATCAGTCATTAATATTACATGACTTACCCACTGGCTTTCTAAGTTTATTCTTTTATAACTTGCAATTTTTATGGGACACGGATAGAAGTGAAATCTGAGTGGCTAACATCCAAAATCTCCTTATTATCATCTAATAACTGTGTCCAAGCAGAGAGTGCTTATCCTCTACGAAAAGAGCACTGATGGCTGAAAGTCTGGAAAGAAGAAAGATCATGTGCTGCCTTTATTCAACGCCCACAAAGAACTCAAAGGTTGCTCTATCAGTCATCATATGTATTTAGAAGACAGCCCCCTCAAGGATCCCTCTTCTTCAGGATCATTTTAACACCCTTACAACAATTAATTGCATGCACAAGTTATCACAGTTATCACGAAAGTACCACAGTATCAAGGTTAAGAAAGTAATAAATATATTTTTACCTGACACAATATAGCAAACCACCCCCAAAGAGCATGACACAGACTGCTGAGATGGAAAGAAAACCCACAGTGAATGATGCCAGTTTTCAGGCAGGGCTATAACTGGGAATGATGAAGGGCTCCTTCGAGGTAGGAGGGTATAATGGGGATCACATATGGGGGGGGCAGGGGAAGAAAATTAAAAAAGAAAATTAAGAAAAAATAAGGAAGAAAACCCTCACTATATTGTCAAATATATCGATTACAAGCTCCAGAGTAAAGCTAAGGAAGAATACAAACCAAAAAAATCCAAATCAAAATCCTGCTGAATTCTGAACTGAAACAACTATTTTGCTTTAGCAGATAAAAAATTCTGAGTTAAGACTGAAATTACAGCCACCACACCATGTCATTATTCCCATTACATGAGAATATGCAGCACCCAGAGACTCTTTAAATAACCAAATAACTGAGAGGTCCAGGTCTGTGATTTCAGCATTAAGTTTTGTCATCTTGGGATTTACCAGGTCAGAAAAGGCCCTTAATGTTGCTTTAATGCAGAAAAACTAAAATTTCAAATTAGAACTGGAGGGGAAACAAAAATTTGCTTCACTGAGCACTGGAATCAGATGTTTAAAATGAACTTAACATTGCAGGTCAAGTCAGAGCTTTCTTCAGGCAAATACAGTTTTGGTTCCACTGAAGGGAGATTGGCAGAGGCAGGGAAGAGGAGAAAGTCACCTGGATTAGGGATGTGCCACCTGGCAGGTACCTGTCCCCTCAGCATTCTCTCTTTTCTATTTTTTTAATTAGCACTGCAGCATTGAAGAATCACTATACAGTTTTAAACTACTTTAGTTCTCATTTTAAATAATCTATGCTTAAATTTCATTTTTCCACTTGAAATTCCAAATGCAAGTTTCAGCACCGCATCCTTGTGCACAGGGACATCCTCAGATGAGCTTTAATGTGCTGAGATTTAATATTTCAGAATGTTAAAGGCAGAGAGAAAAAAAAAGATCAGTAAACTCAAACGACTTGGTGTAAAGAAAACAAGGCAGAACTAAGGGGAAAATAAAGGATGTGACTAATCTTCTCACAGGCAAAGAAAGTAGAGTCTGTCTCCCAGGCCCCAGTGGGTCCTTTTAGGAAAAGTGGAAGGTAGATCACCATGGAAACGGAGTATTTTATGAGGTACTTTAGCAGTGCAATTTGCTATGATATGAACATAATCAGGCGAGCAGCAGTTCCCTTCCAACCAACTAGAAAAGCTTTTAGCACAAACAGTGAGCGCATTTCTGTCCCGTGGAATTCCCAAAAATGAAAAACGGATGCTGCAAAAGACACCACGGATATCAGTTGGAGAAATCGTTATCAAAGCTTCAATTCAATTTTCTGGTCACTGGGCTCCCTGATGGAGACATCTGAAGACTCACAGAGCCCAGGACAGGAAGGCAGCAGGAGCGGAGGGTCACACTCCCTAATTGCTGGCCCAACTTCTATGTCAAGGCCCCAAATCACATCAGATCACTGCACAAAAATACCCAGTGACAGCATTTGGGAGGGGGGGCTGCAGGGACAAAGGGGAGCTTCTGTGGGTGGCAGCAACAGACACTTACGGCATTTGAGGGCAGGGGGGACAGGCAAGAGAAATTCAGGTCAGAGACATCATTAAAACAAGAAAACATAATGAAAAGGATAGCAAAGCAAAAGGAAAGGCCACCATAATTTAGAAATATCTCCATTTCTGCATGAGAAGCCAAGGAACTGGCAGCTGATGTTGGAACGTGTGTTCAATGGCTAACAAAAATCCAGGCTTACTGGCAAACACTGCACAGGAAGAACCATGTGGAGATTGCTCTAAGATATGACTGAGCTTTATTTTTGCTCTAATGATAATTTACTATTTTGAATCACCACCAAAAAAGCCATTTAGCTGTTTTCTATTTTTGAGATGGCCACTGGAGTAATGACACAGATTTGTGTATATTGGATTAGCACTACAAAAACGGTTTTGGTCACTTATCTCGTAGATAACATTAATTCATAGCAGAAGAGATAAATCATTATGTTAAAAACACACACAGTCAGGTCCACCTTGAGTGACTCAGACCTGAGAGATCTCAGCAGCAGAATAGGGGCTGATGAAATTCATTTGGTACAAAAATAGGGTAACAGACAGCAGTAGTAATATTTTCAGCTACTCTACACATTGCTGAATTTTAAATTAATTGTAACCACACAGGAAAAAGACCTGGGGGTTGCTGTAGACAGCTCTCTGAAAACATCTGCTCAGCATGCAGAGGCAGTCAAAAATAGGCAAATGGAATGTTGGGATAAATGCAATGACAAGAAGCCATGGCCAAAAGTATGGATGGACATAAAAATATTACATGTTCCTATTCTGATTATAGCAACAAAACCTTCTCAATCAATGAATTCACCGATTTGCAATACTGAGTGTAAGGCTCAGAATGAAGAGCTCAGGTAACTGATAATTGCAGAGGAAAACAGAAAAATTTCACTTCAGTGAGGAGACCACGTGGGCTGCCCAGACCCAGAACCAGGGCAAAATCCCAGCAGCACCTCCTAGGGTTTTGTCCCCATCCCTCAGGAGATCCAGTTCAGCATCCCCCTCAATCACACACAAGTGCACCACAGACCATTTCCCTCAGGATTTACTTCAGGAGTTCTCTCTCCATCCAGAATTTGACAGTAAATCCCTGGCAGACTCCCACAGCAATCCAGCACATTCCCTCCTCACTTCACTCTTTTCTTTCCTTCACATACACCTGCTCAAACCATCTGACTCCAAACCTGTTGTTAACCTGACAAGTAACAAAAATAACTGCTTTAAGGCACGTTTATTGTTCCCAGTAAGAAATTATCCTTGCCAAATATTATAGCTCTATTTGATATGGTACTTCAGTGTGTTCCAACAATGTCGAGAGTGACAGCTGACAATAATGAATAAAAACTCTTGATCTGTTTCTTATTTCTGTGGCAAATTTCTGAAGCAAGGAGAGGAAAAACCGCTTTTTCCTCTCTGTAGATTTGTTTTCATCTAACAGACAAATTCCAGTTATACTTTCTAGGGCTCTTTGGAACTGTCAAACTTATTACAAGGATGTTCTGGGAATCAGAGCCATTTGAAGTATGGTTACTGTAGATAAAACACTGATCAAAACATCAAACAGCATTCTGGGGATCCTGTCACTACCAAGGCTGGCTCAAGCTGGTCCCTGCTGACAAACAGCTACATTTGACCATGGCCAGAGCCATGAAACATTCCACTGTTCCACAATTTCCTAATTTGATCTAAACAACTTTCTCAGAGCCACTTGAGCAGCTACAGCTCAGTGCTTTCCAGAGAGAGATGTTCAGGCATCACTTGACCACTTAAAGCTTTGTTTATTTGGACAGATATTGAGATAAAATAGCTCCAAGCCAACACGACTGTGTGAGCATGGCCCCGGTTACACAAGTGTTTATTTACACCCTCTGCTGTAGCAAGGCTGTCTTTGCAGGGGGAAAAACCCAGAGCTCAAGACCACCAGATAAGGCTAGGCATCCTTGATTTTTTCCCCATTTTCTATTAAAAAAAATGCTCCACTACATTTTTTTCCTGCAAACCTTGCCTTGAAAGCAATGCTAAACAAAGCAGGCTTTAAAGACTGTAGTAGAATTTCAGTACCATAATCTTAAATCTCATGCAATTAAGCAATTAAACTTTTCTAAGAGAAGCCAAAATGGTCTTTTTGCTGAATAAAACATCTACAGTTCATTCAATGATATGATCTCGATGCCCTACTTGTTACCTTTTTAACTAGGGGGAAAAAAAAAAGCCTGAATGGAGATTAAAAACATGAGGTTTTTGTCTAAAGACAACTAAGCTTAACTGCTACAGTAAAGCTTTCATCACCAGGAACGTCTCTGCCAACAGTGTTTTCCCCTGCAGGCGATGTTGTTGGACTTAAAATTAGAAAAAAAATCAGTCATTTACGTCAGTCTATTTCAGTTCTGCTTTCTATTAAGACAGACTGAAGTCCTTCCCCACCACTAGGGCTGGATAAACCTCCTGTTTTCCCACATTTTGTTCTCCTCTCAGTTCATGATGTGAATGTCACCTGCTTAGGGGGTGGATACTCAGCTTAAATTCCTCTAAGAAATGTTATTTATGTGAGATACAGGGTTCTAAACCACAAAACCAGACCCTTCATAGCATTAAGGCAAATTTTTCTGAAATAATCCAACCTTTTTTTCCCCAGGTAAAAATACACAAACATCTGTACAACCACTCCTACATTGTGATTAGTTTCTTTTCCATTTACCTTTTGTAACTTAGGTTTTGGGGAAGTGTGTGTTGAGGAAAGACAGCAGGGAAATGAGGTTTGAGGGTTTTGATACCTTTGTTAAGCAAGATGTCAACAGATGAAGCCCATTTTCTCCTGATAAAGAATATCACCCACCCTCACTGTAGCCCCAGAAGCACCAGACATGCCCACAGGATAAAGGTTTTCTGCTGTTTGATGATATTCTGCATGGCCCTGAAGGTATTTGTGCAGGGAGATGTCAGTGTGTCAGTGTTCATGAGAAAACACTAATTTTTGGATCCGTAACAAGTTTATGTACAAGAAAAAGATGTTCAGTTTCCCAGAGAAATGGTCTCCTCATTTGACCCTTGAGAGAATATAAATATTATTTTGTTTTCCAGATGAGAGAAATTAAAGTGTTTTGCCTGACAGTGGACATTTTCAGGATCATTTTATCAGGCTTAGCCATCCTCATACCACAGCAAAGAGCCTTCTTTTTTGTGAGATACACACTTCAAATAAGGCCATTCTGTGTTTTTCATAACCTAGAAATGCTTTTAAATATCTAAAAGAAAGTCCATGTGAAGGATTCTGTACACACACTTGTCAATTCAACACCCCAAATAACAGTAATTCTCTAAAAAACGCAGAAAGGATATTCTTAAGTGAGAGAATAGACGCAAACTTACTCAACTCAAATGCTACATCCTTTGCATTCCCATTCCCTGAAGCCAAATTCCTGCCTGCCTCCCCACGCTCCTTAGAAGAGCTTCCCTTTTCATGACATGTTCTGTACAAGAGTCTTAAACATTAATTAAGCCTAACAGTCCTCAGAGATGTTAGCACAGCTATAAAAAGGTTTCTGGATCGAGTGGCTACTGAAGGAACTGGCATCTGATCAAATTTTCAAGAGTTATGCTCCCTGCTTTATGAATAAATCAAGGAATTACCAGTTTTTGAAAGTCTCCAGCACTACTTGCCTCGTGTACATATTAACAGCCCTATTTTATGGATTCTGCATCCAAGGCATAATGAACCTAAGGGGATATTTGTAGTAAAACTATGAAAGAATCCAATCCCATGGTCCAAGGGAGGAATATTTTTACTTGGGGACCGCTTCTCAATTGCAGGGCTCATTATTTTGTTCTGGTTAATTTTAAGCATAGCCAAGACATTCTATGACTGAAATAAGTTTTTCTGCAGACTGAGGCTTATTGCTACTAATTAAAGGAATGAAAAATTCTAGTATTAACTAATAAATCTGTGATAGTTCAGTCTTTTACTTTAGGATCATGTCAGCCCAAAATGCTGAAGGAGCTCAGGGGACTTTCTAAAGTCACCTGTATCGGTGTCATTACTGTACAGGAGCTTCTAGGCTCCTAGAAAAGGATACTCTAGACAGGAAGAATGGGGAAAAAACTCCTTTATGGGTCTTCCTAACTAATCAGTACCTAGTACAAATGTATAACTAAATCTAATATGACAACAAGAATGGTCTTAAAAGAGCAACCCTGAGTTTTACACATGTAATTTTAAAGCTGTTGCCTCCAAGGAGGGAAAGCCTTCAGGGGAAGCTGCACTGAACCCTTCTGCTAAGGCTTTTTGTATTAAATAGCCATACATTTTGGTGATTTTTCTTTATAATACTGAAAAGAATCAACACTTCCAAAAGTGTAACTACAGGAGAAAAACACTGAATATTTGTATACAAACAACACACACCAGAACAGAGTATCTCTAACCCAGCCAAATTTAAGTATTATATGACTTTGGAAAAAGAATATCAGAAATAACCACAGACTTTATCTTGCAAACTCAAACACAGAAGCTTCCAACCATTTGAGATGCTGCTGCTGCATGCAGCCACTGTCAGAAAAACTCAGCTACACGTTTCTTTGGTGAGAAGCAAACTTTCCCAGAGAATATGAGGAGCACAGCAAGGTTACACAGCAAGCCTATACTGTGCTTAAACTCTCCATTAATCATACATGAAGCCCAGCAGAGGAACTGCCTCTCCTCATCTTGCTCTCTAGGGAAGTGCAGCACGGCGAGGTTCGGCTCCAGGCTTCCTCTTTTCCAGGCAAGGCAGGGACAGGGCCCCTCTCTGTCCCACTTACCCCAGTCTGGGGCTGGGAACCACCAGCTGGGCCTGGCTTTGCAGAACTGGCTCCTTGGGCAAATGCAACGCTGCAGTTTCCCACTGAGAGCTGCTGCTGCTGCTCGCTCCAGTTCCACTACAGGAAAAGCCCATTTCTGCAATCCAGAGGAGGCACCAGAGTAGGAGAAGCACTTAAGGACTCGCCCTTTTCCCAGGAAAACCTCAAGTAACAATGTAATTCCATCCTTCCTCACTTAATTCACTGCATGTCCCGGAAGATAAGGCACACGCGGCTCATTTAGTGTTTCTGAACAAAGGAACTGCCACCCAAAATCCGGGGCTGAGAAGCCCAGACAGCGTTTTTCTGTTTACTTCCAGATTACCCCCCAACACCAGGACGGGCGACCTTCCCAACCTGACAAGCCCCACGTTAAAATATAGTCATAAGACACATCAGGAAGACAAATACCACACATCCTGGACAGTCAAAGGAGTAAATTCAGGAAATACTCCCCAAGCATAAGACGGTCCTGTGTCTCCAAGTCTTACATACAGCTTCTACACAAAGGAGGTGGTAAGGGCATCCCACAGAACCCTGCACACCAACAGCCTGGCATTCCACTGCTTCCCAAAGCTTTAAATTTTACTCTCAGCAAGCCACCCCTCACTTAGCTATGGAAGAAGGCAAGCCAAAAGGTTCTCTTCGATTTGAAGTGGGTCTGGACATGACAGCACTCCACTGACACTCTGGGGCTCCTTTGGAGCACCATATACCTCCAGGCAAGATCTGTCCCTGCGTGGGAAGCCAGACTTCCACACTGGAAGAAACAGGCCCATCAGCTGCTGAAGCAGCAGGTTGGGTTTATTTGGATAATGCTGAAATGAGAACTGATCCCTAGACTCTACAAGCCAGAGCTGGGTATCTCATCTTGCACGTTCAGCTTGCAGGAGAGCCACTCCCTTCCATATCCCTTCAAGCTGCCTCTGCCCTCTCCTCCTCCATGGCAGAAGGGAGCTGTGCTCCATGCCAGGCACCCCCAGCAGCTCCTTGTCTCTTCAGTTCCCAGCATGCTGGACATCCCAGCAGGGCACAGTTCTAGGACATGTCTAATCCCATCCTCCCTGTGCTGTTGCACATCCAAGGTGATCCCACCGAATGCAAACCTGCCCCAGAATAGACCCTTCAGAGGCCCTTGTGAGCCTGCTGGCCATGGCACAGCACTCCCAGACTCATTTCTGTATCTGGGATCAGCAGGTACCCAGGAACTCCCCAGGAGCACAGACCCACTGCCGGCGACACAATCTGCTGCTGATAAGGGACTGGAACTGCTTCTGAGTGACATGTGGCTCAAGGGTCACTTTCAAGAGTGGAAAAACCAAAAAAAAAAAAAAAAAAAAAGAGGAAAAAATATGGCAAAGGTTTCTCAGAATTATAAAATACTACAACCAGAGTTACCCTCCAGTGACAGCAGGGTAAAACCGAAATTTCAAAACACAAACACATTTTCACAGCAGTGCCACAGGACAGAAAGGAAAGAAAGCAACATCACCTTTATAAAGATTTTGCTTAAGTATCCTCATTAAAACGGGATAAATAGTAGCAGTGTGTAATCATTACAGCAATTCAATATATTTTTGTGTCCCCAACACTCAATTAAATTTATTGAGACTCCAGAGCTACCATACACAGCTTGAGAGCGTGTAGCATCTGCTACTTCCAAGATGAGTCATGGTAGGAAATTCCCCCGTATTTTCTAGGAACCAGTCAGGCAGCCAGTGATTGAAACAGTGATGTGACTATATTTAACACCCACACAAATGAGAAGAAATAACTTCTATCAATAAACGTACATTATATTTAACATACTGCAGATTTCAAATAAGAGATTACAATTAGAAAGATTATTTTGGGAAAATATTCCCCAGTTTAATTTGAATGCAATGTAAATTTTGCCAAGAAACGTTAAAGGTCAGAAGAGACTGGAAGAAGGCAAACTAATTCAAATAAATTGCAGGAATTTGAGGGCATTTTGAAGAAGGGAAGTAAATATGCAACAAAGCAACACCCCACAGCACTTGCCTCCATTTTCAAGTGCTGCATCACTAACTCTGTAATCTCTTACCACATCTGTCCCTCTCCAAACTTTAAATAATCCCAGCTCTCCCCCTGCACCTTCTGTTTTAGACAAAACTACAGAGGATCAAACTCTCTCACCTTATGATTTCTCTCCATTCCAAAACACCAGACTAGAAATGTCTCATTTTCAACAGCCACACTGCTCCTGCATCCCCAGATGTTCCTAATCACGGAGAAACTTCGTGTTCACTCTGCCAACAGCTGGATCTGTCGCTCTCCCCTCACTCAGACGTGTGACAGCCCCACGAAAGCCTCTCCAAGGACACATCCACAGCAGCTGCTGCCTCTAAACTGGCCTCTGGAGTAAACCCTGAGCTCAAAAGCATCCTGGTCATGTCCACCTCTCACTTCCAAACAAATTACCACTGTAACAGAGGGACTGTGATGTGCAAAATTTAAACTTACCTGACGTCTGAGGCTGGTCAGTCAGAATAATTTGGATTTTAAGAGTCAGGTCACATTACCAAATGGCCTCTAAGGAACGAACACAGCCTCACTGACAGCACAGAACTAGTTCTTACTTTAGCAGGTGCTGAGTCTTTTGCTAGGCACAAATTCAAGGTCCAAACCAAACTTAGGAAGTTATTTTATATTGTGTTGACCAATTTCAGTATTTTTAGTCCATGATCAAAACAGCTGCCAAGAAAGTGAGTGGATGTAAGACTGCAATGAAGATTCATGCAGTTTTGGAGCACTGGTTATGTACTTCAAGCTAAAGATACATTTTTGGGTTTGACTTCTAATCTGACGAGAGCCCAGACATTTGTGTGCAAGTAGCCAACTAATAACCCTTCCAGATAAGGCCTGGGGCTCCTAGAATTACCAAACAGTAGCAGTCTCACCTTCAGAGAGTACACCATGGCCTTCTTGAATTACCAGGACTCTTGATAAAAATCCAGTAGGACAAAAGAGAAATTCCACCTCACTTTTGAATACCTGAAAGTCCCATCCTCATTCATCAATGGAGAGAGCCTAAAACAAATCCACCACAAACCAGCGACTGGAAGGACAGCTGCTTAAGCAAGACCACGGACGCAGAACAAGATTCACTAATTTTCACCAAGGAAGTGACTGCAAAGAGGGTTACAAGCGCTGGGTTTGAGGACAAAAAAACTATTTGCTATCCCAATAATGGAATAAATGCAGAAGAGAGAGTTTGGTTTTACTGAGAATGAGTCCCCAGACTCATGCACGCTCCCTGTGCAACCCCAGACCAGTCTTTATCTCTCTTAAGACAAAATTTTCTGTAAAGTGTGAGACCACCAATTTATCTGCAGTATTTATACTGACAATGAAGTTCTCCAAGCATGAACTTAAATATATAATTCCACCTAGTTTAGCTAAATGTGGCACCTCATTTAAATAGTCTTATTATGTTATTATTATTATAATTATGTTATTATAATAAACTAGCAGTAGTATGTCAACAAGGACAAAGAGAACTACTAATACACAGAGTTTTCCCCAGCACTCACAGAACCCCTTTGCCAGCATCAGACGTCACCTAAAATTAATTTTTTTTTTTTTTTTTTCCCCAGACACTGAATTTTCTTTAGAAGATTTCTGGTCAGGGGCTTTTCAGAAAATACCTGATATAAAGTAAATCTGGAATTCTTTGCAAATATTTGCACTACATTAAGGGTTTGTTCCAAAGTATCAGATCACTACAGTTGGCAGCAACAAAGTAAAGCACAGACCAAGCTGCAGGAATCCATAGTTGGTTTTAGTTCTGAAGGAGAACACCAATTTTATCAGAATTTCTTCTCTTTTCAGATATCATATGGTCTTGAGTTGCACAGCAGCATTCATTCAATACTAAAGCAGAGTCCACAGATGTCAACACAATCATATTAATATAGTGTCTTGTTTCTAGCTGCAATCAGTGCTACAAAGAGGAGATGAAGACACAAAATCTGAATATTATAACCAAAACTTCCATGTTCACAAGTCTACTCAATCCCCAGGTCCCTCCTGCTTTCCCAAAAACACAAATCCAAATTCCCTGAAGCAACAGGAAAGAGCATAGACAGGCCTGTGCATACAATGGCCTCCATCTGCCCTTCTGCATTTTAAGTTATGCTACAGGAAGCACTACTGAAACACAAACCAAACCAGGTTTGTCAGAGTCTGAAGAGCAGCTCATGGGCAGCTGTTACAGGAAACCTGCTCAGCAAAATGGCCATAACACATTTGTCACGTGTCACCTTTCTAGGAAGTGCCAGCTGCATGCCCAGGAGTTGGTATTAGCACAAGAAGTGTGGGTAATGTCAGTAATTGTGTGCATTATATAAGGTGTGCTTGCAACACTCCCATTTCCTTCTCCATAAAGATTAAAACTGTGGCTTCTAAGTAGCTTAACTGTTTGATGGAGACAAGCATAGCACTGCTGCTCCCAAGAACTGCAGGAACTGATCTTCCAAACCTAGGTTTCAGCTCCAGCAGTGTCTCCAAGCAATAAGGGCTGCTGGGCACACAAGGTCAGTTGTGGCTAGAAGCTCCACCTCAGGAATATCTGCAGAATCTGTGCAGTGACCTGGCTGCCCCATTCTGAGTTTCAGCTGCCAGTGCCCACGAAACACAGCATCCCTGAGGGGCCCTGATGGGATGAAAAAGAAGCTCAGTTCTCAGCACAGCATTGCACAGCCTGAATTACACTCACAGGAGTCAGCACAGTCTGAATTACACTCACTGCACCTTGGCACTCACCTAGCCTGGATAAAAGGAGGACCCAGAGATTTTACCTGTGCTGGCATTGGATGAATAAGTAGATTTAAAATGCTCTTTTCCACAGAGAATGATTCAGCTACCCCACTATAGACACACAGAACATGTATAGCTTAAAAATGCTTCTTAAAAACACAGCAACCCACCCAGAAATACATCTGCGTGAACCCTTCAATGTACAGACCACCAGCTCTCAGCACTGCATCATTCATAGCTCTGGTGAAGAGCTGAATGTGAGCACTGCCATTTTTACAGTGTTTTAAAACCCATTTCATGTCCATTACTGCCGTGTGAGTGTTACTCAGGAAGACACAACAATTCCCACAGATTGTGCAGAATAACACACAGGCAAACATCCCCCAGCCTGCCATGGGGACATTTATTAACCAACCACTACACTGTAAATATGACCACTGACTTCTGTGTCTGCAGTGTAAAACAGCTTCCAAACCTGGAAGTGAAATGTCAGTATCAAGCTTAAAAATTAATAAATGAGCTGAGGAAGCCCCTCTGCTGTGCAAGAGCAGGACAAGGAGTGTTTTGTCACCAAAGATGAGCCAATACACAAGAACACCAAGAGAAGTACAAGCAGAAAGGTCATTTCACATCTGAATGATTAAGACATTTAACCATTTAATTAATTTCTATCATCACTGTACCTTTAGAGCTCTTTCAACCATATAATCACCACAAAGATGAAGGAAAAGAATCCAAGTGTGCACCCTGAAGCACAGCATTCCAAACACAGGCTCCCACAGCTTCCTAATCCTCCCCTCCTACCACTCATGGCCAGAAGAGACTGGATTTACTGAGAAAGTGAGATAAAGTAACAGTCAAAACACACAAACCACCCTGTAAATCTCAAAAGGTAACCTGAGGCAAACACCCAACAAACCTGAGAGATTTTAAAGGCTGCACAGAAAACGTGTCCTTCAAAAGGCTGCACTATCTTCCCAAACAGGGACACACAGAGCCCAAGCACTTTAAGGACAAGGAACAAGATGACCAGCACATAAAGAGAAGTGTATTGCCTTCATTTGAAGCATGTTTTTGACAGTCAATTAAAATATATCATCATTAAAATGAAATACAGGCCAGCAAATGTTCTAATGCTCGCAAGCTTTTCAAACATATTCCACAGCAAAGTTTGTTTTCTGGTATGGTTTGGGTTTAAGTCAGTCCCAACAAAGGCAGCAGAGCTCTTTAACTACCTGCTCTGAGTTCCACACCTCAGCAAATAAATTTGGCAGCGTTACACATGGGCTCAAGATTTCCATTTGAACCGTCAGAGGTTTCTTAATTCAATTCAGCAAATGCATCATTTTGCATCTAATTAAGGAGGAAGTATAAAATTTTAAAGCTGATTCTGAAAACAGTGGAATATGTCCAGATTACTATAGAAAGATCCTGGAAATGCTACAATGAATTCAGACAGTTACAGGTACTTCTGCCACAATCAGCCTGGAAAGGCCCCTTTGCCCTGTCCTTCCTTCCAGAGTGGCTTTATTGAACCCATAATTGAAAGCATTCCCCCTCGGGTCTGTCTGATTTCAGATCAGACGCTCTAGAGTTCAATGCAGCTTCTTAAACAAAAAACGTGAAAGGGCCACCACCAACACTGGTAAAGACAGACTGATCCCAAAGCTCAGCGAGTGAAATGGTATTTGGGGAAAGCAGATCCTTCAAGATCAACATCAAAAATGTTTTGGCCATAGAGGAAAAACTGAACTCTAGAACACACCTGTTCTCCCAGCAGAAAAAAACCTTGCTCTAGATCACTAGACTTCAGCCTTTTACAGTCAAACTGAGTCAGTATGAGATAGTTTAAAGCAGTACAAAAATAATTTCAAAACTCTATGCCCTGGTACATAAACTGCTTGTGTGGTACTTACTGTGGCAAGCAGAAGACTTCCATTTATTAAAACACCCTTACTTTTCTTTAAGAAAGCTGGAATAATCAGTATTAATGCTGCAGCAAATGCACATGGCTACACACTTGACCTAAGGATTGCCAAGTTTTGGTGGTATTTAATCACATCAATTTGGGGGGAAGAGGAAGGGAGCCAGGAAAACATCACTGTGTGCCTTCAGAAAACTTGGTATTTTTAACAGTGCAGTTTAAGATCAGCAACCCTGAAGCAAAATGGTCAGAACATTTTCTTCCACCAGTGCAGACAGCACACCAAGAGCTCTCAGAGGGCGAGTATTTTAGGCCAGTGCAGCAAAACAGAGATCCCAGGAAGGAAAGCTCACCCACTGTGGCAAAAACCAGCATAGGAAGGGTGAATTTATTAATCCATTATGCTGAAGAGCTTAAAATAGAAACATTCTATATGTCTCACCTCAGGCCAGGATGAACAGCTGAACAGAAGTGAATCACTGTTACAGCAAATGACTGGAAAACACTGATGGAAACTGAGGCCGTCTTCTGCCTCCTCCTCCAACCCATGAAAAAGTCCTTATTGATGCATGTTTTTACAAGAAGGGAAAAAAATCAGATCCACAATTTTTCCTTTTTTTTTTTCTTTAATTAAGCTGGAGAAATAGAGGCTGATCCATGAAGCCTCACCTCTCCGTGCAATCCCTACTACACCTCTATCCTTACCTATGGATGCACAACTGCAAAAACCAACAGCAGATAGAGACGCTTGTGAAATGCATCACACCCAGTCCTGCAACGTTGGAGGTTTAAAAAAAAATTAAAATCTTTAATGAATAAAATTGGGATGAAGAACTCATCTGTTTAGTGCATTCTGATACTAAAAAAAAACCTCTTCCAAACAGTAGCTGAGAGCTTAATTTACCAAACACTCCGATTAACAAGAAAAAACCAAAATTCACATTGACAATGAGGTATTCTGAAGCTAAAAATACCCAACCAGCTGCAATTCCCACCTTATGCAGGCAGGCAGAAGTGCTTTGCAGTCCCCCTCCCTAAGCAGACAACGGTCACTTCCTTCTTCATTGCAACATCAGAGGCTCAACCCGATGCTAACAAGCCACAAAGTCCTGCTCAGAACTTAAAGTCACGCCCCAGTAATTACATAAAATAAGCTTCAAGTACAAGTGGTTTAAAAAAAAAATCAATTTACTCAGCTTCAGTTTTGCTTTTAATTCCAAAATATTTTGACTTGTCATAAAACAGAAAAGCAATTTACATTTTTGAGGTTTGCTCCCTCCACCCAGATGTCTCATTAACTTTTTTTTTTTCCAATCTCACTATAGAACATCAGCACATTCACTTATCTCAATGCTATGCCAATACAGGGATCAAACCCCTGAACATGCAACCTCTTCAGGAGGACATTTTAAGGTGTATTTGAGCTTTACTTTTTGTACATAAAACATAAAGGATGATAGCAATAGTGGGGGGAGGAGAGAAAAAAAAAGGAAATGGAGGATAACGTAAAATTAAAACTCAGTTGTGCAGAATGTCCCACTAAAGGTGGTCCAAGACATCAGAGTAACCTACAAAAGCAGCAAAGATCCTCCAAAATCTTTGCAAGCTCCCAATAAAAAGGCGAAGTGTTCTCCCCTGACCTGACCTAAAAAAAACGCAGCACACAAATTCCTGAACAAGAAAACCCCAGTACACTGCATACAGATTTTCCCCTGAGAAGGCAGAATACATCAGGTGACAGTTTATGGAAGCAAAATTTTAAAGATAATAGTTTTTGGTCTACTGGTGCCCTGACACCAAAAAGACCAGTAAACCCCCACCTAGCCCAGAAGAAGGCTCCAGGTCATGGAGCCGGTATCACCCCGCTCCAGAGGGAACACTACCTGCTGGGCACAGCAGCCTGGGCAGGGTGTGGACATCCCCAAACAGGAACCAAAACCTTTCCCGTTGCACAGACACGCAGCTCCCTGGCCACCTCTTACCACCAGCTTTTGCTCTTTGCTGGTTAAACACCCTGTTCTTTAAAGACCAACCCGAGCAGCACAACTCCCCCAGCTGCCCCAAGCAGCACAGACCCCCAGCACAGCCATCCTTTCATTCCTTGAGACAAGGATGGCGAGGTTTCTTCACTCTGTGCTCAGCTGGGGGAGGCAGATTCTGCCCCACATCCCCCTGCTACAAATAGCAGTAGCAAACCCTTGTGGTTCTGTGACATTAGCACTCGGAAGTTCCTCCTGCCAGGGTGAGTGGTAACTCTGCACCTCCACAACCCCACCACCTCCGACACAACTTCCAAGCTGCTGGAATACAGAGGCACAGGATACAGAAGGGGTTTCATCCTGACCCTCAGCCTTTCAGCTCTGCTTTGCAAGAATTCCTCATTTATGAACGACGACACCAATTAAACGTCCCCTTTGTTCACGCAGAGATCATAAATATGAAAGTTTTCTGACTTCCTCTCCCCACGCCCTTGAGCCTCTTACCCACAACTTCACTGACAGCAGCTGCAAACGCTCTCTGGATGACGAGCCCTGCCACCAGGAGCCAAATGCTCTTTAAACTGAGATATTTTATTCTTTAAACACCCACCACAAATTCCCTGGATGGCTTTGGAAGCCAGGTAGGCTTAGCAGTGCTCAGAAAGGTTTCTCTTGTGCTACACTGTTTACCCAAAACAATGATCTTCCTGAAGAGAAAACAAACAAACTTTCCTCATTTGTATTAATGAAACAGTCTATTTGTAGACAATTAATATAAATTGGTGCTTCCTTTTCTAACTTTAGGATCTTGGTTATATACTGCAAGTAATTCTCACACTTAAACAACAAACAGGATTTAATATTACGAAGTAAGTTTTCACCTTCACGTGATTCCTGTCATATGCGGCCATGGCCTAACATTTTAAAAAGCCATTGTATACCTGAAATATGAAATACAGCTTTATGTTTGATCAATATAGTATCATCATCTAGTCAATACTGTCAGTGCCTTGAGACAAACATTCTGCTTGGGATTTTCCCCCACTTTTTAAGGCAGGGATATTTTTCCACATAGGTTATAAAACACTGAGCAATGAACATATAGCAAAATGTGTTAGCCTTTCAGAAAAGCCGTTCCTCAGGTTAAATCTGAACACAAAACCTTAAAAAAAAGAAAAAAAGCAGGTGCAAGTAATATAAAGCATCAAAATTGTGATACCTAAAAAAAGCACTTAAGAAAACCCCAAAAACCCAGTGAAAGGAGGGAGTGTTAACAATGATTCGAGTCTTCCCCAGGACAACCCAAATGCTGCTGGACCCAACCTATGCCCAAGAAACAGAAAGTGAAACTCGTTAATTTACTCATTAACTGAAATCCAACAGTGGCATGGGAGGGTTTTTGTTTGGTTTATATTTTTTTAGAAAGATACTCACTGTATAATTTAGCAGGAGAAGTTTGTACCATCCAGCCCCATCCTCACCCTCACTCTGTTCCTATCTCCAAACCTCTGGCTTTGCTACCCTGGTTATTTCACAGCTGGACCAGTTTCCTAATCTGAATCACCCTCTGGTAGGACAAAGGCTTGTGCCAACCCAGCTCAGTGGGAGAAGGGAGAGGTGGAATAACAGCTGGTTTTGATTCAGCACTAAAATCAGTTTAAAATTAGTATTAATTTACAGACTCATGATTTTAAATTCACAACCAATCCATTTCCTGCACCCAATCCCTGATCCCTGCCTCCTTTAGCCCTGTGTTTCAATAGGAATCCCGGTTTCTATTTTTCTTTCAGTCAATGCATTTCAAATCTGCCAAGACACAGAAAACAACTTATGTATATAATAATGAAGAGATGAAACTGCAAAAATAAATAAAACTGTCTGGATTTGGACCTCCAGCTGTCAAGACTGCATCTTGGCTTTCAAGTGAGTGTGAATTTTAAGAAAATTATTAAAGTTTAATAAGGTACTATTGCTAATGACTAACAAGGTTACTTGGGTTTAGGAAATAAATACTGGTATCCAGCCTTCCCAAAAATGGGGATTTCTCCTTTTATTGCATAGTTACATTATTATAATAGTGGACAGAAAGGACAAAATTCAAATAGATACTTTCTAAATATACTATCAAATTAATTTTAAAAACCACAACATGAGCATTCACACAAAAGTTTCACAGATTGTCAAAAGACCTGAGCTTGAAGATCACCAAATCTAAGAGGTTTTTAATAGTTGGTTTACACCTTCTAATACTAAAATTTCTGTTGCCTAATACATTTTTTAAAGATTTTTTTTTTTATTTTGTTCATTTTACAGAGCAAAAGCAGGGCAAACTCTGAGTTAGGCAGACACACAGAAAAAATTCAGCTGATTATATAGCATTTCTTTTGGCATGAAGGTGCTAAGGGCTCACTAGTGGCAGAACAAGTCATCATCAGGATGCTGAACTTGCCAAAATTCACTGAGGCTACGGCATGACCTGCATGCAAAGCCAGCCGTGAAATCGCAACGGAGCGCTCCAGGCAGGCTCAAACATCCCTGCATATGCTCCAGTTCTGCTCCAGACCACTCCAGAGCTCCGGAACTGCAGCAGCCTGGATCTGCCCAGGGTAATTGCAGGTGAAGCCAGGGAACAACCACTATCAGAGCTTCAGCTATTAAGGCTCCTTAATGAATGGCCTAACAATAACCCAGGCTTAACCAGTTCTCTCATTGCAGGACCTTAACCATAATAAGCCCCTTGAACATTCCTACAGTGTTTTCCAAAGATCTTAACAGCATTAGGCTACTAACTGTGCTCTCACAGGCTTGTGAGGCAGGTATTAGTCAGCCCTTATTTATTTTTTTTTATTTAAGTACAGATAAAAAGTGAGGCAGAATGCTGGCAAACAACTTCCCTGTGGATACACAGCTGACTAGTGGCATACAGAATCCAGATCTTCCAGATTCCAGCTCTGTCATCAGCCAAAAGGCCATCATTATGAGGAAAGAAATTAGTCTGGTCTTATAAATAGCATTTGAATATAAGCCTTGCTAAAATATTTGCAAGGAGTTGACCTTAAACACCAGCAGAGCTCCACTGGTAGCCTGGGGCTCCAAGCACCAGCTTGCACAGCACTGGAACAGGGATCCTGTCCTGCTGCCTCCCTGGATGTCTCCAGAGCCTGGATCCAGCACAAACTGTCCAGCAGTTCAGATCAGACCATCATCTCATTTGACCACCTCCAGTTTGGGTTCAGCGTATCAAAAAAATGTAAGACATCCCTAAAAATATAAACAGTGTTGCTCTAAAATACTCAGGTAGGCAGGAAAAAGCAAATTAACAATAAGCCCAAGTCAGCAACTTTCTGCTACTTTGAGGCACCAAGTCAGACTGGCAGAAATCTCCCTGTAACGTAAGAACTGGAAGCTTGCAACATAGAAAAGGTGCCCAACACACCTAAAATCTGGAGCACTTGTCCAAGTTAATCATTCAAACTGCTCAGACTGTATTAGCACACATTTACCTGTAATTTCTGCAGGTCTCGAATGCCTAAGTGAGATATATTTTGATTTATGGCACTTCCATATGGCACTACAAAGTACACTTGCGTACTACAAAGTGCATCTTTTCTGCACTACAGCGTCAATACCTGCAGCAGGTCTAACTCCTGGTCTACATTTCCTGCAGCAAAATACTAAGCCCAATACTGATTTTGCAACAAAAACCCTCTTATGTCTCATTCTGTAAGAGTCTAACTTCATTTGAAGTTATGTACTTTCTAGTAAGGCAACCCTATGGAACCAAGTGGAAAACTGCAAAAGCAGAGTTAAAGAAAACAAAAGAAAAATAAGACTTTGTGCAGCACAAAAGTAATTCCAGTAGTTACTCATTTATTCTGGTTTTAGATACCTGTGCTGCTCCCTCCCACCCATGTGGGCCATGCCCAAGTCCTGAACACAGAACCTCTAAACCACAACAGGAGCTTTCAGTCCAAGGGAAGAGCTGAAAATGGAAAACTTGTTCTCTTCTGTGGGGATTCTCCACAGAGAAAAGACAACACAGATAAAAAGCACACAAGAAATGTTGAGAAAAAGCTGCTTGAGTGGAACAAGTTGGACGGTTTTTTTATTTCTACTCCTCACTTTAGCAGCTAACTGTTGTTACAGGCAGGAGAGCCATAAAATCCTATTTTTGGCTGTCTGCTTCCCAAATGACAGAAAACTCCTGACTCTGAGAACATGAACGTCTCACACTGGAACTAAAGGCTCCTGTCTCTTAATGAAAAAGCAGCAGAGAGAAAATTCCCTGTGTCCTGCCCAGGAAGACCAAGCTCCCTGGATTGTTATGCATTAAAGCACCACCGGACTGTGGCACAGCGGATGAGACCTGACTCTCAACAGAGCCTGTTTCCATCCCAGCTCACATTTAGGGCTCAATTATCTTATCTGCTCTGCCACTCGCATACTTTCCAGATAAGAAATGTTTTTCCCCTCTTTTGAAGAGCTAAAACTGACACCACTGCCAGTGTTGAGATTAGTAATGCCATAAATTAAAACTCATTTGGGCTAATGCTTTTTAAAAAATATTTTATGTGCAGGCTAAGGCTAAGAATTAGATCTAATTGAGACGCTGTGAGTAAGTTTTAACCCCAGCAGTATGTTCCACTAGGGGAAAGGGAATGCGTTCCCCACTTCAGTTTCCTCACAGGGTTTAGGTCAACCATCAGTTCATCTCCAGTTGATAAACTGCTCAAGAGTTGGGAGGGAGGGAAAAAAGCCTGTTTTCCTCTTCCAATCTATGACTAAGAATGAGGCAAGCGAAGGGAGGATCTCAGATCCTGAAGGCGATGGTAACAAGAGGTCATTAGTTAATTCCCTCAAGGGTAGATACAACTTTCTTTTATTAAATAACAGCAGTTTTTAAGGGTGTTAAATATCTGCTGCCATTCTAAAGGACACAGCATACTCAAACTTTACCTGAACCAGGCAGAATAAGCAAAAACACACAAGAAACCCTGAACTGAGAGGCAGATCGTCACTAACCAACTAAGGAGGAAAAAAAGCCTTATCTGATTTTTATCCCAAAAATTTACAATATATAGTCTTTCTTTCTTAATCATGTATTTTTGGCCTAACAAAATCAAATTTACCACAAAGTCTGTTTTAATCAGTACTTTAAGATGTACAAATAAATTGAGTCATTAGAAAAAAAGACAAAACAAACACAAGCACCATTCTAAGGTTTAAATGAAATTTCTTGCTTAAATAATTTCTGAAAAAGCTTAATCAATGTATTTTTATGACCATCTATTAATTACCTGTACGACCGCAACACCTGGGAGCTTCAGTTACCCTGCAGCAAGACCCCACAGCGCCAGAGCCTGCTCTGGAGAGACTACAATCACCCAAAAGATAAATAGTTAAGAAATGCAGGAGAGCACGAGGAAATAGGGGACTGGAATTTATGTTCTCTGTAGCTGCACTTTAGTCCACTTTCCCTTGTGTACTGGGAAGACCAAGGTGTGTGTTTGTTTCCTCTCCCTGCCTCAGTTTAGAAAAACCAACCCTCCAGAAGTCACATAAAGACAAAAAAACCCCCAAACAAAACACAGAAAGAAGGTGTTTTGGGTCGTAAGACTGGAAGAAAACTATTTACACATTTTAATACCTCTGCTTCCCACCTAAGAGAGAAAGGATTTCCTTTTTTTCAGGTTTTTTAAGCTGTCATCCCACAGAGCAAGACTGAGCCACAGTAAAAGGGCACACACACAACTTTTGGAAGCATTCTGTTTGCATTTAAAGGAATCCTTTGAAATTACCACACAACACAGTAGTGAACCCAATACAAACCAACAGCCAGAGCTGTTTACAAGCTTTCTGCTCAGTGTTAGGCTGAAAACCCCAACCCTTTTTGCTGTGTAATAAATCAGTGCTCCACGTTTAACAATTTTCAGTGGTACCATATGCTACGTAGTCCCATATGTTCCATTACAAGGGAGAAAAACATCATCTCAACATGAATCATCACTGACTGTGTTCCTGTAAATCTGGCTTAAATGCTCACAACGTTCAAGGGCAACCCTAAATAAATCTGCTCAATATTATGCTAGGTTCTGTGCAACAGAATCACAGCTCACATATAAAAATTAGGGGAAAATGAGGTTTAATGTAGAAAGTGAGCACAGTTTGCATCTCTCCAAAAACAGACTCACCACAACGTTTGGCACACATTCATCAGTTCCAATCTAATAATGACATCCTGCTCACAAAATGTTGATGGTGTCTGGTAGTCCCAACACCTTTCATCCCAAACTGCTTAATATGTGCGGAAATACATACACTGCATACAGGATTCATTCCTCCCAGTGCCAGGTTCTGCACCACAGTGATCCTGGGGAGTAGCTTGTAGAAAAGTAACAAACCCACACCAAAGCCCTGTGTGTGTTTTAGACTCCAGGGGAATGCAGCTGGAAGTGTAGGGTTTATCCAGGATTTCGGGTCAACATCTCCACTCTGACAGTGACAATTTCTTAGGGAAGTACAAACAGCTTTTTGTCTCTCTTCCCAAAGACAGCGTCACCTGCAGCACAAAACCTGATTATCCCAAACCAAAGTCACGGAACACCACGGCCATCAATTGCCCTTCTTTTGAGGAATTTCTTGGGCTGTCAGCTAACCCTGCATCATAATTAATAGTGACAGAAGGAGAAGGTGCAAATGGAGGCCAAACTGTGAGAATGTCCCTATTTGAAAGTCTTTAGTAGCCAAGGAGGGACCACAAGCAACCACACGCTCCCATGGAATGATTGGTTTCATTAAATTCTAAATAAACCAGAGTCCAGTTTGACCTAATATTCAGGGTGGGGAAAAAAATAGTAATTACATCAACATCAAGCTATTACCTGTCCAAGGGCATAAGTGCCTAGTTCATTAGCAACTCAGACAAACTTGTTTTGTAAGCTCCCTATATTAAATTTGAGATTTCCCTGCCCTTACAAATCAAACTAACAATTTCTGACACAAAGAGAAAGTCCAGTAAAACAACACAAACATGAGTATATAAACAAGAAGTCTTCCAACCTGCTCAAATCCAATGTGCTCTTTGCCATCCTAAATAAGAACAAACTTATTAGTCAATCTAATTCCGGTATTTAATTAATTTAAATAAATTTTAAAATAATAAAAAAATGAATACTAGCAGTACTCCAGGTTTCTTGAATCTTAAAGCAAAACCTACTGATCTTTAAAAATAGATATTTTTCATATTTCCAACAGGAAGTTAAAAGTGGATTCCCATGGTTTACTTCTACAGAACACAGGCAATATGTCACGTTAGGAACATTGCTCCTTAATGCTGGAAGTGGGGCTTTATAAAAATTGAGAAGCTGCCACAGTACCATTGACAACTCCGATATTCAACATCCTTCAGTAGCTCAAGGGATGGGTGACCATGCCCAATTAATTTACCTTAATTTCTATTTCAGCTTTCCTCCTCGTTAATGAGGAGCTGAGGCTCTCACAGATGAGAGTTCCTGGCATGCGATGCCAGTGATGACTTTTAAGTGATGCCCATTACACGATCACAACGCAAAGTCACAACCTGTGCTGCCCACATAAAAATCAGAGGAGAGATTTCCTTCTTTTTACCCAAAGGGAACCTTAAATTTAGATCAATACCTTCTAAAAGACACTTCACTCAGAAAATTAAAGCAAGGCTGCCAGAGTGATTTCAGGGAGTGATAAAGACTGTCAGGGAAACTCACTGAGCTACCCCTGGAAGAACTGATGACCAAGCAGGCACCAAGCAATTGCATCATGTTTATTACACAGCCGAGGACAATCAGATCCTTCTGGTTTAATCAATGGCCTTCAAATGAGGAAGTAGTTTGAAAATAATAAGCACAAAACAAAATACTCTTTTGGGTTCACTTTTTAAACTTTTCTCTGATGTATAAAAGCACGTCTATTAATAAAGCTGAGCATGTGCTGAAACAGAATTTTATAGAAATCTACTTCTTGAATACCTTTGATGCCAAAACTGCACTTTTATTCAAACTCAGTTGCTGTAAATGCTGTGACTGAACTGTAGAGGAGTCCTGTTAAAAGACTATGAGCTCTGTCTTAAAACAAAAGATGTTTCCTATTTAAAAACATTAACCTTGGACACCTTTTTTTTGTGTAAAAGCAAGAAATAAATAAAATTTGAAGTGTTCCACAAACACCTCTTCCACTGACATTTCTCAAAACCCGGATGTTGCAGCATCTTGCGAGGCTGCAGAATAACCTGGAACAAAAACCTGTAAGGGGAGAAAACGAGTCTGTGTTCCTGGTCCAAACTCACTGACCACTGCCCTGTCCCTGCTCCCCCTCCGCTCCCCAGCAGTCCAGCAAACTCCAGCCCAGCTCCATACAAACAGGGTTTTTCCTTTAAGATAAGACAGCGGGTTACTCAGAAGGAACAGAGTTCATTTCTGCTGAAAGTTTCCCCCATCCAGCAACATGTTATGGAAAAGAAATCTAACAGTAAAACCCTGTTGATGCAAGATCCACATTTAGAATGCACACACATTGACTTAGAAATATGTCACCTTTAAAAGCTTTGATTTGCTAAGATCCTTTCTAACTGATAATGATGCAACAATGTAAAAGGGAAGTACTTACAGAGAATCACTGTAAGTAATACACACACACAAACAAGAATTGGTTTGCAATCTGAAAGCCCTCGTACAGAGAAGGGTGGATGGAAACAACCCAGCTCAAGGTTTCCTCAAATCAGATGCCAGAGGAAGTTAAATGATGAGCTGGAGAGCAAATAAGAAATCTGGATTTGATAAATGAGACATTTATGTAGATAGGAACAGTTTGCAGCCTCACTGTGGGTGCATGAAAGAATCGTCAGATATTTGTATGAAGCTCAGTGTTAAAAGAGAGTTTGCAGACAGGTGTTTACATTTAAAACATACCCTATATTGTTATATTAGCCCCTGAGAACTCAGTAATAGCTACCTACCAGGAATACCCCAATTTTAAGCACATAAACAGAGAGGACAAGCATGATGTATTATCTCTCTCCACGAACAATCCACTATCAACATAGAAACAACCAACACGTGTCCTCCCATAAATCTGGTACAGGATACACCACAATAATGACCACTGGCAAAACAAGCTGCATCACTCCCAGCACTGCAGCATTCTAAATACTTGTTAAAATATGTCAGCAGACCTTGGAGAACAGACTGGAGCCCAGTTATTCTCAAACAATATGAGCACCACAAACCACAGCCAGTACTGCTGTACCCAGTAACTTTAATTCACCCTATGTTTTGTGGAACAGCATCCACATGGATCCACAACCCTGACTGCTTCCACCTTATGTGGAGCACTATCCACAAAGGTGGGCAGGGGGATTCCAAATCCTTCTGGCACAACCAGGGCTGGAGTCAGCACCACCTGCTTTGCTGTTTTTAAACAAACACGGAGCTGCTGCTGGACTGTGTGCGAGCCCAGCATTCCACACGCCTCACAGAGCAGTGTCCCACTGGCTTCTCCCCCACCCTCAGGAGGACAGCCCAGCTAGGAACAGCAAACCCAGCAGCGAGCCGCTCAGTTCTGCCCAGGCTCAGGAAGTGACCAGGAAAAACCTGGACGCTACCAGGGCTGAAGTTTAGAACTGCCATAGTTGTAGGTTTAGGGAATCCATTCCACTCACGTTCCCGGGGAAGCAGGGTGAGGAGACACGAGGAGATATATTTATAAAACAAAATTCTGAAGGCTTAGTACTTGCCTCGTGTCCTCCTTCCTTCTCCTTCCCACGCAAGTACGAGTGCTGCTCGATGGCATCCAGCACCTACAGCAAATCATTTCTCCATGTCATTAAAAGGACGGAGACATCTGCTCGCACCAGACCTACGTCATTGCTTCCAACTCCGTTCAAAGCTGACAGAAACGCCGCTCCCTCTTCCCCTGAATTCACCAGGTCACATTCCTGCTCACAGACGGATCCCGGGGTAATCCCAATGGAGCAGCGCCGTTCATCCGAGCCGTGCCCGGCTCCAGGTGAAGGCAGGCGGCCGCTCTCCCCGCTCTCCTCACGCTCCCACCGGGGCGTTCCCGTGCGCTCGGGGCTGCTGTCCTGGAGCTCCGACTTCCACAGAGCTCCCGAGGACAGCTCCCGGCACACGGGAGAGAGGCAGGGAAGGAGGGACCGAAGGAAGAAGGGAAGGAAACAGCGGCTGTCCCGGTCTCCCGGACCCGGCACGAGGTGCGGAGAAGCTGCCCCCCATCCTGCCCCTGTCCAGCCCCCGGCCGGGCTCTCCCGGGGCTCTCAGACCCCCCAGACCCACACTCGCAGCCCCACGGGAGCTGCCCCGACCCCGAGCAGCCCCAGGCGGGCCCCGCCATGAGACACCCCGGGAAACCCAGCACCCCCCGTCCCGGCAGCGAGCGCCCCGCGCCGCCGCAGCCCCCACAAAGTGCCTTTTTTAGCCCCAAAAGCGCTGCCAGCCCCAGCGCTGCCCCCTGCCCTCCGCGCCC
>VWZT01012695.1:105252-170433 GCA_013397055.1 Pachycephala philippinensis | reverse complement strand
AGCGCCGAGGAGGAGGACGGCGAGCGGAGCGCCCGGGCCCGCGACTCCGACGAGGGTGTGTGGGGAGGGGGAGGGTTGGTGCCCGGGCACGGGGTGGGACAGGGAAATGGAGCGAGGAGCTCTCGTGGGGGTGTGGGATGGAGGGGACCGCTCCGCACGGTGTTTGGGGAAGGGCAGAGTGCTTAAAGGGTTCGGAGCGGCGAGAACGCCCGAAGGAAACAAGGACCTACCTGTCAGGTTGCAGCGGTTCCCCGCCGAAGAGTAGAACGGCGAAGCCACGGGAGAGGTAGAGTTGTGGCTTCCCAGGTGAGGAGGAGGCAGTGGGACACGGGAGAACGCTGAGCAGGGGAATTGAGTGGGACAGCAGGGTGAAAACAGTGGAGAAATCCAGTATATTGGTTCTATTTCCGTGGTTTGGAGGGGGAAGGAGGCAGCTGAGGGAGGAGAAAGTGTGGACAGAAGTATAGCAGTGCAGGAGGATGTGACAGTAGAAGAACCAGAGAGCGGGGGAGAAGAAGAAATTAAGTAAAACCCAGAGTATCCAGGAGTGTAGAGGGCATAAAATAACAGATAAGGGGGATGTAGAAGAACTGTCGGACAGTGGCTGTTGCTGGCAGCAGAGCCCTCCATCCCCTCTGGCCTTGTTACGAATGGGATGATGTTAAAGATGCAGAGGGTGACAGGGTCAGTGAGGGCTCTCCCAACAGAGTATGGAAGTCCTTTGTGGTGGCCCAGACACTTAAGTACATTTCTTGCAGTTAAAAAACTTTTTGGTTTATCTTTGGCATGTTAAATTTTATCGTAAGCTTAAACTGTTTGTTTGTAGTTTAAGAAAAATCTGAGAAAGGTTTGATTTAAGGGGCTGGGCCCCCCTTCCATGTGTAGAGAGTTAATTGTAGTTTAGGTTTCTCAGCTGTACCGTATAAAGTCTGGACACAGACTTTATTTCCTCTTTGGAAAGGTAAAGAATTCTTGGCTACCCATATGTTATAAATAGAAGCCTGAAAAGTCTTAGCAGAAAACTAGGAATCCTACAGTGATTTACTTTATTTATAGTTTATGCTGTCTATTTATAAAATGCAGCTATCTTTATGGCGGTGCTGGTATTTGTTTGAACGTTGAAGTACTTCTAAGTGAAGTGTAGCTGAGAAGTTCAGATCCCAGCCAGTAACTGCTCTCTTTGGTGAGACCTTTGTGGTCAACCTGAGCAGCGCTGAGTGGGTGGAACTCTAGTAACAAGTTGGTGAAATGCCTTTCAGAGTCTTTGGGCTGTTTGTGTCTCACCTGTGTGTGAATGTTAATGTAGAGCCTGTTGTCTTAAATGGGAAGAAATTCCCAGGCTTTCTGAAGCAGAAGTTGTTCAGACTTGATGTAGAGCTGCACTGCAAAACTCGCAGTTGCAGGAAGCTGAGATGTTTGATTTCACTCCTGAATTCATCTCTCAGGTTGTGTCTTTGATGTTAAGTTGCCTGAGGTTTGGGGATTTTTTTCGTTTGCCTGTTTTCTTGTTTTTGAATAATTTACTACTTGGGGTTTTTTAAATACTTTTAAAATTTTAACAAGTTGTTTTTTGCCTCAGACACTGAGGATGCCAGTGAAACAGATCTGGCAAAGCACGAGGAGGAAGACTTTGTAGAAATGAAAGAACAGTAAGTAACCCATTCCAATCACAAGTAAGGCAATGCTCTATTTATTTGTGGGTTTGGGGGTGTTTATTGCCTAAAACTTGGCAAAGTTTTGGGCCAAGATTGGGAGTTTTAAGTGCTTACCCCAATGGAATAGCTCATGAGTCCATACACTTGTAATTCTGCTCTCCCCAGTTACTTTCTCTGTTCTATATAAATTCAGGGAATTAAGGACTGCTGCTGTTTTGGGCAAAGAAATAATTATGAGTTCTGGGAGCAGCTGCAAATGGATCCTGCTGCAGACAGATCCTTTACGTAAATGAAGGCTCTGCTTTAGATAAGCTAAGGAAAAGTAAGATGCCTATCCAAATGCCTTAAACAATTGAGTTCTAGTCCTGAACCAGAAATGGACTTTTGGAGACTTGAAATAGTTTCCCCACGGTGTTTAGGAGCATTTGCAATATTTTGAGTTCTTACTTACTTGCAGAGACCTATTTTTATACAAGTCAGGAAGACCTGGCCAGTGTTAAACCACAGATGTGTGGTGAAAGAAAGGCAGGTTTGCAGCAGCACCAGGAATAGACTTCGGTGGTTTTTTTAATAATGTGGGGGAGCTAATACACAGATAATAAAACTTGACATAGTGGAAGAATGATTCTGCTGTGAAGTTTCTGGTGTTTGTAGATCTAAATGTCATTTTGGGTTTCAACATTAAAAAAAGAAAATCCTATTTTATCCCAAATCGTAAACCCTTTGTAGAACCAAAGAAGTGCCAGAATTTTTAAAAGAGAATGAGAGCCTTTGATTTGAATAAAATTCTTTTAGTTTGTAGTTCATTTGTTTCTTGAAGTTTTGAGAAGTTTTTGATTCTGTGTAAACATGTAACTTAAAGAGATGGTGGAATAAGCTATGTGTGCTTGGTGTTTAAAGTTTCATGCTGTGTTTGCAGGATGTATCAGGACAAACTGGCATCTCTGAAGAGGCAGTTGCAGCAATTGCAGGAAGGTAAGCTTTGAAGAGTAGCTTTGTTTTTTATTTTCAGCACTTTCCAAATGTCATAGAAGGAGGAGGCTTTTGAAAGATGTGAGCAGCATCCTTCACTGCATGTTGGCTCTCAGCTGTGCTGCAGAGTTAAAAATTCAGCTACTTCCCATCTTTCCTCCGTCTTAATTCCACTTGTAGTTAAGCCTCTGTGCTAAAACATTTCTTAGAAGGAGTAATCCACTTTTTACAGAAGCAGGGAATGTGCTTTGAGTGGTGTATGGCTCCTTGAGGATATTTAATACTTGGGAAAAAAAATTCAATGGGAATCTACAATTTATTTCCACTAGGTACTCTTCAGGAATATCAGAAAAGGATGAAAAAGTTGGACCAGCAGTACAAAGAAAGGATACGAAATGCAGGTAAGTGGAATTTCTAAGATGCTGCAAATAACTTAAATGTGTGTTTTTTATAACACCTGAAGTAAAAAAGAGGTAATTCTGCCTTTTAAAGAAAAGGAACTTGCTGGAGCAAAGGGATCTTTGGGTACATATTAGGGTTTTTTCAGAGTCCACCAAACATGACAGGATCTACCTCGATTATTTTCTTCCCTTGATCAACATTGTTTGCTGACTGATAAACAGTTTTAGTCTTCATTTGTATGAAACAGCACAAGTAAAAAGATAATTTCATTTTTATCTGCCTAACCCACAGTCTCCCACCTAGGTTTGCTGTCTTGTGGCCCTTGCTGAAGCCTTTGGGTGCCCTGTCTCCTTAAGTTTCCAGGTGTGGGAAGTTAGGAGCACGTGCTTTCCCAAAGATCTGTTTTGTGCCCTGGAACAATGAGTACAGAGGATTTGCTGCTGGAACTGTTGTTCTGCATGACTGTGACGTGGAGTGGCTTGCCTGGACTTTGTGTCCTGCTCTGTTTTGAGGAGCAAAGGCCCAAGTTAATTTCTAAAGTGCCCAGTGCTCGTCCTTTGGGGTGTTTTTATTGTGTTGCTGCAGAGGAATGGCTTGGGAATCAGGTCCATCTGCTTGCCCTCGCTCTTTCTTGTTCACTTTCAAGTAGTTTCTTACCTTGGATATAGAAGCGGGGCCTTTTATAGAAAGCATTATGTGGAAATAGGAAATGTAGCTGCTCCTCGTTTAGAAAAAGAAAGCAATTCTGTATTTCTGAAAGTGCTTGGGAAAGCAAAGGATTTGCTTGAGGAACTGAAGTGGTTCGAACAACTTCTTGATGACAGGAATTTGTCTCCTGAGATGAATTTCACTAATGGTTTAGTTTGGAAAAGACCTTCAAAAAGACCTTTCATATTCACTGGAGCTGCATCCTGGCAAGCCTGGGCTGTTTTGATAAAATTAAGCCTAAGTGCAAACTGGTATTTCTGGCTGGCCACGAGCAGTGCTGCAGCAGCAGAGTTCTTCCACAGGAGGGCAGATGGTGATCACTTGGAATTTTATGATTAAAAAATCCATCTGCCTTGTACTACAGGAATAAGAGTCTTTTATGTTTGTCCTTGCCATGCTGAGGTTTATTAAAACAACAATTTAGATTTAGCTGTATTTGATTATCTACATAATGCTGCTTTCATGCTTTGCAAATAGAAGGTTTGAGTTTTATTGCACCGTTCTCATATTTGGTGTATATCTATTACTGGTTTTTAAATTTTTTTAAAAATAATGGAGTAGTACAGTGTTACTACTACAGCCTTCTCCAAAGCATGGTTGAAGCTTGTGATCTTTGCAGAGGTTTTTACTATATGCTGGTGAAATGTGGTGACTTGAGGGCTGATCAGGGGCCTTAGTTTGCTTTTGTTGCCACTATTTCTAGTAAAAATTTTGGTTTGGGCATTACTCCTCCAAGAAATGCAAGAAGGGTCCCATCCTGCTTAATCTCAAGTTGTTAGAGGTGGCACAAGCATCAGCAGCAGGACTGTTTCACACCCAGAGATCCACTCACCTCATCCATAGGCCTGACTCGAGCTAATCATTGCCATGTGTTGGCACTTAACCCTCAGTGCTGCACAATTCCCTTGTTGCCCCAGGCTTAGCGAGCCTGAAATCACACATTTGAGTTGAGTAGACTAAGCCTCTGACAGCTGCAGAATTATTTGTGAACCAGTCACTGCTGAGATTCATGAAGTTGGCTAAAACTTGGAGTATTTAGCTGCGTATTTCAGGTTTCTATTATTAGTTGATTGTAATTAAACTGGAAGAAAGATGGACTGCCTGCTTAGTACTTCTGGGAATAGTAGCTGAACTGAATAGTGTGGAATCGTGGAAGGTTTTCAGTGTGGTGACAATCTGTAAAAAACCTCTAGTAACAGTGTATTTTTGTGGAAGTTTTTCATAGTCACTATTTTCAGCATAAAGCTGTGAAATCAGAGTAGAGGTTGGATAAGTACACGCATTATTTGGTTCACTGCCTGTCTTGGCTGCAATATTCAATGGCTTAAAATGTTAAGGAAGTAATTTTGTGCAGCTTTGAAGGTAATAAATTAAGTCTTTCTTGTGTTTCAGAACTGTTCCTGCAGCTGGAAGTAAGTACTCTTAATTTATCAAAAATATGCATTAATTAGATGGAAGAGACATAAACCTTGTTTTATCAACCAGTATTTGAGCTTGTTTTCTCAGAAGGCTTACAAAAAATTTTCTTCCTCCAGCTGGCTTGTTACACTTGAGATGTAGCAGAGCTTACTGCTGGTATTACCTCAAGTAACTTCTGCACTTCCTTGTTAAAATAGAATTAAATATTTGCTATTGGCCTCTTGTATCTGGCTGTGCACTGGGCTGGTCTAAAAAGGGTGTTTAAGGTGATAAGTGCTGTTTATAAATCTGCAGAGCTCTCTGCTAGAGACTTGATTTGTTATGCAACATTAAAATGTCTTTTCACAAATAATTCTTTTGCCAATGTAATAGCTCTAAGTCATATTTAGATGTTTTTCTGTAGATTGTGAATATTGATAATCTTTAGAACTCACACAGGTTTTGAACTGAAAAGCTGATCAATAAAACATTTGAAAAGCTGTTGTGATATCATTAACTTGAGTCCTTAATTAACCTTCTTGCTCTTTGGGTTTGCATTAGACAGATCAGGTGGAGAAAAATTATGTGAAGGAAAAGAAAGCAGCAGCAAAGGAGTTTGAAGATAAGAAAATTGAGCTTAAGGAAAATCTGATAGCAGAGTTGGAAGAGAAGAAGAAGATGATTGAGAATGAAAAGCTAACCATGGAATTAACAGGAGGTAAAGAAGATAAGCACCTGTCAACTGTGTTATCCGCTCTGCTCCTGCTTAGGAAAAGAGCTGTAAAGGTGGCAATGCTGGTTTACGCAGACAGCTGGTGGGAAATGCCAAGGGGGCAGAACACAAATTGAGGGCCTTTTAATGGAGAAAGCAGCTCAAAATTCAGTGACCTGAATTGCTACCAGGTGAATCTAGCAGTGCCAGTGGAGCAGCAGAGTGGATGATGGGCTTGCTTATATGCAGGGAAAGAGGCTGCTTTGGTTCCCTGATCTAGCAATAAAACTGTTGAGATATGTCACAATATTGACCTAAGCAGTGATGCCAGCTTGTAAAGCTGTGTCCTGGTCTTCCTACAGGAGTGGGCAGTCAAGCAGTTGAAGAAAGCTAAACAATAAAGGTAGAAATATGCTGCTTAAAGCCAGAAAAAATAGATTTGTGGGTTACAGTTGTGTCCAGGCTCTAGAAAATTTATATTAAATGGACAGATTCCTTTGAGACAGTTGGTACCCTTGGTGCCTTGCAGTGCTCTGTGGTAATGGACACAGGGGAGCCAAGTCAGGAATTAATTATTCCTGCAGAATTCTGTTGCTGTGATACTGAACCAAAACTGTGATTTGATGCTCTGAGAGCAACTTCCTCCTTTCATGGACTGATAATGTTGGTTTTGTTGCTGAGGCCTGTCCATGAGTTACACCCTTCATATATTTCTTGCATAGTATCTACAGGTTTCATATAAACTAGTAGTTTAATTGATACTCAGAAGTAAGAATTAAACCCTTTTTTTGGTGCATTAAATGGTGCTCTTGGCTTAGTACAAACTCTTAGGTCTGATATGGACTGGAAATCAGTTTGAGTTATGCTGTTTCCCTGGTAACTTCTTGTATTTATTTATGAAGTCTGGTCTCATGGTCATCCTTGTTCACCCTTGAGATGAGCAGAGAAGGAATTTGGTGTATTTTCCACATGCAGAGCTGCTCAAGGTTTTAGTGTCTAGAGGGAGCCAAAGCAGCTTCACAGATTGAAGTGCTACCCAGGGTGTGATTCGGGGTGCTTAGAGATGGGCAAATAAATCTCAGCACATAGAAAGGGAGGTGGGATGATGTGTTTGGCATTTATGATGTGGTCTCTTGGCTGCCAGTTCAACCTATCTTCATGAATTAAGGAATGAGTTGTGAGAGTTTCAGTGAAGTTGTTCCGTAGGGGTTACCTGTAGACATTTGGACAAACTAAGTTCAGATAATTACTTGGTGATGAGACTGATGTGTAAGTTCTTAACAGACTTTCTTCTTTTTCCTCAGTGCATATGCTGCAGTTTACTTCCTGTCAACTGCTGCTCTGTGTGTTATTAATTAGGCTCATTTCATTAATCATTCTTAGATAATCTGAATTTAAATACTGTTTGTTTGAAATCACTCCAGCAGACTTGTATCAGTCTTCAGTGCAGAAATTTTCTCTAATCTTTTGACAAAGCTGTTTTTCTGCCTTGAAGATGAGGGAGCAATTGATTTGTACCTCATGTTTTACATGCTATTAATGATCCAAGTTGGGTTGGGAAAGAACACCATGAACTTGGCCTTTTAAATGTTCTGTTCCCAAACAGATAGCATTAGCATGAAAGGAATTTGCCTTGAATCCTTGTAGCATCATTGTGCTGCTTATCTGTACCTGGAGCAGCTGTAACCATGGCATTGCAGCACTGAACAGTGACCTGATGGGAGAGAGAACTTGGGTTCACTGTCAGCAATTCCATGCTGGAAGCTATTAAAAAAAAAAAAAAATCCAATTTCTTGTGTGAAAGAGGAAAGATTATTTTCCTTGTGCCTTGTGTAGAAAGCTGCTGCTGCTTACTCCTTTCTCTCTGGTCTTATCAGCTCTCCAACTTCATTACTCTACAGATTCAATGGAAGTGAAGCCTATTATGACAAGGAAACTCAGACGGCGACCAAACGATCCAGTTCCTATCCCAGACAAGAGGAGGAAACCTGCCCCTGATATCCTTCCATGGAGTCACTGTTGGGTTTGCAGCCACTGTGCTACCCACACCTTTGTTGTTTTGTACAGCAAGGAAAATGAAATTAAATGCCAGGTTCAGATTTTAACCTGGGAGATACTCAAGCACAGTTGTCCTGTATAATGTGTGCTAAAGCAATATAGCAGTTATATAATGCAATACAAATATAGAAAACAGTGTTTGGACATCCTTTGGTATCCTAACTTAAACCTTACAGTGTCATGAGATAACTTTATTTTTGTCAGTGAGAGTAGTTTCAATTCTACAGGCAATTTATTTCACAAAAGAAAAACTTTAAAAGAACATTATATATATATATGCCGAGATAATTGATTCCATAGATAGTAAATGGCTTTTTACATGAGCCAAAGCTTTTCTCGTTTCAAGACGTGACAAAGCATTTACCAGAAAGATCATATTTGTCATATCAAACTAGTTTTTCTGTTTCTGATAAAGACTTCATATCTCTAATCCAGAGATGCATAGCAAAAGCAAGGAGTGCTAGATTTGTTCTTTGAATAAGAAAAGATGGAGATTCATCTTGTTTTCATGTATCACAAGAGACAGAAAAACATGTCTGTGTAATCCTTAGGATCTGCCTTGCTGCATGTCTTGGAATTAAAATGTTCCTTGGCTTCTGGAAATATGTTTTTGGCTCCTCTGTGATGATAGGCACTTCTTCTATTTGTATATTAAATTCACTTGGAGAGGGAGGCAAGGATATTTGCTTTGCAGAGGCTTCTTATTAGATTCTAAACTTGTATGTCTTAGATTAAAAAAAACTTATCTGAGTAACTCTCATTTTCTGAAGGCAATATCAAACCTTGAACTTTTGGAGTTCATGCAGGATGGTCATGAGCATCTCCAGTTTCAATTAACCTCTTTCTGGTTGGAGATTCTGTTCACTCTTTCAGGAAAAAAAAATCATTTATTAGTGCCCCTATCTCATCCAAAATAAATGAGTTTCATGGTGAACATGACCTACTAATTGAGCATGATACAGCAGCCGCAGTATGAAAGTCTCTGCCTTTGCTCACTGGGAGAGGATTAAAGTCCATGAGAACCAAAATCCTTGAAATCCAGCCCAGCAGTTGTTAACTTTAGTTTAATACTTTGAATACTTTTGGCGAAATGCTTGTTACCTCTAATAAGACTATAATACACTAACTTCTATTTTCTGAGGTTTTGGATTTGTTTTCAGGTGCATTGTAGGCTCTTATTTATCCCGAGCCACAAAGTTTTATTTAACTAGGTTTAGGTGGGATTTAGCTTCCTTGTAAAAACCTGAAGTGAGTCTGTTGTTTCAGCTCACAGACTCTTCTCCACAGAAATACAAGATGGAAAAAAACCTGAAAATGCTGGTGCTTGATGCCTCCATGAAGTCAATGTCAGTGCACTAAAGGTTTTTCATTGATGGTTGTGTCTAAATAAGTTTAAATGATTTTGCACTCTGCTGCTAAAATGGTGGGGATGGACTTGTATTAATTCCTCTGACCGAAAAAAAAAGCTCAAGTAGGCCATTTATTAAAATCCTGGAAACCTTTTGGCTTACATTTAGTCAAGTGAAATGTCATTGACCTTTAATTTTTAGCCTTGCTTGCCAAGAGTTTATGGAAACCTTAATTCTGGATACCTCAGCTAAATTATTTGTTGACTGATGAGCAAATAATGGAGGACCTAAGGACACTGAATAAGGTAGGGATTGTTGCTTGACTGTATTTCTTTGTTTTAAAGAGAAGGCAAATGCTTTCCCCTGAAGAGAACAGAGGGACCTTTTATGTTCTTTTTTGAGATGTGGGACTATTTCATCCCTGTAGGCTTTCTGAAGTAGCACAATAAAAGATTTCGTGAGATGCTATCTCCTCCTTTTTATTGAGGTTTAATTAACCTAATTAGAATGACTGTCATCTAAAACTGTTACCTTTTGTCTGAACCAAGGGATAAGCTATGTTAAGGAGTTTCTTCCTCATGGCTGAACAGATGTCCGTGTGTTTTTCTGCGAGTTCATAGGCTGCCTTTGGTTTAGGCCTTCGTGTAAATTTTTTTTTTTTCCTCCCTGCTGTCACAATATTTCAGCAAGCTGGATAGGGGGCAGTGTGTGTATTTATAGTTTTTCTAGTTTTGATTAACATACTGTTTTCTTGCTGAACACTTGAAGGCTCATCTAATTTTTTAGAATATAAGCTGCTCCTTAAGACATTTGAGGATGGTAGTGGAACACTGGTTTTGTGCCAGCTATTGAGGTTTCTCTAATGATTTATCTCCTGTATTTTGTATTTCCTGATAAATGTTGTATCATGTTCAAAAATAGTGTGTTAGATGGATTTGACTCGTTTGAGTGGGTTCTCTGAATGCTCTGAAATTCAGGTTTTTGGCCTTTTGTATCATTATACTGATTATCTGCACCTTTGGCTGTTTATAGCACACTGCTCTGGTTGTGTGTTATGCCACTTAATAGAGCATTTAAAATAGAAATATTCAGAGCGTGGAAAGTAAGGTATCTGGAATTATCACTGCAGCTTCTGTGGCTCCTGTCAGATCTCTAACACTGCTTTGCTCTCTTCCCATGTAGCTTAAATCACCCAAGAGACCAGGTGAGTTACAGATGCTTTGGAATTTGTTCACAGGGGTGCTGTTCTGAACAGAGAATGGTATTGTAGATGTTTGGCTGTGCATTTTGCCTGTATAATTGTTTTGGCTGTGGAATTGATGTTCTTTGTGGGGTGCTGATGTTGGTCAGGGATGGGAAGGGGGGCATGTGCATCTTTGGTGGATGAAACACTTGGGCATGGGAAAATCCCGCTGTGAAAAGAGGTTTGCCACTATATTCAGGTGCATCTGGGCTCCTTGTCTGCTTGTCAGGTCCACTGAGGGATTGACCACTTATGGGTTTATGCCTCCAGCTCTCTAGGTGTGCCTGTTCACTTTATTTCAAGACAGAGTGGGACTACCTTGCCTCAGTAATTTTAACCAAATTTAACTAATTAACTGTGGATTATAACTAAAACAAAATCAAGGACATATTGTCAATCACTTACCCATAAATGTTTTTTCAGACAAATGCTGCATTTCAGTGAATATTTTAACTCGAGGCAGAGGTTGAGTTACTCATCACAATATATAATTTTTTCCTGATAGATATTTGAGTTTGCAGTTTTCTCTGCTTGTTATTTCCGCACACATGACCTTATTAAGTGTAGTTTTGCAGTCAGAGGTGCTGCTGTGTGATGGGCACGTGCTGGTCTTTAAGCAGAGTGTCTCTCCTGTCTCCAGCCTCCCCCTCCTCTCCCGAGCACCTCCCAGCTACACCAGCAGAGTCTCCGGCACAGCGATTTGAAGCTCGGATAGAAGATGGAAAACTCTACTATGACAAGAGATGGTGAGGCCTGGGGAATTTCTGTTTTCATCAGTCTGAATGTTGAGTAGTGAGGAGGCAGAGGCTGCAGAGAGAAATGGCTTTGATAAAAGAATTGGTGGACAAAATGCTTTTGGGCAGAGGTTCGCTGCTCCCTGCAAGGGCTCAGCATTGGTCCAGTAAAGCAGAGGTGATGATGGAGTGTTTACGTCGTGCAGGCTTTCAGAGATAACTGGTGGCTTCAATAAAAGGAGATGTGAATCTCTTCCACGGCCCACTGTGGCACTTAGGAAGTCAAACCTAATATGAGGTTGGAGAGCCAGCAGCAGCCACAGTGGGATGTAACTGAAGCTGCCCAGCTTGGATACTGACACTCCGTGATTTGCTGTCAGCAGCACTCACATTCTTGAGGTTCAGTTTTCCCAGCAGTCCACAAGGTGGCAGAAGAAATGTTGTCCACCAGCTGCTCAGGATGAAAAATGCTTCTAATAAATCCAAATAACCTTTAAAGATCAAACCCACCTGGGAGAGGCAACTACAGAATTGCTGATTGGATTTATCTCTGTTGAGTTTTATGGCCATACAGCTGTACAAGCCTCACAAAACACAAAGAAAATATTAAATTCTGCAGAGGAGTCTTAGTAGATCTTAATCCATGAGACTTGCAAACCTGGATAATCAAGGGGGCAATCTTGAACTCCTTGAGCAGAAAGCAATTTGTGAGTCATCTACTTATTTGTAGCCTACTTCAGTGTTCCGGTGCCTCAACATAACACATGATGAGGCTGTAATTTTATCACAGAAGTAGTTGTGAAGCTGGTTTTTTACACAGCAATCACCTTGGCCAGTTGGTCAGTCTTTCCTTCTGACTGCAGTTTAATTGCAAGTTCAGTGTACACAGCTCTCATAAAAGCTGCTCCCTGCAATTTAAACATCCATGAAGTGTAAAGCAGATAAAAACTGAACAGGTTCCTTATTCCACAGATTCATCAAGTGCTTTTTTTTTTTGCTTTCATAATTGTTTTTTTGTGCGTAAAGTGACTATCCCCAGGATATATTTGGATGAATAAACTCTTCTTCAGAATTTTGAAGCATATGGAGTACTTGAAAAGTGTTCATGAGTAAAAAAAGAAAGAAAAAAAAAAAAGGCATCTGAAGTAATCTGTCAGTAAAGCTCAAAACTTCCCATTAAATTTAAACCTGGAAGAGCTTCAGTGAGCCCGGATGAATCTCACCAAAGCACCAGCTCTTTCTGAAGGGTATCTAGCTGGGACAAAAAAAACCCCTTAACAGATATTTTCATCTTGCTGAGTTCAGTTGTCATAGGGGTCTTGCTGTTGGGAATTCCAGCTGTTGTCTTTCCTGGCTGCCTTGTTCTTACGCTGTTTTACGACCAGTATTGTACATTTTTTTGGTTGTAATAATCCTGCTTAGATTTTTTTGATTGATAATAATAGTACTTGTGCAAAGTAGTTGGTGTTCTAAAATAATGAAGTAACTCTTGGTAGGGGGAGGGTAATTCTTCCTGAGGTGCGTAAAGAGTGCTGGCATGCACAGAAATCCTAAACCTGACAGCCCAGGAATGACTTTCTCTGTTTCCTGATGCAGCCCTGCATGATAATTACCTGAAAACAGGGAATGTTTAAGGCCAGTAATGAACCCCCTGAAGTCTTGCAGAGACATGTCACAGACATCTCCAAAGTGGAGTGTTTCAGGTGAATGTGGAATTGGGCTCAGCTTTTTATCCTCAGAGCTCTGTGTTCCCCCAGCAAATCCTAAACCACAGTTCACTGTAAAGCAACCATCTTTTTGCTTTTAGCTTTGCTGCATGCAGTAATGCAGAGGGATTTCTTTCAGTCTTCCGATGGAGTTGCAGTTGGAAATCTTGGCCTTTCAGCAAAATATGTTATAGCAGCAAATGGAATTATTTCTGCTTGCCTCACTTGGTGTGTTTTACCTGCTGCAACAGCGAGAGTTGTTTGGCTCTTTGCTTTCTTGAAAGCCAACTTAAACCCCATTGCTTTTTTCATCTGAGGTAATTTCCTCAGTTCTATCCCTCTCTGGATGTATAGACTTGGCAAAAGGGTGAGACCTGACCAGGTAGCTGATGCACCAGGGTGCTGTGCCTTCAGCTGCCCTGTCTCTGTGAGTGTGGAGTGTAAGACAGCTGAGACAACTCTTCAGTGAAACACTGCTGACTTGGCTCTTTGCCTTTTCTGTGCACAATTAACATTAATTTCCTGATGGAGAGTAATTCATGATGTGAAATCCAAGGGCTGAATGAAACCTCTGACGTGTATGTCATCAGCTTTGGAATTTGCTGGTAATCAAAAATTGAAAGTGGGGAAAAAATATTTCATTGTCTGGGCACAGATAATACTTGAGAGCTGCTGTTTGCCCTGGTATCTCCTGTACTCCTGCTGATTGTATCAAGATCCTTGCATAAGTACTCACAGCATGGCATGGTAGGGCACTGCTGGACTGAGGTTTTTATCTCACCTTAGTGAGGCCTTGGGTTTGTAGTAGCTTACTGAGTTCCTTGGTGTAATTTAATGACAGCTGGACTCGCTAAACTGAGATTTTTTTTGGCTCAGATCATTGTTGCTGTTGCACTGCCCTGGAACCCACTGACATTGTTTCTGTCAAAATGAAGGAGAAAGACACCTGTGCCCAACCATTGTTTTAAAGGTTGCAGGATTTGGGGATTTTTTTATTCCCTCAGTCCCTTCATGGGTAGTGAGTATGTTTGGAAGGCTCAAAGCTGACACTCATTCCAGTTACTGGCAAGCACTGTGAAAATTCTGAGTGCAGGAGCCAGTAGGAATAGATTGTGGAATAAACCTTTGGAAGACTTCCACATGTACAGTATGGTTATTGTAGCAATAACTGTAAAGATTAAATAAATCCATGCATTTTGCAAATGGCAGTCAGGCTGCAGGGGGCTGCACTGGGTAGCTGCTGAGGGAATATCTGTGCAGGGATTCTGCTGCTTGGATTGCCCAGATTAAATCATGGTTAGGGGAAAGGTGGAACTACAGTCATGCTTTTATAACTGTAAAGTATTTTGGTGCTTGCTTGATTAAGATGATTTACTTACAAATCACCTGTTCCAGTGTAATTAGTTCTGCTTATAGAACAGAATGAGGCCAAATGAACAGAAACTGGGGTTTGGGGCTGGCACACTGCAGCACTTGGACAAATGTGGGCTGTGAAAGAGGCAAGTCCACGGAATCAAGCAGTTCAGACTTACGAATTTCAAAGGCTTTGTTTTACACACAACACATTAAGAACAATATAGAGCTTAAAATATGTTCTAAAATGGGATGAAGTGGATCTGATTAGTCATGGCCTCCTTACGGCAGGCATTTACAGCTCGTTACAAAGTCAGTTACCCATTAGTTACCATTTTGGGTATTTTCACAAAATAGGACAGCATTAGAAATTTGAGGTCTCATTAAACAATGCACAGACTGCACTGATTGAGGTTAATTCACTTTTGCTGGTGGTGGTGCTCTAGTAATTCTGTATTGGGGAATAACCTGAGTATCTGTGATTTGCTCTGTCATGTTTTGTCAGGCATAATAAGGAGTTGCCTTCTGAAATCCATCCTATGTCTGAAATGGGAAAGGCTGCTTGGATTAAACCTTGAAGCCTGGGTGTGTTGTCAGTCACTGTTCCCCTGGGTTGTGGCTGGGGCTCTGCCTCTCCCCCTTGCAGTTGTGAAATCTGTTTTCACTGAAGTAAGACCCTCCTGCATTTCAAAATATCATGAAATGCAGAGTGTGGGTATGTGATCAGATCACCCACTATTTTGCAAAGATGGAGAAAGTGATGTGGAAAGAAAGGCAGACTTCACATTTACTCTGTCCAGCTTTACCAATAATGGTTTCATGCGTTTCCTTTTTTTTTTCTGTTTTCTTTTTGCAGGTACCACAAGAGCCAAGCTATTTACCTGGAGTCTAAAGAGAACACAAAAATCAGCTGTGTGATCAGTTCTGTGGGCGCCAACGAGGTGCTGGGCTGCTTTTATTTGTCAGGAGAGGGGGAAAGACATGGGTCTAGTAAGGGCTAGAGACAGGTTCTGTCTGGTGTGTAAAGAAGCTGAACCCAAGGTAAAACTGACTTGAGAAATCTCTTTCTGAGATGAGAAGAGACTTGCTCTGTTTCTGGAGGATAATCCTACATTTTGCAAGCTCCTGCAGCACTTGGGCAAAGCGAGCACTTTGTTCTTTGCTTGCAGATTCCAGACACTTCAGGGAAAGAAATAATAGACTTGAGTGCACTTCTCCTCAATCAGCCAATAAAGGAACTTTAATTTGTTGTGGCAGCTAAGGGAAAACACTTTATTTTCCCCAGAATGAGTTGCATGTGGGATGTTTGTGTCACAGCTGTTCCCTTGCAGTGGCAGTTTGTGGCACTCAGTTGGGTGTTCAGATAAAAGCAGTGGTAGTGTGCTCATGGATGCATTAAAATTTGTTAAAAGTTATTACTGTAATTTAGGAAAACTAATATATCATTCCATCATACTGTGGCAGAATATAAAATTGTACGCTTGTTTCCTACTGTTGCTCAGAGTTTGTGGATTTTTGAATTCTTTTCACAAGCAAAACATGCCAAATCCTTGGAAATGTTGCAGTTGGGAGATGATTATCAATGAATGTTGATTTTAATTTCTCTGGAGAAATAATTGAAGTAGAAATCCAGGCGAATACTAAATCTATTTTATATTGAGGGGCCCTGTTAATAAAGTCAATTTATAATTGAAATAATAAGAGTTAAATCAATCTACTGTACCAGGCCTGTAGCTAATATATAAGAAAAGAAAAGTTTAGGGTAAATCATAGGCCAGCATAACTTTATAATCCTTTGCAGTAGGAAATACTGGACCTCCCTCCTAAAATACTCCAGTACTAAGAGCTGGATAATTCTAACTCAATGTATTTATTTAAATATGTTGTAATGCATTAGAAGGATATAATGCAGAGGAAATTGCTCAGACTTGATTTTTAAAGTACAGCGTTTTAGATCTAAACACCTTGAAGGTGATCTCAAAAACTCTCTGGAGTGGCTGCCTCGGTGGCAGCACTTTTCCTCTGGAACATGTGGTGTGAATCCTTCTGTGCAGGTGTTTAAAAGAGAGGCCCTTTTATCTTCAGACACAATTTCTGTGGTACACTGTGGGAAGTGCTTCGTGGAACAGAATCAGAATAAGCTTTTCATTTGACTAATAGTTACTTGTCTGGGCAAATCCCAGGATAGATAATTTTATGATCTGTGGATCTGGAGAGACTTATTCTTGATTAGGCAAAGCTCAGTGCCACGGTTCTGTTGTGAACTGTAGCAGGAGGAACCTGCTTTCCTGATGGTGCTTGAAAGAGTAATTTTTCTTGAGGACTGTTTCGAGCAGGAAGTTAAGTAGGTGAAGTTTAGACACCTTATTTCATTTTCTACTCAGGTTGCAAATGCCTCACGTGGGGAGGGAGAAGGGATTAACCTCATTGATCTGTGCCCCCTGAGGTGCTCAACTCTGACACTGAGATACAGAGTTAATTTGTCTGTGTATTGCTTGCTGTGAGTTTTTGCTTTTTCTCCCCTAATTCATCTTCCTACCCCATTCTTTTTGCCCTTTCTCTCCTGCAGATCTGGGTGAGGAAAACCAGTGACAGCACCAAGATGAGGATCTACCTGGGGCAGCTGCAGCGGGGCGTGTTCGTGATCCGCCGGCGCTCGGCCGCCTGACTCTGCTCTCCCCGGCCCTTTCCTGGTTTTTCATGGATCACCAAACCTCTGCCAGGGGCTCACGGGCTGCCCACTCCTCCCAGCAGCAGGGAACGGTCCTGACCTCTGACGAGACACTTTGTGGCTGGCCACATAATCCCCAGTAGTCCTTAAACCTTTAGTGATGCCCAAGCACTGCCCTGGACTGTTTCTGGATTTTGCATCAAGCTTCTGTTCGCTCTCTTTGTATTTTGGGTGACTGTTTGAGAAGACTTTGCATCATCCTCCTTTTCATCGTTGTTTCGTGGTGCACAGATGGGACTCGTGTGTCAAAAACATCATCATGTTTCTTTTGGGAGTCAGACCCGTGAAGGAAGCTTTGCTTGTCAAGACTTGAGGTTTTTTGTGCTTTTTGGCCTTGTTTTCCTGCAAGGCTCAGGATTTTGGGCAAAAGATGAATCCTGCCAGGTTTCAGCTGCAGCTGAGAGATGCCTCCAGAATACCTGGTGCACAACATCAGGTTTATTGGGTGGACTGTTGAAAGACTGGAGCGCTGAGACTTTTTTAGGATGGTGTGAACAGCTCAGAAACTGCTGAAAATACAGTGATTTTAATGTAGCTCAGAGTCATGCGTGGTTAGTCAGAAGCTTCCATTTCTCTTCACATTAAAAAGCCCTTCAATGAACAAGCAGAGTATATCTGTTTGCTGATACAGATTGCCTGGAATAGGTGGATGACTAAATTAAAGGAACAATTACCTGGATTTTGCAGATAGCAAGGCTGTATGAACTCTGTCTGTATCTATAATCACTCACAGATGTAGAGAGGCAAAAGATCAATGTCACTTTTTTCATTGATGCTCAGAATAACAGGTGGGATCCTGATGACACGACATACTGGATCTGTAGTATCCTCCCAAGGAGCCTGGTATAGAGTAGAAAGTGGCGTTGACATGCTGTTAGCTGGAACCTTCATTCCCTGAAACGCTGTGCAAAGGGTCCCCTTTAAGGCTTTTCTAATTACTGGAGGTAACGCTGGGTTTCTACGCTTGCTCTCCTGCAGCACAAGTGAAAATGCCCAAGTAATGACATCAAGGTACTCCCTAGGTGTTTAAAGATCTGACTCTGGCATTCCTTTATTATTCCTAGTCATTCGCTGATGGCTGGAATCACCAATGCCACGTGTGACTGCCTCGGCAGGAGCCATATGGTGTCCTGGCAGTGCTGTCACATTTCTGCCTTCTATGCAGAACGACTTTGTGCTCCTGATTACTAGTCAAAAAATTGTAAATTCTATGTTTCTCAATATCTGTCACTTGGAGGCATCTTTTGGTTTTGCATTTGAGCTGCCTTCCTGTTAACATCCATCAAGCCTTTCTTTGGTGTCTGGATGAGTGGAGTAAAGGGAGGGGAGCTGCAATGACTGTGCCCATTTCCTTCCTGCAGTTGGTGGCAGTCACATCCCAAAAACTGATGCCTGTACGTGGGTCTGGAGTGGAGTGTGGTGGTTGAGTTGCTGATGTGACTGAGACTCCTGGCTTGATTTTTGCTGTGTTTGGAGTTTTGAGTGGATCTGGAGCTCTGGCAAGGAAGGAGAGGATGTTTCCCACCCCTTGACAACGTGCCATCTCTGCTGGAGCTTCGGCAGGCAGAAAGCAGCAGGCTGGATTTTGTCAAGTTAACAGCTTACTTAATATAACTTAGCATTCTCTGCACATGTCACAGGTTTTTGATAAGGTGATGATGTACCAGACAGGATTTGTCACTGGGTCTTTAAATCAACATCATTCTAATAATAAAAATGCTAAGGAAGCAGCAGGATTTATTTCCTGTCTGTATCACTTTATCAATACATACATTTGTGGGAATAGCTGGGGACTTGGGTTCAGTGTTGGGGAGATACTTTGCCAACAGCCATCTGCTGCCATGGTGTTCCCTGTTCCGGAGTAATTTTGGGTGTTAGTAAAAAATAGGAGTGTGGATGGGATGTCAGTGTGTGTTGCACAGGGCAAGGGGCTCCACGAACTGATGGTGAATCAGGGCACTGCTTCCTCATGGAAGTTGGCAAACCCTGGTCTCAAACTCTTCCACACCAATCTTGTGTCTGCAGGAAGGATGTGTGAGGTTTGTACAACTTCCTTCTGTCCGAATTCCTTGCCAGTTTCCCCAGTGCCCCTGGGTCAGCCTTTGAACTGTCAATTTCTGCTGTTGGCAGCCCTGAGTAGGGGTTGTACTGTGGGAAATGGCTCAAACTTAACTGCTACACTGAAGGAATTTTGTTTACAGGCTACTTCATCCTCAGTTTCTTAATGAAATGAAAGTCTGCCTTGCCTTTGTCGATCACCATAAAGAGTAGATGTGTCTCAGAGAGTACATGAATATTGTATCCTGTTCTTTTTATCCTGGCAGGCTGTTCTGTAATGGCCTGAGCCATTTGCGAGGCTGCAAGTGATAAAGTGCAGTGCCTTGCTGTGCACTCAGGGAAGCAAGTGCATTTTTTTTTTTAATCCTAAAAGGATGCACAAGTAGTTCTGTGGTGAGGATGAGGCATGTGGAGATCAAGACTAGAGACATCAGCTGTAGAATTGAAGATTTCCTGCCACGGGTTGGAAAAATAGAGACAAGTTACCCAAGGAGATGGACAAGGTCTTGCTTGAGTTCTAGGAGAAAATTGGCTTTTCTGTCTGCTCTTTGCCTGCTTATCATCAGTCTTGAAGGATTCCAACCCTCTGAACAGAAACAGCTTTGCTGCAGGTATGAAGCAATTTAATCCTCATTATGAACAGCATTCAAAGTAAATTTAGGAAATGGCTTTAACTCGTCGTTACAGTAATTTTGAAGAAAGGTGAACCTTCTGCCAAAAATAGACTTTTATTGAGGGTTAAATTGCAGTTGGCTGTTGACTCATATTAAACATTTTTTTTCTTGCCTTGAGCAACGGACTGTGATGTTGATATGTGTAAAATAAAAGACATTCCCCCTCAGCCATTCGATGTTCCAATGGAAGGAAGCCAGATCAGGGAGCCAGCTTCCAGGGGCTTTTTGACATCATACTCATGGAAAGGTTTCCAAAGAGGCTTTTTCCAAGGACAAATGCTAATACACAAAATTGTCTTTTTTAGTTTATGTGCTCTGCCTGGAATTTTGTAAAGAGACAAAGGGATTTAATGACAGAAACCTTAATTGTTTGCCTTGTTTTTTGTAAGTTTCTGGGGAACTTAAAGAAAATAAAGCCTAAAAGAGCAAGAAACAGCTGTGACCCTTGTGAATAACTGAGGTTCTTCCTCCTTCAGAAAAAGAAAAAGCAGCTTTTGGGTTCTTGTTCCACAGAAGCAAACACTGAAATATTCAGAAAATCCGAATGGGTGTCTAAGGCTTGCTGTTAATATTTTTAGTTTGCCCAATTCTAAAACGAAGAATTTAATATACAGTGAAATATTTAGAAAACAAAAGAATGCATGTTTCTGTTTTTCTATAATTTACTGAAAACCTGTTGTCACTGAAACTCCAAATTTCATACAGTTAAAGAATTCCACTATTGTAATGTTTTGCTGAATGTGGAAAATCCCTTTAATATTTAACATCAGCTCAAATTTTGGGGTTGCCAAAACATTTTGTAATACTTAAGTACGTATCACTTTACATTGGAGTAATTCTATTTATTTAGATTCCTCCTTTTTATGCAAGAATGCTTTTCTGTAAAATGTTGATTTTAATTTTTAAATAGGCACGAAGAACAGCTTGGGTTTATGAGAACCAAAACCCCCACAAAATATTTGGGGTTTCTTTTCCCCTCTAATGTGATGCTAATAAATAAGCAGAAGGGGAGAGTGGCTCAAAGAAACCTTGGGACCAACATTTAAATAACATTTAGATGACAAAAGAAATGCAAAATATTCTCCATGGTGTATATCTAAACAGGATGGGTGTCTCAACTCCCCTCACATAATTAAAATGCTGAACAGCAGCTCAGGAAGAGTTACTTAAGCCTTTGCTTCTAAAATAGCAATGCTCTGAGCAAAGCCAGGCATTTGTAGGGCTTTGGAACCAAGAGCTGTAACCCACGAGAAGCAGCTGCTGATTTATTCCATCAGTCTCACATTTGAAAGCTATCAGTTCTCTGGATGCCTCAGGTAGCTTTGTCATTTTTCATTTAGTTCTAATTTGCATCCCCATGTTCTGCCCCGAATCCTGAGATGGGGGAAAAAAGGCAGAATAGTGATGAAATGTACGTTTTTCATTTCACTTTATTAATACTCCTTATTTTTATTGAGTTTGGGATCTTTGGAGGGTGGTCAGTGCCTGCAGATCTCTGCAGGTTTAATGGCCAGCCCAGGTCATGAGAGCTAACAAGCTTTAACCAAAATAAATACAAATGCAAGTCCGGGGGGAAATTGGTGTCTTCAGTCAAGGTTTCTGCTTGATGGTTTAAATCCTGTTTGGAATTGGTGACTGAAGGGTTTTAAAGTGAACAGACTGGTTGCACTGGCTGACATGGGTTTGGAGGACAGGCTCAGGACACATGGATGGAGCTCCATGTCTGCTTCCATCATTAAATGAGGAGGTAAGTCAAGTTTTTTGTTTGTTTGGGGCTTTTTCCTTTTTTTTGCAGGGTGTCTGATAAACAATTCATTTGAAGGCAGCTGCTTGATGATGTCAAACTCCTGTTAACACTGAAGAATTACTCATTTTGGAGAAGAAATAGCCTTTTGCCCATGAACTAAAATTTACTAACCCTGCCTAATAGCCACAGGAATATTTTTTTTCTGATGTGGTTAGAGAGGAAACATTCCAAACCTTGCACATCACGAGGCATCACGTAACGGGGAAGACTCTGAATACTGATGATACTAAATCGTGTAATGCAGTTGCATGAAATGAGTATAAAAGCAGGAGGCAAAGATTCTGTTGGAAAGGATTTCTGGGGTAGTAAAAATCTCATCTATTGAGATTGGGAATTGCTGAAACAATTGGTTTAAGACTGTCTGGAAAATTAAGACATGAAGGAGAGTTTGACCCATTAACCTGGGACCCAGGGATGCTCAGTGTGTAATGGGATTTCAGCATCAGAGTATTGATTAGGTCTCATTTTGGACCAAGCCTGGAGTTTTGCAGTTCAGGAAAGGGAAATAAAACACGGTAGGGTTGTTACCAGCCCTGCCTCAGCCTCTTGGTCTCGTTCTCCCCTGAGAAAATTCAAAACAATTGATTTGTTTCCTCTTTCATTGAAGTAACGATTTTGGGAAGAGCTTTGAAAGTCCAGGTGAAATACAGAGATGCAGCGTCTGTCCCCTGATGATGGGTAAACCCTGGTCTGGTCCAAGGAAGGGACAAGTGGTGGCAATCCAGTGAGGGGCTCTGCCACAGCAGGCCTTTGCTCCTGGAGGATTTCATCCGTCCGAGTTGATACAGGTGCTTGTCTGCCATTTCCAGGTGCAGTGAAGGGGAGTATTTAGCAGATACTTTGGGGTGCAAAGCTGCAATGTTGGTGCTCTCATACCTGGGCTGCCTGTGTGGTGTGTCTGGGCAAGGGAGGTGGGGCGTGGAAGGCAGATCCTGGACTGTCCTTGGAGGGAATCATGGAATCACAGAATGGTTTGGGTTGGAAGGGACCTTAAAGCTCATCCCATCCCACCCCACCCCGTGCCATGGGCAGGGACACCTTCTGCCATCCCAGGTTGCTCCAAGCCCCATCCAACCTGGCCTTGGGCACTGCCAGGGATCCAGGGGCAGCCACAGCTGCTCTGGGCACCCTGTGCCAGGGCCCAGTGAGGAGTCTGGAGCAGTGAGCAGGGCTGGGCACCTCTCAGTGCTAATCTGGCTTTCTCAAAGAAGTCTGAAGGTTTTATTTGCTCTGAAATCGAGGGCCAAAGGGAGCATGAAGGATGCACTAGAATGTGCTGGGTTGGCTCGTGCCAGCCTCTGCTACCCCAGTGCTGAGGGCCTTGGGGGGAATCTCATCCACATGCCTTGTAATGGATGTGAACAGCCCCAAACACTGGCTGTGGCCTTCCCGAGGCCTGCAGGCCTCTTTATCTTGTCACCTAACCCAAGGTATCAATAACCCGCAGAGCCCTCGAGCAGAGGGGTTTCTCCCTATCCATCCTGCCTGGCAGGTGCTCCATCTCAATTATGCCTCAGCTCTGCTCTATCTGTCATGTTCCTGGGCTGAATGACAGAGCAGGAAGGTGCTGCTGGGGGGAGCATTTCCTGCCTGTCTAATGGTGATGTAATTAATGGATGCAGCCAGTCAGCCGAGCAGAGGCACGAGCCCTCTCCTTCAGCCACCCAACCGCGCCGTGTTACACACCCTGTTCCATGGTGGTGCTGCATATTCACTTAAATTCTGAGACACTGCTACCTTTATTTAATTAATGTATTATAGTGAGCCCTCTCACTGCTTTTGCAGCCTTTTATTGCCAAGTACCTGCTTGAATCAATGTCTCAGATGCAGAGGAATGTGGTGCATGGCCAAGGCGGGCTCTGGTCACTGGGTTTGGTTTGTCACTGGGGATTGCAGGATGTGCCTCTGACCCGGGAGGTGTCCTGGTCCCCGACCCTGCCTGTCACTTGTCTGGCTGTGGTTGTTCCCTTAGTGAACTGAGTGTGCTGCGACGGGGCTGCCAGGACAATCACAAAAATGTGACTGTTCAAAGTGCTGCTTTGGCTGTCACCCTGCTTCCCCCGAGGTCTCCTGTGCAGCTGTGCCCCGAACGCCTGCAGGGAGGGGCGGCTGTGAGGGCAGGCGGCGAGGGTGAGGTTTGCTGCCTGGGTGTTTAACCGAGCCACCATCATCATCAGAGCGCATGGAAAGCCTCGCTGTTCATCCAAGAATTGGATTTTTACCTTCTGTGTTTTTTGGGATGTGCTGCCCGCTCACACTCCTCGCACAGCTGGACTGGACTCCTGAGGTGCCCCTTAGAGCTCCGGCCAAATGCTCGCGTCCTTTGGGGTGTTGTTACAAAGGAGATTGGGCGGCATAGTGCCAGGGCTGCTCCCGCGCCATTAACTGGTTTAATGAGCCTCTCAAAGCGTTTTGGGGCGGAGCAGAGGCTCCTGCTCGCCCTCCCTGCCGCTGTTCGCTGTCTGGTTACACGGCTCGGCGGGCAATGGGGCTGCGACTCCAGCACTAGGGTCTTTGTTTGGGAAGGCAGATCACTCTGGCTCAGCCCTGTGGTGGAGTCTGGGGACAGAGGGGGTGAGCAGCGCTGTCTGCGTTAGTGACAAGGTTTCCTGAGTGCTGAGACTCCGCAGCTCTCTGGATCCACACCTGCCTCAGGTGTTCCATCCCCTCACCCCGCGCGTTGCTCACCGAGCCAAACCCCTCTCGCATTTCCAATTTCACACCGACCTGCTCTTGACGTTTACAAACAAACTCTCCTATGTTCATCCACTTAAAAGCAACCGAATCCGTTCTGGAGAAATACTTTTCTCCTCTGTTTCCCGTTGCTGTGGCAATCGCCGGCTGCTGAGCAGAGCGGGCGGGAGGAGCCAGCCCAGCATCAGTGTAGAGCATCCTCCTTTCCGGCATGGGCGCTGCTGTGAAGGGCATCCAGTGCCTGCTGCTGCCTGTCTCGCCACTGATTTTACCCCCAAAGTGGTTTTGAAATACAAATCTCGAGGGTTTCTACAGAGAGAAGTAAATGAGAACAAACTTGATGACTCAGTCGATCAGGCTGAGGCACAGAAGAGCAATGATCAGCCAAAGGCTGAGATCTGGCTCCGTAATTCACCTAGAAATTACTTTCTCCTTCCTCAACTTAGCTTTTACTCTGGGCTTGAGGGCAACTTAACCTTCCTTAAGGCTTTGCTGTAGGTTTTTGGCTATGTCAGAACTTCACCTACACCTCTGAGCGCATCGTCTCTTCAGTGTCGCCCTCTTGTCCCTTCTCCATCCAGCTGGACAGGCCAAGGCTCATTCTGGAGCAGGTGACTGGGTGATGTCTGGATACTGAGCTCACCAGCTACATTTGGTAGTTGAGTGTGAGAAGCTGGTTGCATAAACCATTGGAAGAGAGCACGTTTCCCTTGGCAGTAGGTGGAGATCACGGGGATGTTCTGTTAATCAGATCCGTCCGTGATCAGCTGACAGATGGCAGCTCGCTGGGGATAATTAATCATTTATTTGTCCAGGATGTTGAGTGTGGAATGCCAATGTCCATACAGATTCTACGTGAAGCTCAGAGAGGACCTGTGGCTCTTGGAAAGGAGGATCTCACTCTCCAAGGTGGAACTCATTAGCTGAAAACAATGAAATCCATCCTGAAGGGATCATGGACTTTGTCCCTGACACCTCTGGCTCCCCCAGGGCATCAAGCAGCTAAAGGATTGCAAAAGGAGAGGAAGAGAAACTGTCTAACATCTGTGGGCTTTGGTCTGCTGTGAAAGACTTTTTCCCCCCAGCTTGGGGGGAGAGGGGAATGTGTTCAAAACCAGAAAGCAAATGCTTGTAGGTCGGGTCTGTAAGGAGCAATTCCCTCAGCCGGATTTTCTCCTGGGGACTGAGCAGCAGCAGCAGCAGTGACCTGTCTCTGCTGGTCACTGTCACTGGGGAGCTGAGCATCCTCTGCCACGGGCTCTGCCAGGGGCACCCGTGGCACAGGTGCCATTTGCAGACAGCATCACTCTCCCAGCACGCCTCCAGCCCCAGGAGGGAGGGGAGAGCTCAGGCAACCTCCCTGTCGTGTGGTTTTTTTTTGGTAAGGCTTTCCTCTGGATATCTTCTCCAAATCCTCCCTTCCAAAGGCAGCTGTCTCAGCAGGGAGGTGGAAGCACAGGCAGGATGGGGATGATCAATGAGGGGAACCCCCTCCCTTCCCTTGAACTTTGAGGCTTCTATGTGCAATTTAAAGTGGGGAAAGAAAGACATCTGTACCAAGGATTTGTCAGGCTTGTTCCTGGCAGATAAGTTGGTTTTACCGAGTGGCTTGACATGTAATTCCACACAGTGTGTAGATGTTTGTCTTATGTTTACCTAGAAGAAGAGATTTTCTATCAATCCTAAAAAAATTAACCTTGTGTAATGGCGCATTTCCTCGGTGAAAAAGAGTGTGAAGATCTGTCAAAATGTCAGCCTTGCCTGGAATGAGGGTCCTGCGGAAGACAAGTGGCATTAATGTCTTTGAAGACGTTTCATTTAGGAGAAATGGAGTCCCCAGGCTTTTGGGGGCCCCATTAATTGAGCTGAAGAGATTATAAAGCCTAGAAGGGAAATGCTGTTCAGAGCTGGGCAGGCAGAGACACTCTCAGAGGGAGAGGGTCAGGTAGGTTATTTCTACTGTAAAACAGCATCAGAAGGATGTGAAGAATTATTCCTAAATTACACTCCTCTGCCTGGATCATTTTAGGGCAGTCAGTAAGACTTGGAGGTTTGCTTCTAGGGGAGAAGCAAAGGGCTTGGGTCTGTGTTTTAGTTTAAAGGTGTTCACAGAAAGAAACACAACCCTCCTCTGCTCTCTGAATCATCAGGCAGGTTTGAAGGACCACAGAAATGAGTAATAATAAAAAAAAAAAGTCAGGAAACTTCTTGAAGCTTCCATATTTGTAATGCTGCAAGTCAGCACGCAGTGTCTCCTCTCTGAGGAAAAACTCATGTTCAGGACGTGCCTCCTTTCAGAACCTGAAAATGGATCCTTTACAATGTGTATTTTTCCTACCAGGGACAGAGTGCTTGGATGGAGATGTGTTTTCTGCCTGAGACACTGAGCAGAGTGTTCCTCTTGACAACTTCATGTTGGTTTTAAAATGTTTTTTGCAATGATGCCGTTTCTCTTCTGAAGGCTCTCAAGCCCTTACAAAAGTGGAGAAATGACACTGTGAGGAATGGGCACAAAGCTGTGGTGCCTGCACTGCTGGCAGGTTCTTGCTGTTTGCCCCAACAATAACCAAATACAACAGCAGCTGTTAATTGCCCTTTCTTTGCAAAATCCACTTATTTCATAAGCACCAGGGGCTGTGAGGGTGAGTCTGTGATGCTCACGTTGAGGTTTGACTTGTAAATCCAGGTTTCTTGCTGGAGACCTGCTGCTGGCATCTGAGGTCAGCACAAACAGTGTTTAGAGTTTGCTGTTTCATGGGAGGGGATTTCTGTTGTCGGAGATGTTGTTTTGGCCTTGCACACCTCCTCTTAACGAGCTCCTTCGTCCTTCTCCAGGGAAGCTTTCAAACTCGGCTGAGGTTCTGAATTGGCTCTGAATGAAAGGTGTTGTGCGTCTGAAGTGCCCGGCCCGGGGGCTCTCCAGCAATCCAAACAGCCAGCACACAAAGCCATTAAACCTGAAGTGCCTGGGCATGATCACCTGGAGACAGTTTGCAGCTGAGTCCTGCAGGAACCGGCTTTGTCTGAAAACCACCCCCGGCAGGTGGAGAAAGTCCAGGTAGGTCTTGTTGATTCATCAGGGTGGGTGGTTTAGTCCTTCAGCACAGCTCAAGGTGAGTGGGAACAAGCAGAAATGAGATGAGGGAGATGTTTTAAAGGGGATTCTGTGCTTTCTCCCCTCAGCTGAGGCACTGTTTCACTGCGTGGTGGGTCTGAGCCACTGGAATTTCCAGCTCGAATGACTAATGGCACTGGTGTCTTGTATCCTGAAAGCAGATACAGGGCCTGGAGGAGCTAGATCTGACCTCTTCAGTTCCTTTTGCAGAGTGAAACCCCAGAAGTGCAACTTCTGTGCTGCCTCTGAGCTCCTTCATCTCCTGGCACCTCTTCCACGAGGAATGTGGATCTTTATTTTCCCCCTTGCTACCACAGCAGCTGGAGCAGCTTCTTCCTGGGCGGGGAGTCTCCTGTGCACGCTCTGCTGAGCCAGGAGGCTGCTTGGAGTTCAATGTGCCCTTCCCTCCTGTGGCTTAGAAGGCTGTATCTACATTTTTAGGGATTTTTTTTTTCTCCAACTTATTGAGGTACGAAGGGAAGATTATGGCACTTGATGATTTAATCAACATAATCTCTAGATAAAACATGCTTATGTTATACTACTGGGAGATATTAATTTATGCTGGTTTGCTTCTCCTCAGGTAAATTAAATCATTAGTTTTAAGACTGGATTAGTTGCACATGTGCCCTGCCTCTTAAAAAGGCAGTTCAGGAGTTCTTAAAAGCTTCTTGGCTTGGCATTTCTCAGGAGTCATCAAATCCCTTCAGTGCAAGTGCTGGTGCCATGAAAAGTGGAACAGTGATGCAGTGCTTCAAGGTGGGACACGGGCCCTGCTCCTGCCTTTGCCCCCTTCTTTCCCCAGGAGTAGCATTTTCCCAGCTAATTAAATCAGAGAGAAGGTTTTGCCCAAGTTCTGGGGAAACAGAATTGCTCCTTTGATCCAACCTGTGCCTTGAGCACTTGAGCTTGGTCAGTGTGTGTTGGAGGAGAACTGCCTGGAGCAGTGTCCACATCCATCTCCCACTGGAGAGAGCGCCGGGACACCCAGGATGTGTTAAGTGTCCAGGGCCGGGTTGGATGGGGCTTGGAGCAACCTGGGATAGTGGAAGGTGTCCCTGGAATGAGAGGAGCTTTAGGGTGTCTCCCAACCCAAACCATTCTGGGATTCTGTGCTGATGTGTTGATGTGCTTGGGTGACCTTGGAAACTCAGTCAGCACCTCTGAACTGCCTGAAAACGCCCCAAAATGTATCATTAAAGCTCTGTGAGTGCAGAAAAAGAATTAAGGGCAGGAGATATTCACCGAGGTGGGTGGAAGGTGTCACAGCTCTTCCATACAGGCAGGGAAACTGAGGCACAGTCTGCCTCTCCTCACAGAGGGCAGTAGCAGCATGTAGCAGTAAAATCTAGGTGCTTGATGCCAGCGGCTCCTCCTGGATTGGATTTGGAGCAGATGTGCTGAGCTGAGCCAGTGCCCAGTGTGGAGACACTGGCTCCAAGCACAGAGGTGCCCTGACAGGAATGGCTCCCCACACCCGGGGGGAGGAGAGCTGCCAGAGGCCCTCACAGCAATTTCAGGGCTATTAAGGATGTGCTAATGAGCTTTCTGCATCATTTTCCAGCACTTCACTCCCCCAGCTCAGCCCATCCATTAACACCTCCATCCCGAGAGGACCGCAAACACTCCACTGGAGCTGTAGCTCCATTTATCATGGATCCTGGGCATCAGCAGGGCTGGTGCAGGTGGAGGGGCTGAGGAGAGGACTTTTCTGAGCTCTCCATCAACAGGGAGAGCAGGTGCTCAAGGCACCTCAAAGGAGCAATTGCTGGTCCCCCAGATCTGGGGCAAAACCTCACTGAACTAATGAGCTGGTGAAGCTCTGCTGTGGGTAAAGGCAGAGGCAGAAAGTGCTGCTGCAGGATGCTCTCAGCCATCCATGGGCTCCGTGCTTGTGGAGGATCTTGTGTGGGATCTGTGCACCCAGGAAAGGCCACATCCATCTGCTGTTTGCCACGCGTTCCTGGTGCTATTTTCCCTGGTACAGGCAGTCCTTCGGGCTGGTTCTGCATGGCACATCTCTGGGGTGGTGGGAGCTTCCCCCGCTCTGCTTTGCCTCTCTGGATCCCGGGGCCATCTGCTCCTGGCTGGGGTGGGTGTGCTGGGGGCTGCTCCAAATGTGGGGCTTTGGCTCTGGCACAGCCAGGATTGCTGTTCCCTATGGGACAGAGCCAGCTTGCTCCCAGAGCTGGGGGAAGGGAACTTCCACATCTCCATGGAGGTCAGGACAGGGAAGAATTCACGAGGTTATACATCACGTGAAGGTGTGGAGCTGCCCAGAAGCTTTTCCTGGTGTAGCTCTTCCCATTGCGCTGCTGGATGTGGGTGCCTGTGCAAAGAGCACTGAGAGCCCTTCTTGCTTCACGACTTCATTTTTCCCATTTGAATATTCAGAGGCATTTTTTCTGCTTGACTATTTAGAGGCAAGTGTCTCCTCCTGTGCATGGTACTTTGCAGCTGATTTATGTTGTGATGCTCTGGCACTGGGATTAAATGTTAACACAGGAGGGCTGATACAGTCTGAACTGGGCACCTCTTGGAGGCCTAGAGGTATTTGGGGAATAAAGTCAGCTAATATGGCCCTTTCCCACCCTACAGATGTGCCTGTTAGTGTGTTCAGCTCTTTTCCAGCCCCCCTGGCCACAGACACCCTGGAGAAGCATCCCTGGGGCTGAGCTTTTGCCCGTCACATAGAGGCCCCTCTGTTCCTGTGTGATTGTGTGTGTCCAGCTCCTCAGGGGCTGAGTTCTGGGGCTGTGCCATTCCCCTGGGGGATGCCCAGGCAGGGAATGCCCCACACAAGGTCGAGATCACCTCCCTGCTGCCACGTGGGTGGCTGTCTTACCAGGAGAGAAGATGGAAAGATGCCCAACTGGTACTTGTCACTTCTGACTGCAGACATCAAGGACGTGTCACTGGCAGAGCAAAAGGGGAACAATGCTATTTTTGGCTGGATCAGGCTGTTTTCTCTCACCAAGTACCACAGGCTGACACGAGGTGCTGCTGAACACTCCCTCTGGTTTATCTTCGCTTTGCTGAACAAGGGGGAAAAGTGCTTTTTTAATTATAAAGGAAGTATTTGTAGTCTTTCATGCTGGCAGAGCCTTGGCAACAAAGCTGGTATTCAAGATATATTTTGACTTGGTTTAATGTCTCTTTCAGGCTGCTGATGCCTCTCCTGCATCTCCCACCCAGCCACCCAAGGCTTGTCCTGCAGCCACAGAGGATCCAGGTCAGTGTTTGGGAGCAGGGACTTTGCTGCCACAGGGATCTCCACACTCCAGCCTGCTCTGCAGCCTGGGAGAGAGCCAAAGCAGGTGGGTTTGGAAGAACAGGAGAGGTGGGAACTCCTTGCTCCCAGGAGGGCAGGCACACTGGAAGCAGCAGTGGGAGATGGGAGACCCCACTGATGCTGAGCCATCTGTGCTGCTTCCTAACATGGAGAGATCAAACGCGAGACAGCAGGATTATTTATTGAGGTGTTTGTTTGAAGTTGAATGGACAGGAATCACGTTTCAAAACTGTAAAGAAACAGCTTTTTAGCCCTTTCCCTTTCCACAAAACAGCATCAGCATCTCGGCGGGGATGTCAGGGCGAATCTGTTTCACTGACAACAAGATTGTTCTGTCTAGACGGGGAAGCGCCGCTGAACCGAGGGAGGCTGCAGAATAATTTAAAGCCAAAATACTTTACAGACTGTAAATTTAAAAATAAAAGCTGGCTTAACACAGATGATGCTTGATGGATAGCTGGTGTGCGGGTGGGATGGCAGCTGGCTCTGACACAGGATGTGATGGCAGGGATTGGCAGGTGTCACTCGGGGTGACCCAGTGCCTGCTGACCTGTCACCTTTCCCGGATAAGTTTCCACCAGAATTGGTCCATGGAGGCATCTGAGTGGCCTGTGGAGCTCAGTGTGGGTATTCTCTGCCATATCTTGAATTCTGTAGCTCTGAGGCAGCTGCCCAGTCCTCCCTGTCCCCTCAGTGCCACCTCCTGACTGGCACCAGGGAATGTCAGAGCAGAAAGGTTTGGGTGGGTGGGAGATGAGCCTTGCACTCCCCACCTGCCGGGAGGGGCTGGCAGCCAGGGTTGTCTGAGGCTCAGGGCTGCGGTGGTGAGGTTGCAGCCCAGCCAGCATAAGGAATTTCCTTTCTTCTGGCAGAAAAAGAAAGATGAAATATTAAAAGCATGGCTCAAAGGCTGCTGTATATATATTATCTTTTTTTCCTTCTGCTCAGCACTGCTTTGGTGTTGCTCAGAGAGACAGCAGCCACTCAGAGCAGGAGGGATGCCAGACTTCAGGAGAGAGCAGTGAGTGAGGCTGAAGCAAGGGAGGAAGAGGAGGATTGTCTCAGGTTCTTGATTTCACGGCTCAGCATGAATGCTGACACCAACTCCACCACAGCCTTTAAGAGTTTAGATTTCTGTTCAGCACCAGGAAACAAAACCTGGTTTTTTGTCTCTGTCTCTACAGGTGAGGGCAGTGCGCCTCCGAAGCAGAACACCTCCGTGTGGGCCAGTGTCCTTGGATGAGGGAGGATGCAAGATGGGAGGAGCAGAGGGCCAGGGCATCTGCCAGCTCCCCCTGGAGGAGTTCTGCAGCTTGCCATTTCTGCCATCCTGGTGAGTTCAAGAGTCTCTGATGACTTTCTGAAGTGGTGGTGGTGTGAGGTTTATGTGAGGTTTCTCCCAGGGCTGAGCTATTCCATTTGCTTCTGCTGATGACCTTGGGATCCACCTGTCGGGCAGCAAGGCACACCGACAGCATGTGCTGTGGCCTAAACTCAGGAAAATTTGAGGCTTCCCAAGCAATCCCCAGTGATTCAGCTGCTGGGTGGGCAGCAGGAAGCAGCATCCCAAAGGAGCCTTCCCGGGGAGCCCAGGAGGAGAGACTCCAGGGAGGGAGAGCTGAGGGCTGGCTGTCTGCCAAGGGAGGAGCTGGAGGGATCCAGTGCAGGGGGTTTAACGCTGCTCCTTCCTCATCTGCTCCTGCTCTTTGTCAGTGGGTCTTGGTCCCTGGGGAATGTGGGAAAAGGAAGATGCAGGGAGTGGGCTTGGAGCAGGATTAACTTTACACCTCTGCAGGCACTGACAGCAAGGGCTGGTTATTTGCTGATCAAAAATGTGCCCAAACGAAGCAGGCTGGGGACACAGTCACTTGCTGGAGCTCACAAATTGGGACGAGTTGTGAAACAGAGCTTGACCTCGACTCCAGCTCCAGCTGCTGCCTGGTCTCAGCCCTCGGCTCCTGTGTCGCCTCTGGCAGGGTAGGGTGGGGACAGGCAGCAGAAGGGGGACCTGATGTCCCTTTTCCCACAGCCTTGTGCATTCCCCTGCCTGCTGCTGCCTGTGAAACACCCTGTGATTAATTACACCACTCCACAGCCACCGAAAATTTATTTAGAGTGTTATGTTTGCTGCTGCTGCCACTTACACAATGGCAAATGTGCCGTGGCTGCTAATGGGTCACTGAAGGGGATCACACCACTGGAGCTGCTCTGAGGGCAGGGAGAGGGAACACTGCCAGGAAGGTGAGACAGATCTGTTCTAGTAGAATGGGCTATGGTGCTTGCAGGAAATTGCTTGCTTCCCTGATAGCATCCACTACTTTAATAAATCAATTTTTCCACTAGTTTGTTTAGCTTAAGCTTTCTCCTCCCTGCATCCTCAAAATTAGTCTAATAGGACTTTTTTTATCTCTGAGAGGTTTGGAAGTTATTTTCCTTCAAGGATTCACTTTTCTTGGGGCTCTCAGAAAAAGAGGGGCTGAGGGAGCTGTCAGCTGCAGAAAACAGCCTCAAAAAAGCCTCCCTAAAAATGCTCCTAAAGGTGTGCAGAAATCAGCCCAACCTGAAGCAGCTGACAGCCCCACTGTTGAGTTTTAATGTTTCTGTGGGGCTGGTTTGTGTGAACTGAAGCAGCTTGTGTTTATTGTATAGAACTCTGTGGGTATCTTGCACTGGATGTCACTCCCCCAGTGCACCGAGAGCAATTCAGCTCAAGGAGCCATCACCAACACTGTTATCTTTATTGCCAGTCCTGCCTGATAAACCTGCTCCCTCCAGGATGGCTGAGCCCAGTGAGTAGCCCAGACCTGTGTGTGTGCTCAGGAGAAAGCAAAGCTCGTGCTCGGGAGCTGTGTGCAGGGATCCCAACTGCAGGCGCTTCAAAGAACCCCAAGGGCTGCTTTAAAAACATGGAATTTGCAGAGCACAGCCAGTCCCTGGGTTTTTCCAGCACAGTGGGATCTAGGTGGTTGTCAGCTTGGAGGGGCAGAAATGTGCTGTAATTCCATGAGCCCTGCTGTCCTTCCTGCAAATCCATTGCAAAGCCCAGCATGGAGTCAGTGACTCGTGCTGGGCTTTGGCTTTATGAGCCCGGGGTTGCTTTGGGAGCTGTGTCCATGTGGGCAGGTGTCTGCTATTTGGTGTCCTGCAGGGCAGAGCAGAGGTGCACGTTCCTGGCGCGTGGAGCCCCTGTCACAGGATGAAGCTGGGCTGGGAGCCTTGGTGCAGAGATCCTTGTCCGTGGCAATTTCCCTGGATCTCAGAGGGCTGTGGGAGCGAGGAGCTCTCGTCTCGCCCACGCCAGCTTCCTGACTGCCTGCTGGCTGTGGCAAGCAGCCTTTCCACCCCTCCTGCTGGACTGCTGGTACCACTTTCCCCCTCCATTTCAGCCCTCATGGGGACACCCCCGGGCCTGGGGACCGCTGGGGGTGCGGGTCACAGCTGGCTTGTCGTGGAGTCACAACAGCTCCTGGGACACGAGCAGCTCCCCTGCTGCCTGCACAAGCTGGTTTCTATCTGCCCTGTCTGGTGGCACCCCCAAGCTGTCCAAAACCACCCGGGTGCTCTGGATGCAGCCTCGGCTGGGAAAGGGAGCGCTCCTGGCTTGGAGCATCTGAGGAGAAACAAGTCAGCTGCCAGTGACTGCACTTGCTGCTTTGGCTCTTGCTGAGGGATGGGAACAGTTGGAGAAGGTCCCCCTTTGTCCCTGTCTCTGGGCAGAAGGGGCTTGTTGAGCCTGGCAGGGGCAGAGGAGCTCTCTGGGGAGCAGGGGTGTCCTTGAGCTGCTGGCCGGGGGATCTGCTGCCGCCTTGGTGCTGCGAGAGAGGGGCTGTCCCTGCCCCAGCCGTGCCCTGGCAGCAGTGCGGGGTGGAGGGGCACAGGGCAGGCACTTCCAGGCTCTGAGCAGGCACTGGGGAGTGCAGAGAGCTGCCTCCCAGCTCCCTTCTGGGGCCACGGGATGTGGGAGAGAAAGTGACTTTTACAGAAATAAAGAAGACTTCCTTTTGGGTCAAGTGCTCTGGAAAGGAATGATTTTGAGATGAAACGCTTTTTGCTCTGGTAATACAGATTCACATTGCCTAGAGGGAAGTCTGCCTTATGCTGGGGTGTTTTTCCCTCTGGGGGCATTGCGATTGCAATTGAAGATGAATTTTCAACATACAAAAGAGAAGAAGAAAGCTGAGAGAAGGCTTTAAAATGTATCAGGGGTTCTCGTGGTCTGTTTTAATTTGTCAGCTTGTCTCACTCGCTTGTAACATCCCTGTTGGGTGCAGGGATTGTTCCCGCTCTTCCCTTTGTGACTTGCTCCTTCCCTCTGGCATCTTCATCAATCCCAGGCTCTGCTTTTAATATTTTTCAGGTTTTTTCTTTTCCTTTCTTTTTTCTTTTTTTTTTTTTTTCTTTTTTGCACCCAGGGCTGGTTCACAGAGCACCAGGAGCTCCTATGTGCTGCCCTGGGTGGGGATCACCTTGTGAAGAGGGCTGGGAGAGATCAGAGACTCACAGGATGGTTGGGGTTGGAAGGGACCCTAAAGGCCATCTAGTTGCAATGCCCTGCCACGGGCAGGAATGTCACCCTCTGGATTAGGGTCTTGGTTAGCAGGGGTGGGGAGAGACCAGCCCTCAGCCTCGAGAGCAGCCGGGTGAAGCCCCCTCTGAAAGGTCTGGCATGGGCCCTCTCCCTGTCTGTTTATAATCTGAAGGGTCTCTTCTGAAAACGTGTTATGTTTGGCTTTGGTAAGGCCACGGGAAGCATCAGAGTGTTTAATTTCTCTGCTTTCTGCTGGTTTTTCTCCCCCCACTGCCCTGCAGGGATGAGGCACACGCAGGGCTCTGCCGCTGCTTACTGTGAAGTGCTGTAAAACCCCAGCATTGATTTCTCAATCAAAGGTGTCTGTTTGCTCCTTGGTCTGTGCTTTAATGCCTGAAAATCCATTTTTCACTCCCCAACAGTTTGCTGTAAGGTTTTTAAATCAACTGTTGTGCTTCAGAGCTCTGGGAAGGGAATGGATTCAGTCGAGCTGGCTCACCAGTGAGTTTTGAACCAGACAGAAAACAGCCAGAGCCTGTGGGGGCTCTCCAGTCTCAGGTGAAACCTTTGCCTGTGCATCACTGTGGCTGGTACAGGACAACATTGTTCTCTTTATTCAGCTTTCTCTCTTTGGAAAGCTGTGGGTCTCCCTCCTGCCCCAGCAGTGACCCTGGTTCAGCAGGTCTGTGCTCCCCAGGCTTTGGGGATTGTAGGCTGAAGTTTCAGGGTGTCCTGAAAACAGACGCCAGAAAAACCTCCAGACTTTTATATTAAAAAAAAAAGAAAAAAGAAAAAACCACCATGTTCCACCTGTGCTTCCCATGTTTTCTTGGCAATCACAGCGTTTGCTCCCTGTTTCCAGAGCATTGTGCTCTGCTGCTCTTCAGGGGCTGTACAGCTGACCCACGCCTTGTTGAAATGCAGCTGCTTTTGGGGAAGAACAGAGTAGCTCAGGGCAGCAAGGAATGCTGCTGCCCTGGAGTGTGCTCCTGCAGGAATTGCAGCTGGAGCCTGAGCTGGGAAAGCTGCTGCAGCTCCTGCCTTGGCCTCTGCCCCCTCCATCAGCTCTTCTTGATTGCTGCCACTGTTTAACCCCATCTTTCCCCTTGCTAGAGGAGGGAAAATGCCATGGAAAAGCCTTTCCAAAGGTGGGAGTGGGGTTGCTCTGCAGCCCTGGGAGGTGCTGGTGGAGGCTGGAGTGGAGGGGAAGGCTGGTGAAATGCAGGTGACTCCTGGTGCTAATTGTATGCAGCAGATTTATCTGGAAGGAGCTGAAGGATGTGCATCAAGGATGTCTCAGCTACTCAAGTGAGAAATCAAATTAAACTTTGCATCAAACAGTGGAGCTGCTCTGTGCTGGGAGTTGTGTCGGATCCATTAAGGTTTCTCTGTGCCGGGCCCCCAGGAGTTAGTGGAGAGGAAAACCAGTGCTCAGTGTCAGCGGCTGTGTTTGCTGCTCACCTGGATGTGTTAATGATGAGGGCAGGAGAAAAGGGGATTAGTGCTTTAACCTTCAGGATACCTGTGTGAGGAGTGGGGAGGGGGACAGTGGCTCCACAGCAATGCCAGTTCTGTGTGCCATGGGATGTGTGTCCATCAGCAGGCACTGAGGGATCCTCAGGGATCAGCCCCAGGGAGCTGGATGTCTGGAAAATGCTCTTGTCCCAGTTATCTGTCTCCTGATCTCCCAGTAATAGGCTGGGAGACGGAGCCCCTTGGGAACTCTGGGGTGTGTGAGAGGCAGCTGGGAGAAATTTGAAGGAAAGCAAAAATATCAGCATCACACAGCAGTGTGGCTCTGACTTCCTTCTCATCAGGCACAAGTCCAGGTGTGCTCCAGGCAAGGGAAAGATCTGGACAACACCTTGCTCCCTGCACGGGGACAGATTGCTCGGAGGCTGGATGGAGCAGACTTGGCATGGGAGAGGTGGCAGCCCGGAGGAAGTTGCCAGCCTGGTGCCAGGGGAATCGTCTGCTGGGAATCTGTGCAGGATTTTGGCTACAAAATTATTTCCCCACACGACACCAGAGACTCTGAGTCTTCCCAGGTAACCAAAGCTCATCCTGTTCTCACCATGGTGATGGTGGGACACACCAAAGAGCTGCCAGGAGGAGGAGAGGAACACTGAGCTTCCTCCAGTGCAAATGCTGAATGCCAAAGGTTCTCTGTCTTATGTACGAAGGCCCAGCTTGGCAGCTGCTCTCTGGTTTGGTCTCTCTTCATCCCTGGTGTTCTGCCTTGGAAGCACTCAAGCTTGGTATTTAAAAGCCATTTGGAGCACTGCTGCTCTGCTGCCAGGAGTAAAATTGGTCTGACCCCGGGATGCACGGACATATCCCAGTGCTGGAGCATGACAACCCTGTACCAGGCAGGGCTGAGTCTCCTCGGGTGTCCTGCCTAGTGCTAGGGCTGGATTAGGGCTCTCCAGCCAAGTAAGTAGCTTCCCTTCTTCCTTTTCTGTCATCTTACAAGGATTTTCAGGAATTTAAAATGCTAAACCCCAATTAGGCAACACTTATTAATTTCCGAGATGTAATTTATTTACAGAGTGTTGCCATTCACAGCAGCAAGAGCCGGTAATTGCTGCAGTTGGCTTTCCAGGCTGGGATCTGAGAGCCTTGAAAAGCCAGAGTGTGGCAGCCAGGGCTGGCTCTGGGTGGATCCTGCCTCCCAGGGACACCAGGAGCTGATTCTCACCCAGACACCCCAGCTTTTGCTGAAGGCAGTCCCTGTCCTGGGGCATGAAAACAGGCCAGGGGCAGGAATGCCATCCTCTCTTCATGGCTGTGTCAACCCAAACGTCCTGCGGTGCCTTTGCTGTCTCAGTTGTTCCCTTTTGTTTGTCCTGGAAGGATCTGGGTGTTGTTTGTCCTGGAAGGATCTGGGTGTCCACATCCTGCTCCAGAGCTCCTGCAAGGCTGGACAAGCCACCTCACTGTCGATCTGAGGGCAGAGCTGCAGAAAATCAGTGAGGCCAAAGCAAACGAGGCCCTACAACTCATCCTTCAGGCTGCCAGCACCGGGGATGGCATCTGTGCAGTATGATGGCTTCAGGCTGTGTTTTTCCCTTCTCTCCCTGGCACAGGCTGCTGCTCAGAGCTGCAGAGATGCTGAACTGAAGCTCTGCTGACATGTAGCCCTGTGACCAATTCCTCTAGAGGTGTCTGAGCCATTTACCTGGGACACCTGCTCCTCCAGGATGAGCTGGGCTGTGGGGCAGAGCCCTCCTGCCCCATGCTGGGAGAGTGTCCAAACAGGAACGAGGAGACTGCAACACCTGCCAGCCTCATCCAGTTTCATCTCCACTTTGTCTCCAGCTGGGGTCAGGTTGAGAGGAGGGAGCAGCCTCCTGTGTTTTGGGGCTGGAGCAGCTCTCCCCTGTCCAGCTCATGGACCCCTAGGCTGTGTCTTGCCATCTACACCAGCAACACCTTCAGGAGAGGCTCCCTGATGGCTCTTTGGGGAAATAAGCTGGAGATTCATTGAAGTGCCAAACCACTGCCTTCACCTTGTTGTGCTTCCCAAGGACCACTGGAAAACAGGGAAACAGAGCTGCTCCCCTTCCCCTCACATGGGACTGGGATCTGCTGGGGGTGAGTGTGTTTGTGTAGGACTGTGAGGTCCTGGTTTGGTTTGGCTCCAGAGGCACTGCCGAAACTCCAATGTTTCCTGCAGACTTTGACAAATTATTGCAAAATATTCTGGTTTTATCTTGTGGCAGCCTCCTGAGACGCTCCTTCTCCTCCTCCTCAGCCCTGCTGAGCCTGCCAAGGATGCAGTTGTACCCAGCCACCATCTCCAGTTGAGCCTGATCCATAGTTCCTGTTTGTGGGCACAGGAAGTGTCCCACGCTCCCAGGAGCGGGAAGGGATTGCAGCCTGGATGGATTGGCCATCTGGAATGCTACTGGGCCATTTGTTATGGAGGATCTTGCAGGAAGAGCCTCTGGTGCTGCAGTGAACTCTGTGCTGTTGGGATAATTTCTGGGAGCTCCTGCAGGCAAGTCCTGGCTTCTGAAATGCCTGAAATCAGTGAGTTTGGACCACTGCCTGCCTGCTGTGATGATCCTCTTTAATATCCTTGTCCAAGTATCCATGGAGAAGCCTGACCTCCTTCTTCTTAGGCTGAGCATGCCAGGATGCTGCCAGAGGGTTTCTGGTTTTGTTTCTTGATCCTGACCTCTTCCTTGTGCACTTGGTGATGCCTCGTGATGTGGTGAGCAGGGGCTGCAGGGAGCATGTCTTCCCTCTCCATGACTGACCTGCAGAGCAGGAATCTGGCCCTGGAGCATCCCCTGCCCTTTGTAGGGCTCGAGTTCAGCACTCCCCAAACTTAAAATGCAAATGAAATGGAAATCTGAGGGGCAAAGGGGCTGCTGACTCCTTCACTGCTGGGCTCTGCTGCCCGCAGGAGAAGAGTGTTCTGGCTGTTGCTTGTGTTCTCCTTCCCCAACTAGCCTGGGAAAGGCACTGGCATGATAAAGAAAGGCAATCTCCTCAGCTCGTGCTGAGATCTTATTATGCATTTCCATTAAGCCACAGAAGAGGAGGGAGCAACCCAAGCTTTCTGGAGCTGTGGCACTGTGCAGTTGTGCAGCACCACAGCCCTGCCAGCCCTGGGGGAGGCTGCAGTGGGCTGAGGAAGTGTTACCCTGTCACAAGGAATCAGGTTAATGTCTTGGAGCCGAGATCTTGGCTTTCTGCCGGCTCCTGGACCGCGCAGGCAGCTGAGGAGCAGAGGCTGTGGATGCAGATGAGTTCGTGGGGAGATGCGGTCAGACAGCAGGGTCTGCACGGGGGTGGGGAGCAGGGTGTTTTCCTCCTTCTCCCTTTTCTGCCTGGTTAGTTTTCTGTGTGCATGACCAGTGCAGGGCAGGGTCTCCTGAGAAGGGTGGCAGTGGGGGGTGACAAAGGTGGATGCTCCTAAGGGCCAAGGGGTGACAGGGGTAAATGTCTGTGCTCCCATGCTCCGAGGATTTTTTCAGAGAGCCTTGGAGGTGGTTGGATAAGGTCTTTATTGTCCCTTGGGTAGGGATCTACCCAGCACTCAGTCTCCATCACCCCCACCCTGCAGGGCTGCACTGTTCCAGCCTCACCTGATCCCACAGCCTTCGGCCCAGCCACGCCTGGACCTCAGTCCCTGCTGTGTCTCCCAGCCCTGAGAGCTGCTTTTGGGCTCTAGAATCCTCTGGAATCATGCAGGAGTAACCTCAGCCAGGAGCTGTGCTGCCTGTTCCAGTGAGGGGGTATTTCCCTGGCAAAGAGCTGATCATGGAGCACAGTTGTGCTGCTCTGTGCTGTGGTGGTTTGGAGCTCAGCTTTAAATGTGGGTCACTAGTGAAAAAGCTCTTCTGCAGCTCACTGCACTTTACAGGAACAAGTGCCTGTGCTGTTGAGGTGGCTTTTACAGCCTCTGACCATTGTGTTCTTCAGCAGCTTAAGCCCCTTGCATGATAAACCCCTGAAATGGAGTCGGGCTCTTAGGATAATAGGGAAGTGTGAGGCTGGAATAGACTGAAATGAGAGAAGCCAGGGGCTGGTTCCTCACAGTGTGGTTCTTTCCCCAGGGAGATGGGCTGGTGGGAGCTCTTGGCTTGGCTAAAGAGTGAGGGCTGGGGTGGGGGTGATTAGTGTTTTACAGCTGCCTGCCTGTGACCTTATCCTGGGGCTGGTCAGTGGGAATGTCAGTCTGATCCAAAATGATTACAGCTGCCCAGAAACCATTAGCACTGGCTGTGCCACGAGGACAAGTCCATCATTTCTGCTGTGTGGCACATGGATGCATGAGGCAGCAGATTCCATGGATGCTGCCTGGCCACCCCTGGTGCCCACGTCCCTTTGCACTGTGCTAGGAGGTCAGAAGGGATGTGTGGCTGGAGACCTGCTCACCCCCTGGCAGACCCACGGAGACATTCCTGCCCTTCAGCAATGCATGGACAGGCAGGGCAGACCCTTCCCCGGGCACATCCCTGGCAGCAGCCAAGGCATGGATGGCTCTGGATATCTCTTTTTCCTTGGCACTAATCCCATTCAGACCTTGTCCTGCACTTCTCCCCGACAAGGCTGCAGCTGGCAGAGAGCAGCTGCTTTGTTTAGGGCTGTCTAGATTAGCCCTGGCCCTCGGGAGCAGTAACTCAGCTTGCTCTGGAGATAAACGAGGCTGTGTCCTCCCAGCTGTCCAGCTCCTCACCTGCAGGGCTGGGATTGCCCCCAGCCCATTCAGGCTGGTAACCAAGCACCTGCAAGGACCAGGCATGGAGAAACCACATAATTTTTGCAAGCAAATAGTCCTGTCCTTTTTTTTCTCTTGTGTGTGGTGCCTCTTAAAGCTCTGAGGCATCTCCAGACCCTGTGAAATGCGTCGGGCTTGTAGCCAGAGGTGTTGCTGTGACTCCAATACCATGTACTGTTCATGCAGCTCTGGGCATGAACATGGCTGGACTCTGGGGCTGCTGCTAGAGCTGACAATTTCTAAACTTGTTCAGCTCTTATTTCTTTCTCTGCTGCTCGTGGTTCTCTGCAGCTGACCCCTGATGTCCTGCAGCAGATCCCATGCAATGGTCAGCGGTGCCATGGGGGCACTGCGATGTTGAGACTTGTCAGAGGGTTAAGAAAGGGCTTAATGCAGAGGAAAGGAAATCCTGTTCTGCCAGAGACCTTGTTGGAGAACCTTATCTAATTAACCTCGGAGGTGATTGCTCACAGTGCTGTTGTGTGCCAGCGAAGAGCCCAGGAATTGTCTCCATCGGGGTCTCTCCCCTTGGAAATCCTGACCAGAGCTGCAGACAAGAAGGGCTGGAGCAGAGCAAGGCTCTGGGGGTATTGCCCATGCAGACGTTTGACTCAAGCTGCAGGGACGTTGTTACACAGCGCCAGGTCCCTTTCCTGAGCTGGCAAAGCCTCCTCAAAACTCCCTCCGAGTGCTTCTTCGACGGATCCAAGCGCCTCAGCTTCTCCAGACACCCGATCTCTGCCCTCTGCGGGGTTTGTGCGAGGAGCTGCAGGCAGGAGCGCGGGGCTCTGGATGGCTCCTCCTGCGGGTGATTCCCGTTGTGGCTGGGTCTGGCAGGTCTGTCGCAGCAGGCAGGGCTGTGCCTGTGCCTGTGCCTGCGGCTGGTAAGGGGCAGGCTGCCAGAGCAAACACCTGCTGTGTGTGAGCATCTCCAGCCCGGCTCTGCTGCAGCGCGGAACCCGGTCCCTGGTGTGTCCCAGCCGGTGAAGGAGAGATGTGGCTGCACACCCCGCACGTGGCTGTGTCCAAAGAGGGCACTGCCGGGCCACATTCCTCCCCAGCACCCTCCCTTTCCATGAAGTGCCTTCCCAGCCCCAGCTGCTGACTGGGAGCAGGGCTCTCCTCTGCAGAGCTCGATGGAAACACCAAAACCTCAAGGATTTCTTGAGGGAAAATCATCTTGGCTCATGATAAGGTGCTTTTTGGGGTTTTTTTGTATTGTTTTTTTTTTTTTGTTTGTGGTTTTTTTGGTATTTTGGGTTTTTTTCCTGAGGTGTAGCAATTACATTAAATAAGAAGCTGTCACTGCAATGCCTGTCCTGCCTTCTGACAACCTGCTCTTCTCAGGAGCTTAGGTGAAAAAACCACATACATCAGATGTGCTTTTCCTCCTGTTTACATTTCTCCTTTGCCCGGCTGCCTTGACTCACCTGGAGAGAAGGCTTCAGGTTCATCCCACTGCTGAGGGTCCCCTGAGCTCCCCTGGAGCTGTCAGTCCCCCTGTGTGTCCCCAGCAGCTCCCCCTTTGCACACACCCTCGGGTCCTTCAGTAGGGAAACACTTCTGAGTAAATCTTGCTTGTCCAGGGAGAAAACCGGTGAGAAATAGGTTGGGAAGCCTGTTCTGACAGAGAGCTGTCAGAGAAGGGAACGGCATTCCGAGGCTGCTGCTCTGCTCTGTGGGAGGAAAGGCTTCAAACAGCAATTAGCCTGCACTGCCATTTCCAGGGAAACAGCTCTCGGCGCGCCGGACAATGGGCTGCAGGAAGCAGGCAGGTTAAAAGCTCTAATTCTGGGAGGATATATTTAGGTGGGTTTTTTTCCTTTCAAAGGAAGGTAGGTTAGAAAGGCTCTGACTCCTTTAAATAGACTCTCCTTCCATAACCAGCTCGGAGCTGCGTCAGGAGCACTGGCTGTTCCCTGCCACCCTGGTGCTGGTGACAAATGCCCAGCTGGGGTATCTGGGAACCTGCCCATGCATCAGAGCAGAGGGGCTGAAGGAAAAGGGTCTGGGTTCCCTCAGCAGCTGTCACGGGAAGAAATTCTCTGTTGCTGCTATCCAGTTGTGTTTTTTATTCTGTTAGCTGGAAAAGAGCAGTGTAAAGGATAATTTAGTCTGGGTTAGTGGAGCACAGTGCAAAGCTCAGCACCAAGCCAGAACCTTGTTCTCCTGCCACCATCCCTGGATCCCTGAATGTCCCTGATCCCCTCTGGTAGCATGTGCTGGGGCATGGGGGCAGCTGTGGGCCTGCAGAGGGGAGCTGATGGTAATAGGCCAGGTCTCTGTGCCACCCCAAGGGGCTTCCTTGCCTCCACCACAATGGGATGCAGAGATGCCTGAGCGAGGAATTGAGGAGCCCAGAAGGAGCAGGGCTGCTCTGTAATGCTGAGAAGCACAAGGAATTCTCTCCAGCTGTAGGGCTGCTTCTCAAGGTAGGTTGGCCTTGATGTCTGGGAGATGTCCTGGTGGTGTTTGGGCTGTCCCCCTCAGAGCCATGAGCTGCCGACACACTTTTCTGGCTGTTTGGAAGTGTTGTGCTTTCCCAGAAACGTGTTTTCTGCCATGTGGGATGTGTTCCTGCCCCACTGAGCTGGGCAGGCCGTGATCCTAGGCAAGGAGCTCCCAGGGTGGTGTTTACAAAGGGTGAGAGGAGCTGACAGAAGCTTTTTCCCTTCCTTTGCTCATTTCCCCAAATATTGCTGCTCTTGGTCAGCTTGTGGTGTCCCTGCTCACGGCAGGGGGGTTGGAGGTAGATGATCTTTCAGGTTCCTTCCCACCCAATCCATTCTGTGTTTCTGTGAACTCCTGGCAGCCGTTTCTGTCTCCCTGTTCCTGAAGTGCTCCTTCCTCTGAACTCCTTCCACTGATGTTCATGTCCACTCCCTGCTGCTGTGCTTGGCCTGTTCTGCTCCCTCAGGTGTCCCCAGCTCAGCCACCCTCTCCCAGAGCTCTCCAGGCCAGCACAGCCCATTCCCAAGCACTGCTGAGAAGCTTCCCCTGGGAGCAGAGCCCACCCTGTCACACTCTGCCCACATGCCTGGCTGTGGGGGCTCCGTGTTTGCCCCCTTCCCTGGAGCGGTGGGAAGGGCACATGCTGTGCAGGGGAGGATGAGGTGGGAGGTGGCACCAAGGCCCCCGTGACTCAGGTGATTGCCATGAGCTGGGAGCTGTGCACAGGCTTTTTGGAGTGGTCATGGTGAGGAGCAGCATCCTCTCTCAGGAGGGCTCGGACCAGGCTCCTGCACACCTGCCCTCCCTTTCGAAGGGTGGGGGGAATTTATTGTGATTATTCATGTGGCTTTTGTGGTGTTTAGTCTGACAAGAAGACTGCTATCCCTACTCGGTTGTTGTTTGCTCCTGTCTGTGCCCCACAAGCATCAGTAAGGCTCCTGCTGCCCTCCAAAACCCCTTTGCCAAACTGCTGCAGGGACAAAGTGAGCTTTGCCTTGGCAGAAAGGAGCCCCTGGCACTGGGTCCTCTCCCCGTGGCTCCTCTTGGCCGTGTCCAGCACGAGTGGTATTTGTTGGCAGGGATCGCTCCCTGCACTGCTGTCTGCCTCGTGCTTCCTAAGAGGAACAAGCAGCACATGATGGTATCAGACACAAATCGGGCTCCCAGGTGTCAGGGAAGAAGTAAAGGATGTGGAAATGAGCTTCACCTGGCTGCAACTCATTCTGGGCTTTGCTGGAGCAAGACCTGGCTCTGTGCAGCTGCTTATCAGCTGCTATGGTGCCTGATTCCCTCTGCCATGGAACAGAGAGGTGGGGAGAAACCTTGGCAAATCAACCGTGCTCTTCCTGGGGAAGCAGCACAGGGCAGGAAGATGCTGGGGCATGGTTCACCAGCTGCACCCACGGGGCTGGCAGTGGGAGATGGGACTGACTGAGCCAGCCTGCAGGGCTGGGAGGTGGTGCTATGGCTGTCCAGGAGCTGTCCCTGTCCCCCATGTCCCTGAATGAGTGGGGAGCTGGCAGGTTTAAACCTCAGCCCTACGCCGTGGGCTCGAGCAGTTGCCAGGTCCGAGCTGCTACGGGCTTATCTGTCACCAGTGACACTGGCCAGGGGACAGCGTGCCTCGGGTCCCTTGGAGAGAGGGCAGCCTCCCCTCGCTCCCTGCCCGCCCTGCCCCACAGCAGTGCCCAGCCTGCTCACCCTGCTCGCTTGATTTGTCCGTGTTCATCGAGGATGAAGTCCCAGATGTTTTTGGGCAGCGATAGGATCTCGCTAGCCAGCTCTCCTTTAATAAGATCCCAGGCCCTGGAGGTGCCCCATTCCCTTATCTCCCCTCTGCAGATGTGCGTTGCCTCCCTCTTCCTCCAGACTGGGAGGAAGCAGCCGAATCACTGCCACAACCCCTTCTTTACCCGTAAATAAAAGGGGAGGTTGGATGCTGAAGAAGGGCATGAACACAGCACTGGGCAAGTTTCTGTGGCTCCCAGGGCTTCCTGGAAGCTGTCTGATGAAAAGGGAATGTCCCTAGCCAGGGAAGTGAGTGCCAGAGCATGCCTCCTGGCCAGAGTGGCCACCATGAGCCAAAAATGTGGAAAAATATGTAGAAAGAGGGAATGGACAGCACTTCATCCAGTACAGAGCCTTAAAATGTAGAAATTGTGAAGGGAAGAAAACAATGGGATGAGAAATTTCAGTGGAATTACTAGTGGTGAGGAGGAGGAATTGATTTTTAGCATTTGAAAAAGAAAAGGGGGAAAGAAAAAAGCTCTCAGCAATGCTATTGGACTTGGAAAAGCTGAGTGTGTGGTGTTCTCTGTGGAGAAGGGATGATGCCTTCAGCTCATTTGACAGTGACCCTGTGGGAATCTGTCCCCATTCCTGCCATGGCCCAGGGCAGCAGCATTTGGGAGCGTGGGGGCTTGGGGGGGGCAGGTCCCCCAGTTCCTGCCCGCGGCTGGAGAGGAGCCAGGAGCAGCTCTCTGGATGAGCCACGAGCCCTGGGCTGCTCTCCGGGCTGGGTTCCTGGGAAGTGCTTGATGAAGGTTTAGTGTGAGGTTATGTGATTGACCTGACAGGAGCAGGTCTGACTGAGGCAGGGAGCCAGCTCAGCTCCCAGTCGGGTCAGGCTGTGGTGCTGATACCATCACTGCTCAGAAACTGAGAGTTTTCTTTGATCAGAAAGTCTTGAACATGGCACCCTGCTGTGGAAATTGGTCTGGGTCGCAGCTCTGCGCTTCCCCAGGGGGCATCCCCACTGCCCAGGCCAGGCTGAGCTGTTGGAGCAACACCTGCAGGGCTTGCAAAGCCATTTGGGGTCTGTCCACCGGGGTCAGGCAGTGCCACCTCCTGTGAACCAGAGGAGCCCCTTGTCCCCAGGTCCCTTGGTGCGATGCAGACGAGCCCACACCTAATTGCTGTTAGAATTCCCTGTTGCTATGGAGACTCCCCAAGCATGATGCTCTTGGTGCTGTGTCTCCACTCCCAGGTCTTGCATCCCCACCAGAGAGCTGTGCATGCACCTCAGGATGTCCACGTGCTTCGTCCCAGCTTTCAGAGGTGCTTCATAATCCCCTTGGAGCGTGAGCGGAATCTCTCCTGAGCTGGTGAAGGGTTTGCTTGGAAGGTTTGATACGAAGGTTAAGGAGAGGCCAGCAGTGCTCACCCCACTGCCGAGAGCTCGACGGCTAAACTTAGCCCCTGAGTCACTCATGATTCAGCAATTTGGGGGCAGAGAATCTTAATTTCTCTTTACTTCCTTTTTTTTTTTCTTTGTAACAATGATGCACCCAAGGTAGGCTCTTGATTGGATTGATTTTGGTGCTAATCCAGCACGCTACCTGCCTGCAGTTCCTTCCCCTGGAGCATCCCTGAGCCACTCCAGAAGAGTGAGCTCTGTCCTCTGATGCCTGCCATGGCCAGTGCCTGTCTGCTGCTGAGCAGCCTCCTTGCCCGTCATTAGTGGCCGAAGATGTGGAAAGCTGTGCCTGGTCAGCAAGGTCTCATGCTGGGAGAGCGCTGGTGGAGGCTGTGGGCAAGTAGAGCATCCCTGGAGCTGCTTGGAAACACAGTGAGTGAAGATCCATCCAGATGCTGTCATCTCAGCATGGTGCATGAGTGCTGCAGCCCTGCCAACAGCAGCAGAAGTGCTCTGAAAAACCCACATGAGGGTTAAAATAAGGAACACCGGGAGATGCAGACGTGCTGGGCCTCCAGAGCTGCTCTGTGCAGTGCTCAAGCCTCCTCCAGAGCAGCCTGTCCCTGTGCCATGAGTGCCACCAGCCAGCCCTCACCAGAGGAGGACCCTGGGGGCTGTGATGGAGCAGAGCTCTGTGCTGAACCCCCTTTCCCAGGATGGAGCAGGCTGGCCAGGCAGCTTCCCGCAGTCCCCAGAAAGTAAATCCTGGGAGCAGAGTCCCCACCGTCAGCCGGCTGTATCCATTTGTGTGAGATCCCACTGAGTGTGTTTTGCATAATTTGTTTCCCAGAATGAAGTGTTTTACAAGTGCAGCGTTTAATCACCTTGTAGAAAGGGGATGAAAAACCATCCCCGCGCCTGGGGCTGGGAAATAACTGGAAAGGGATCTGGAGAAGGGACCACGTGCTCACCCCACGGCGTCAGCTGGGCCGGAGAGCCCAGAGGAGCGGCTGTGTGCCGGCAGAGAGCCTGGGGCTGGGCTGGAGAGCTGGAAACACCAGACATGGAGATATTTGCAAGGAACCAAGCCCCAGCATCCTGCGGCGGAGCTGGATCTGCTCCCCAGCCTGCCGTGCCTGCCCCTCCAGGGCCGGACTGGAGGAGGAGGAGGAGGAGGTGATGTGGATGCTGTGCATCCCAAGCCTCTGCAAGCCAGCTCCATTACAGCTCCTGAAACACAGCTCTTCCCCGGGGCCCTGGTGCTCCCCCACTTCTGCTCTTAGTAGAGACACCCCAAAACTTGGCAACTCCAGTATCTTCTCAGCTGAGTGTGTGTGTTTCTGGCAACAAGGTGAATCCATGCAAGGCTGCCAACACCCGAGTCAGGAAACTACTCCTGGGTTCTGCACAGAACCTGGCCCTTCCTCGAGACAGAGGTACCTCTGTTTTGATTAAGGATTGGTGGCCAGCTACCTTCTTTTTGGCACCTGGGGATAAATCAGTGGCTTGTTGTACCATGAAGGGCACAGTGAGCAATGGATGCTCCTCACCCTGCTCTGGGGGTGATGGTGGGTGTTGGGCTGGGGGGCTGCTGCTCTCACTGTCATTTTATTTTTTATTCACAGCAGGTGAAGGATGAAAAATCAAAGTAATGGCCAAGGATCCAGCATCCACTTGATTTCTCTTGCCCATGGCAGAGCGATAAATCCAGTTAAGGTGCTGCAGCGGGGTGAGACCACAAGGTTACCCAGCCCACACGCTCCAGGAACTGAGGATGATGCTGGACCAGCAGCCTCAAGGTGTGCTCCCCCTCCCTCTCCCGGCCTTGCCTTTGATCTGCTGCCGGTGGGGAGCAGCGTTCCCGGCCGGGAGCCGGCTCAGCCGGGCTGGCAGAGCAGCAGGAGCCTTGCCGTGACTAATGAGCTGTTTGCTGCCGGCTGCCTGCACCGCGGTGGTACTCTGAGACCCGTGCTGATAAACCGAGTGGCTTCTCCTGCTGCTGGCCTGTCACCTGCTCCCTCTTATCCAAAGGATCTCTGCTTTGAGCGCTGCTTCTGCCTCTTCCATAGCAAACAAACTGCTGAGGTCTGATCCTCCTGCTGGGAGGTGTAAGGTGGGGGTGGCTCTGAGTGTGCGTGGTCCCTGCTCTGAGCTGGGAGCTGGGCAATGGGCTCCAGGAGGCTTCTGGCCGTCCCTGTGGCAAAGGTCAGCTTCATGGAGAGGGTCTGAGCTTTGCACCTTGGCTCTGGCAGGTGCTGGAGGAGACAGCCCCATACCGAGCCATGTGTCCCTCGCTTGGCTGTGAAAAGATAACCAGCAGCTCGGAAGGATGGGTTTTGTTGGTCATGCCTGTTCGCTAAAGGCTGCTGGATAGGGAAGGGAACAAGGCCTTGGGAGCACGACCTCCTGTCCCTAAGCCACATGTGGGGTGATGATGTGCAGGGAGGAACATCTGCAGGGCTGGGTTGGAGCACCATGAACGGCGGGATGCAGTGCTGAGGGGATGGGTGCCTGCCTCTCCCCCGTTATTTATTGTGCCATAAAAGCCAAGACAAGGCGCATCAGTGCGTGCTGTGAAGGGTTTCACACGTGTCAGCTCTGTGTGTGTGATGGAGCAGATGCTCCTCTGAGCCAAGGGGCTCCATGAGCAGGGGCTGGTGGTTGATGGGGCAGCCTTCAGCTGCCTGTGCCTTTGCTTGGCTGTGACATGGACCTGCTTCCCCATGAGCTGGGACAGCAGGGCCCCTTCAGGAGCAGTGTCTCACCTGTGAGGGCACCTTCTGCAAGGGTGCTTTGTGGCTGATGCCATCCCAGGGAGGCAGGGACCCCTGGGGGGCTGATTTCCCAGGAAACAGGACGTGTGCCATGGCACTCTCTGTGTGCGTGTTCATGTGACAGCCCCTGAGCCCCTCGGATGGTCCTGGCTGCGTGTGGCAGCAGAGCTGTCACCGGGGCTGACAGGAGATGTTCCTACATGGAGATGTTCCTGTGGAACGTGCAGCCAGCTGGGAGAGGGTGGTGGTGAGCACCTCTGCAGGGGGACAAGCCAGTACACAAACCCCAAGGATGTGCAGGGATGAGCCTGATGTGTGTGGCCCATTCACGGGTGAAAGCCTGAGCAGGCACTGACAACCTGGACATTAAACCTGGGTCAGCCAGGAGACAGGAGCCTCGGATTTGGGATTAGTGCAGGTAATTTGTTTTAAAGACAGACAAATCCCTTTCCTGGAGGTGCCTGCTTGTCACGGGAGACGTTCCTTGTCTCCAGAAGAGTTAGTCCAGTTGAACAGATCCTGCTCTTTCAAGGGAAATGGACTCTGGAGTTGCTAATCACTGGGCTGGAGGATTTTTTTCACCTAGGGCTGGTGATTGCTTCCTCCTCCTCTCTTTTGTGGTTCTACAACACCCCAGGCTTGGGAAGAACCATCTGCTGATTTGATTAATGGCCCTTTTCTGAAAAAGCAACAGAGACAAATGTCCTCCTGAACATGGCAGAGAGAAATGGAGAAACAGGCTGGCTAATTTTCAGCCGTTATTTTGGAACCCAAACTCCTTCCCAGTATCAATTTAGCTATTATTTCAAAAACTAATTAATCTTCACTCAGGCAGCTCCAAGAGACCTCAGTTTAGATAATTAACAGCCCATAGATTATGAAAATTCCTTCTTTTGGATCCCACTGCAGTGTTTGCCTTCGACAACACTCCCGCTATCGTCCTGCTTACCAACTCCTTTCATCAATCCATCTTTTTTTTGACAATCAAGAGTAAATAATTAGCTATGATGGATTTTGCTTGCTTTCTTGCAGCTCCATTCCGTTTGGGGTTTTTTTTCATCCTTAAATATTCTTCAACCAGGCAATTTTTGAGGTGGTTTTGCAGCTAATTACAGCCAAGCAGGGCAAATTGCTGCTGCTGGTGCCTGGAAGAGCTGGAGTAAGGTTGGATTTGGCTTATGGAAAAGCTGGGAGATAAGGTATGAGAAAGGAGATCCTAGAAAGTTAAGGATGGGATTTTATTTTTTTTTCCCTTTTTCAGTCTTGTATGATGTGACCTGAACTTAAAACATGTATTCCTGGGCTGGTGCTGGGCTGACTTCCCATCCTGGCCTCTTGCTTGCTGTCACAGCTCTGATCCTCTTAGACACCCAGTCCCTGTGACATTTATCTCTCCTTTCCAGGGTAAGAGTGATCTATTTCCTAGGCATTCCCCTGGAACTGTGCCACAGGGAGAGAGCTTTGGGTGTGGGAAGGGCAGAGAGGCACTGGTGCAGCAAGGCTGTGAGGGGGAATGCTTCTCCCTCACCCTCCTCCCTGTGCTGGCCGGGGTTTATCTCTCCAGACAGCGGGTTTAACAAAGCCCTGCCTATGGAAGATCTCTAACCATTTCATTTCCAGCATGCTGTGAATTAGGAGACAGCCTGCACAACAATGCCGAGCAGGAACAGGCTTGGCAGCTAATTGCTGTCCCCACGTTCCCCCACTGCCACCGCTGCTGGCCGGGCCCCTAATTGCTCCCTGTCCTGATTGCATTTCGCTGGTGCTGGTGGTTCATCCACAGCTCTTGCCTGGCTCTCAGTGGTGGCTGCTGCTCTCTCTCCCCTGCTCATCTCTGTCAAGTTTATTAATGAAAACCTTATCAGTCTGCACAGACAATGCCGGGAATAATTAGTACTCAGTGAGGTCTGTCGGGCTCCTCAGCTCTCCCACCCCCCTGCCCTCATCTCCTTCCTGTTTGTAGTTTCCCACGTGCTTGGTTAGTGCTGGGGATGGTTGGGGATTTTTTTGGGGGTGAGGGGGTGTGGTTAGATCTTCCTCACCCTGTTGTGCAGTTTTCAGTCTTCCTAGCTGCATCCACAATCCCTGCTTCAAGTCTGTAAAAGTGGGATCGGTGTCTGTGTTCTCCATCCATTGCATCCAGGGCCTTAAGCAAAAGCAGTCCTCTGGTGGGTTGGAATTAGATGATCCTTAACATCCTTTCCAACGCATTCTGTGATTCTGTGAAAATCATCTGAGTTTTCCTCGCTCAGGGCACACCTGGTGCATGTGGGGAGCTGCAGCTAGGTTCAGTCTCAAGAGACCTGGCTGGGTTACAGGTCCCCCCAGGTCCCATCCCTGCTGGGAAGCAAGGGACAGCCCCACCTCTGCATCAGGGACCTGTCCCAGCTCTGCTTGAGCTCCTTTTTTTTTTTTTTTATTATTGTGTTTATATTCGTTGTTTCTTGGCTCAAATCTTTCAGCCTGATAAAGGATGACAGCGCTTCTCGAGTGCCTGGGATGGCATAAATAATTCCAGTGCTGAGAGCGAGATTTAGAGTGATATAAATGTCAGGAGTGAGCCCACTTTGTATTAATGGCCTTATTAGTTATGTTGCTGTAAAATACTGATACTCCAGTTGTTAAGCAGCCATGGCTTTGCTCTGCAGCATTAATTCAATAAATTGGGCCTTTTCAATATAAATCTTAAGAGTCTGCTGAGCCCCATTAGAAAATCCTTCATGATGTGTTGGAGATCTTCAAATGGCTTTGGCTGAGGTAGACCTGGGAATAAAAAAGCTGCTTGATGTGCAAGTGTGGGGTGAAGACACTGAATTCCGGGCCTGGGTCACAGCTCAGTATCTCCTGTGGGCTGGGGATGTGGCACAGGGTGTCACACAAGCACCCCGGCCTCAGGGGCAGCCTGGCCACTGGAGGTCTGGGGGTTTTCAGCCATCTGGGATGCTCTGGAAGCTGCATCTCCAGCCGCGTCCCAGAGGTCAGGGCTGGATGTCTCCTGTGAGCCAAAGGTTGACCCGGCTTCAACCCCAAGCTCTGGCTCACCCAGGCATTGAGAGCAGGTCCCTGGAGGAGAGGGGAAGGGAGAGAAGGCTGGGCCTGGGAGGGTGACACTGGAGGGAGGAGACGCCCCTGGCGCTGCTCTCATCCCTCTTTGTGCCCTCCCCCGCCAGTCCCTGTCACCGCCTCTGCTCTGCTCGCTGCTGTCACCTCCTCCCGCGGTAACCCGGAGGTGAGCCGACAGCCGGGACACGTCTCCTTGGCTGACCCCAGCCCGAGGTGTCCCTCCTCCCCTGCTCCCGCCGGGCTGCCAGCCTCCTCCTGGCCCCGGCAAGAGGTGCCAGCGCTGTCCCCATCCCGTCTGTCCCCCCTCTGGAGCCGCTGCTCCTGCCAAGGCTCTTCTGCAACTCTGCAAACTTTCCACCAGCGAGATGGGCAGGGGGGAGGGGGTGGGGGAAAAGTACCACGATAATTGAAAATAAATGATGCATTATATGAAATAAATGTTCTGGTGCAGCCAGCTTGCTGCAGATTTGTTTATCTATCTATCTATCTATCTATCTATCTATCTATCTATCTATCTATCTATCTATCTATCTATCTATCTATCTATTTATTCTTCCTAGAGGTGTCTGGGAAAAGGGAGTTTGGTAGGAAAGGAATGGCACTCCCAGGCTGGTGGGGGTATGGGCCTCCACTTGTGGTTTGGGCTGTACCCTGCAGTGACGGCCTCTGGAGTGGGATGTGAGCATCAGGTGGGAGTCGAGAGCAGGAAAGGCATCGTTCTGGGCCACGGCAGAGGTCCCTGGGCTCAGTGCCCAGATCAGGATGAGGGAATTGCAGTCCTTTCTTCTCTTGCCACTGCTTGCAGGTGAGGATGTCCCTGGTCTGACACAGTGTCCCTCTATTTAATGCCCATCCTCAGGCCATGCCCATGCCTCTGCTGAGTCTCCTGCCCCAGGACCTGCCTGATCCTACAGCTCTGACCCACCGTAATCTGTCCTCCAACCCACTGGCGGGAATTTGGTTTGGCCCACAGTGACCAGAGGTCTGCTGCTGCCCTGCCTGAGGTTGACACAGGTGAAGCAGAGACCCTCTGCCCCAGGTGAGTGTGCTTTAAAATGTTCCTCCGGTGAGGACTGACTCTTGACACAGCTGTTTGTTATGGGAAGAGGCTGCATTTTCCTGGGAGATGCTGGATTTAACCAGGAACATGAAACTTTCTCCTGCATTGGATCCCACACATCACTGACTGACCATGTCGTGGTTCTTATGCCTTGATAAGACTTATCCTGGATTATTATTTAGCTGCTAATTAATCTTGAGAGTGATGTAAAGGCTTTGAACTGCTGTTTGAAGATTTGAGTGGATGGTTTTTGCTCTTGTCAAAGAAGGAGGGATTTGGAGGTGAGATCCCAGCTCTGAATGACATTAAGTTGCTCTGCCCTGACAGGCTGGAATGGCTCCTGACTCCCTCTCCTGCCAGCACCTGCAGGGGCCCTGCAAGACAAATCCCCTTGGGAATCAGGAGCACAGTGGTGCCTGGGGAGGGATGCCAGCCAGGGTGACACTGCCTGGGGAGGGGACACTCCCTGTCCCAACAGACACCAACAGGAACCTCTGGGTGGGTCTGTGAGGTTTGGAGTTACCAGCCCAGCCCTTTCCTTTTCCCACAGGCATTTTCCCTAATATCTCCTGGTGCTGAAGGACAGCTCAGACGTCTCATTAATCGCTGCTGATGATGGAGCTGTGGCGCCGAGGTCCCGATGGCTCTGCTTCCCCAGCCAGGGATATTTTGCAGATGCTGCTTCCTGAAAACTCCAGCTGAAAACTGGGGAAAAATCTGTGTCCCCCTCGGGGCTTGTAGCTTGTGGAAGATGCTCCTTCTCTGTGCCAGCCTCTCACTCCTGCCCATGGCACACAGAGTGAGTTGTGCCCTTGCAAACCTGCATCTTTTTAAAATACATTTTTCCGTTCTCCACGTTCATCAGGATTGAGGGCAGCTCCGTGGTGGGTTGATCGGCTGCTGCACTGATTTGCCCAAGGCTGGGGGTGAAAACCCCACAGCCTCCAGATGAGGCCATAGAGCTTTTAGGATGCAGTTTTCCCAAACTCTGTCCATCACAAAGCAAACAAACAGCCCCAGCCCAGCTTGGAGCTGGAGGTAGCTGGCTCGGGGGGGGGAGCATCGATCGCTGACTGCTGGGTGAGACCCAGCCAGAACCCCAGCGGTGTCAGGAGGCAGCTCCAGCCTTCCCAGTTTCCAACCACTGGGCTGGGAAGGAAGCTCAGCCTGCTTAGGAAGCGATCATTTGACATTTGCTGTCAGCCTTCTGACACCCATCCCCGCCGGTGAGGACCCCAGCAGAAAGCCTGGTGGATCTCAGCTTGTTTCCGTCTTAATCTGACCTGGTTTTGTGATAATGTCATCATCCATCACTGCCTGGGGGCGTAGGGAGGGGAGGTTAAACTCCTCCCTCTCACACCCCACCGCTCCCTGCCACTGCTTTATCTCTGCAGAAGCTGCATTTGAGTGCAATTCACTTTGTTATTAATTTCTTTTGCACAGAGGCTTTTCAAGTGCCTGGGAGTGGGGCTGATGTCGCGGAGACACTGCACAGCGCGGCAGCTGCAGTGCTTGAGTGCAGTTTGAACAGCCAGCTCCTCCAAGGGCAGCAGGCAGAGAGCTGAGAGCCTGCTGGGGCAGCCCCTCACGCCTGCATGGTGGGACAGGCCCCGTGGAGATGGTTCTGAACAGCAGGACTTCTTCCTCAGCAGTTGCCAGGGTTGGATCAGGGACGGGATTGCATCACGCTTGCATCCCATGGAGATCTGCTGTCTCAGGGGATGGTCCAGCTCAGTGACAGGGGCAGATCAGGTCTGGGTGGCCATGGCCATGGGTGTCCCTTCACCAGGTGATGTGTCCTGCTGAGCCCAGCGCTGGAGGACCATCTACAGTGCTCCACTGGCTCTTTCTCAGCTGCATGGACTCCCCACCCCCGCCCCGTGCCTGCAGTCCCCAGGGAATCCATGCACACAACACTGCATTCCCGGCTGGAGAAAAGCTGCTGGAGGGGCCGGCAGCCTGGGGGACCCTGGGAGGGGATGCTGAGGTACCCCACGGTACCACTGTCCTCCCCCAGCCCATCCTGCCGTGGCTTGTGCTGGCTCTGGGGACTGGATGTGCTGGTACACTTCATGTGGGTTTTATGTGCTTTTAATCTGGTAGCAAAACTATATTGCAAAATGTAATAAATGAGAGGTTTAATCAAACGCAGTCAGCCAGCACTGATGGAAACTTGGTGGTGGAAGAAAATACTGCATTTCTGTTTGTTTATCTCCCCCTGTGCTCCTGGGGCGGTGTCCTGACTCTCCTGGGGGGCACCTCATGCTTGGTGGCACTGGGGGGCACAGGCTGGATGTGGGGTCACTGCCAGTCCATCATCTCCCAGCCCCATGCCTTGGCCAGGCATCCCAGCAGTGGGATCTTCCTCCTGCCACTGCTCTCCTCAGCCCCTTTCTCTTCAGGAAGAGGGTCTCACGTGGTACCCCATTCCAGGAGCTGGTGCTGGGCTCAGACTCTCCATCCCACATTTCCTATCACCCATGATGGCACCAGGATCTGGTCCTAGAGTGTCTCCAGGTCTTGTCTGCCTAAATCTTAGGCATCACGTGGGAAGGTTGAGCATCTTCCCTGGCTGGGAACAGCCCTGCCAAGGGTGGGAGTGAGGATAAAACCACCAGGTTTCACTGGCTCTGAATTAGGGGCAAAGCACCCCAATATCCAGCCAGTTGATATTGCTGGGAATGAAGAGAGGCTCCACGTTTTCCCTGTGCATCAAAGCCCTGGGAACCCACCAGATCCCGGAGCTGCGGCTCCGCTGCCGCCTTTCTCCAGATGGCTTTTCTCAATGAAGCCTCTCCCAGAAATAGCTGCGTGCTCGGAGCAGCCGGCTCTGCAAATAGCTCCTCTCCTGGGCAGAGGAGGCAGCGCGGTCGGAGCAGCGTCCCCTGTGTCCCTTCCACCCTTCCGAGTGCCTCGGCACTGACTCCGCTTCCCCTGGGGCACCTCTGCCTCCAGGGAAATGGGGATGTGCAGGAGCTGGGGAGCTGCTCACTCAGCCGCGGGCATCCCACAGCCCCACCGAGAAGGATGGCTGGCGGCTTCCAGGGCAGGGCAGGTGGCCCGGGGGACACAGTACATGGCCCCTCTGCCACGGTGGCCGGGCATCATCACCCCCAGCTGCTGTGCTGCCTTACGACCCTTTTTATATGCTTATTGTGCCATCGTAAAATGGGGGAATACAATCTTCCCTGTAGCTTTAACCGATTTATTAATAGTCTGTAATGTCAGTAATAGCTCATCCATAAATCTGATCTTCAGAATTTATGGGGCAAATATTCTGGCGCCGTATTAAAGGCACAATTCATAAACGCCTGCAAGTACCAGCTCGACGGCAGCAGGAGAGAGTTATCCTGGGGGATGGAAAGGTGGTGAGCTCAGCCCACCACACGGAGCCTCCACAATCTTTGGGTAGAAAATCATGTGAGGGACTGTCCCCTCCAGCCGGGAGATGCCTGTGCAGGCAGCGAGCCCAGGGTCCCAGCCCTGCAGGCTCCCGGCCCCCCCAGCCCTCTCCCCCGGGACCCCACAATCTGCCATCACCTCGTGCCCAGCGCAGGGTGCTGGTATTTACCACTGAAGTGCGCCGAGTGTAATTGCTAATCAGATAAAGGCAATCAATCCACGCTCCCGTCGCTGGGGAAGGGTTGCTTCCCTGCTGAAGGTGACTCCTGCGGGAATTCAGATTTAAAAATAAAGGCGATAGTCATCAGCAGTTCATTAAATTGGCATCAGGCTCATTTGCACTCAGTGAGGGGGTGAGGCAGAGGTGTCTCTGCCGCCTCCCCTGCCCTCACTCTGAGGTGTCCGCAGGAAATGCTTCCAGTGGGATGAGGCTCCTGGGAGCCCTCCCTGATTTATTCCTCTTGTCCCAGTGTTGCTGCAGTCATGAGTCAACAGTGCAGTGCATTTAAATGCAAGCCACCATTATCCGTCATTAAAAGCTCTGTCACCACTCAGACTTCGTGGCGAGAGTTATTGTCCCATCCTGGTCCCGGGGACACACGATTTTCCTGCCCCTCCTGCAGCCGCAGGGATGCACGCCGGCCGTGCCGGGTGCCCACGGTGGGCGAGGGCTCTGCCGACTCACGTGGCTGACATCCGATTGTCCCCTTCTTGGTGGCCTCAGATCTGGGAGGGGAAGTGCAGGAGAAGCAGGCCTGGAGGGCGCGGGGTGCCACGGTGCAGGAGGCACCACACACGCCAGGGATGTTCGAGGGTGGGCTGAGATCCCGGAGCCGGTGAGTGCTGCGGGGCCTTTGTAGACTCACCACCCATTGTTCCCGAAGATGGACCATCCCAGCAGAGCCCAGGTGCTGTTTCCAGCAGGGTTTCCCATCCCTGAGACCAGGCACAGGCAGGAGAGTGATACCTCTCCCAGCTGCCCCATGTCCTCCATCACCTGCCAGGAACAAAAGTGGCTGCAAAATCATCCCACAGCATCGCTCCCTGCTCCACACCTGGTCCTGGGGGGTTCGTGTTTCCTCTCCATGAGCCCACCAGGATGCAGCCCCTGTGCTCCCCATGAAATCCCAGCACGAGCAGAGCTGCTGTTTCCTGTAGCTGTTGGTGATTTCCCTGTCCTCAGGATTTGGAGATAATATTTCCTTCTTGGAGGAGGGAAGTGAGTGAGCCAGAGCAGCTTTGGTAGTGGTGTTGATTGACGGCTTGTAATTTAATTAAGAGAGAAACGAGATCAAAAGGCGACAGTATTAAAAAATAAATCAGGTGAAGGGAGTGGAGTTCCGTCCTTTAATTACAGCGTGGATTTGTAACAGAGAGAGACTCAATCACAAGGGAAAAAAAAGGTGTCAAGTGGAGAGACAACTTCCCTGGGTTAATTACTGCTAACGGAGAGGGGATGATTGTGCTGGGTGTTGGTGAGCTGGAAACCCTCCCATGTTCACAGTGATGCTGACGGTGGCTGGTGCGGCAGCCCAGGATCCTCGGGATGCTGGGCAGGGATGCGGGGTGGATGGGTTGAGAGCTGTGGGGGCGAACAGCTCACGGCCGGGTCCAGGCATGGCCTGGGGCAGCGGGGGCCAGGGCCATACTGGTTTTGGCGGCCACGGGCTGTGCCATCGGCAGCGGCGTCGGGAACCGGGGCCGGGCTGGCAGCAGCCCGATTTGTGCAATAATTAATTCTCCTTTGATCATCTGCTGTGTAAATCATCAGTGGCCAGGAGTTAATCATGCATATGAAATGAATCCTTCTCCTGCCTTAATGAGCGCTGAATCGTGACCGGCATCTGTTTACTTCTGACACTTTCATCTCTTTGACAGTCTGAACAATTAGTTGCTTCCAATAATCTCCTTTTTATTCTATTAGATATATATATGTGTGTCTGAGAGCAAGCAGCCTTATACTTTGTACTCCTGCTCCCAGCGTCGTCCCCCTAATCTTTGGTTTTTTCAGTCTCAGGCAAGGATTTGTTTCTGGGAGGGATGCGAGGGCTCTGCAGGCACCCAGCTCCTCGCTGTCCCAACGAGGATGATGCTGGTGGCAGGATTCCTTCCTCCCCAGCTGCTTTGAGGCTGGGCTTTGCACAGTTAACAGCAGACAAGAAGCCTGTTTGAGTGTTTCCGCCTCCATCTACCTGGAACGAACCGCAATTAATCCGCCGGTTGCGCCAAGGCAGTGTTGTAATTGGATTAATTAGAGCGGAGCTGGCAGCCGCGCTGGGGAGGTTTGGCCCCGGCTGCAACCTCCTCCAGCGGTGGGATTCATGGGATCCGTGCCTGCCGGGCGCTGGACCAGCAGCACCAGGGGATGCCGAGGCAGCGCTCACCCGGCCGCGGGCGATGGAGCTGGCTGATGGCTCAGGGAAACGACCTGCCCGCTAATTGGAGTTGATGATGCGTGGCCTGGTTAACGGGGCTTGTAAGAGGCAGCAGGAGCCGAGGGGACCGTGGGTGGGCTCTGCTGTCAGCCGAAGGGACCCAGAGGAGGGGCCGGGTGGGTGTTAAGGCAGGTGGGGCATGGAGTCACCTTCCCCATCACCCCTGGCTGTTGGAGTGGCAGTGGGTGGTGCTGCCTCTGCCCCAAGTTTTGGGGAGAAGCACGGAGGGAGGTGAAAGTGGAATGTGAGTCCTGCAGCAAGGCTGAGTAGGACAATCCTGGCCATGCCGGACCCTACCCTGCTGCTCCTGTGCCAAGCCTGGTGCCCATCGGCCTGGAGGAAAGATGGGGGACACATCTGTAGGGACATGGTGCCCCTAGGCACAAGGAGCATCCCTAAAGGCTGTGGGAGGATGTCAGCCCTGCACTCCCTGAGCTGAATTGGGTCTAACCTGGCTCAGCTGGAAACCAGCGGCCACAGGGGATTTACTGCAATTGCCTTAATCAACAAGAAAAGCCCTTGGGAAAGCTGGCAGTTCCCTGTGCTGGGGGCTGCAGGAGCACTGAGCTGGCTGCTGGTGCTTTTGAAACCCTCGGAGCAATCCTCGGAGCCTGGAGCCAGGCCATGCTCAGCTAACCAGAGCAGTAAAAACCACCCCCAAACTGCTGAGAATAGGCTCTGCACCCTAAACCATGAAGGACCCAAGGCTGTGGGACTCCATCCCCACTGAAGGGAGCCAGGACCCAGCAGTGCACCCACGAGCCCAGCTCAGGATGCTGAGGAGGTGCTACCAGCAGGCACAACCCAGCCTGCAGGTATTCTATTCCTCCTTTACCCAAAAGGAAGAACAAAATCCCACCAGCTCCTTCATTCTCCAGAAAAATTAGGGGTTTTTTTCTGAGATGAATCAGCCTCCCCAGGAGGCAGCTGGGGTGATGTGTGGGATGCAGCCTCAGCATTAGCCAGGTAATTGGGGGCTGAGGAGGTGTCCCAGGAAGGACATCAGGGCTGCTGCAAGGGGGAGCAGGGGTCTCTGGCCAAGCAGGAAGGGTTTGCCACAGCCCTGGGCTCACCAAGCTCCCAACAACAGCCAACAGGGAAGAGAACCTCTCCAAGAGCCAGGCACACCCAGATATTCCCCAAGAGCTCTGGAGCCCGTGGGAGGTGTGGGGCACTTGCCCCACCGTGGCAGGAAAATCCCATAGTCCTCAGGGATCTGCTGTGACCTTTGGGTGAGCTCCAGGAGTTGTCAGTTCTTGACCCAGCTTGCAAACCAGCCCGAATGGTGACAGCAAGGTCAGCAAGATTTGGGGCCCCTGGACACGTCCCTTGTCACATCAGTTCCTGCGGCATACTTGGCTGTAATTTAGCTTGGTTTAATTGTGCTTAAATTAGCCACAAATGGAACAGCACTGCAGCTGCGCTCAAAAATATATAAAATTACAGCACACTAAAACATTTTCACGTTTCATTAGCATGTCTTAATGGGAAGTGTCTGCTCCCCAAACTCTCTGTTTACTCTCCAGAGCAGTAGAAGTTTACACATTAGCAGTTGTGCTGCCCATTAACACTGCAAGATGCTCTCTGTGTTTTGCAGGGCCAGCGCCGCTCCCCACAGGGGCGGGAAGCCTAAAATTTAGGGGGACTGGGTGCTCTCCTGAGGCACCTCTGCGTGGGTGGGAGTGAGCTGAGCAAGGAGAATCTGGAATGCCAGGTGGGAGCAATCCCACACCGCAGGAGAAGCACAAGAGCCCCTTTCCCGGAATGGTGCTGCCTGTCCCCCTGACTTTATCAAAGCTTCAGCTTTCTTCCCAAGCAGGGTAATGCTTCCAATCCAAATCAGGAAGCTTTTTCAGTGGAAGCAGCATTTTAGCAGAAGCCTATTTAACGCTTAGGCTGATGCCCTCGAGTGCTTTATTTTAAAGCATTTTTGTTCTTCTCCATTATCAGTAATAGTCTATAAAAGCCGAAACGCAGCACTTTGCTCTCTCCTGCTCCATCCCCCTGTAGTGTGGGCAGCCCTGCATGGCAGGGGCTGAGGAGGCTCCTCTGTCCACAGCTCCCACTGCCCCAGCACAATAATCGAGAGGGAGAAAAAATCCAGGGAAAAAAACTCAGCGGGAGGTGATTGCATGGGGTCAAACCACTTTTCCCATCAGCATTCCCCAGGCAGATTTTGTTAAATACCTTTTGTCTTGGGCAGCATCTTCCCAGGGGCTCATGTTGTGAAATGAGTTTTAAGATTTGAATCCAAAATGAAAAGGTGGGGATTGTCACTTGTCCCTCTCCCACCTTATCCAGATCTCAGCTTCCCCAGGGAGATGGACTTTTGTACAAGGGGTGGCCAAGGAAGGGTGAGGGGTGAGCTCAAGCAGTTGGGGGGATTCAAACCTGCTCCTGCCCCTGACTTGGCTCATGGGTTCAGAGCAGGGAGGTGCTGCCAGGCACAGGGAGCTGCTGGAGGAAGGGGAGCAGGAGCTGGGCTGTCCGCGGGAACTGAGGTGAGCCAGGAATGGAAACATCTCAGCGCTGGCTTGGAGGAGGGCGTGCATCCTGAGTCTGAACCCTTCCACCTTTCCCAAGCTGGAGGCAAAAGCCCGATGCCTTCCCGCTCTGCAGCCCAAACTTGTGCTGAGCATCCCCAAACTCCCTCCTTCAGCCAGACCCGAGCTGGACGCTGGGATCCGACCAAGCTGCCTCCGCCTCGTTAGGCAGTAATTACCCCGACAGGCAGCGGTGCTGTCCGTGTGATTGGAGGCTGCTAATTGCCAGCGGGGAGGGCAGTGAGAGGAGAGCAGCCCTGCTCTCCCCACCTCCGGGGCACGTCCTCGGGATGCTGAGACTTTCTGCCTGCGGTCGGGGGCTGCCTGTGCCCCCCGCAGCCCAGCGAGGGGCTTTGCTCCTGGTCTGCAAAGCCAGGCCCTGTCTCTTCTGCCCGGACACATGTGGCTGCGGGCTCTGTCCCCTCCGTCCCCCTCTGCCAGCTGCGTCTGACCTTTCGGCGGTGGCACTCGGAGAGCAGCGGCGGCTGCGCAGCTTTGCCGCATGGTCCCCGGGGGCCGGCTCTCCGCCACGGCCACTGCCACTCAGAGGGGAAAAATCATATTTTCAGCTCCATCCCTCCAGCCCCCTTTCCAGTCTGGAGCTTTTTTAGAGCCAAAGGGAAGAAAAGGACGTGGCCTGGCTTCCCTGCCTCCCTCAGCTGCTGTTCTCTCATTCCACTCTTCCCGGCAGCTGCGAATGGCTTTGCCCGGGAACGCTCATAGTGTTCATCCCTGCGCCTTTTTTTCTTGTACTGCCTAAATATCGGGGCCGGGCGGCTTTGGTAGGTAAGCAGTGAGGAAAAAAGGCTTTTGTTGGAGCAGACGCGTGGGCAGGTGAGCTGCAGAGCCCCCTCCTGCCAACAGAGAAGCCGGCTGCTTTCACAGACGCCAGCACAGAAAGCCAGGGTGGGACACGCCTGGTCCTGGGGAGGGGGACACAGGGGTTTGGCAGGTCCTTGATGTCCATGTGGAGATGATGGAGAGGCACCCTGAGATCCAGGGGCTGGCTGGCGGTGTCCCATCTCCTGGACGTGACACCCTGCGCTGGTCCCACTCCCATCATGGTTTTTCACACTCAAACCCCACAGGTTTCCCTCTTTCCTGCATGGGGGCAGTGGAGCCAGAAGTGATGGAGGGGATGTGGGCATCCTCATCGCTCATCCTTTATCGACCCAAACAAGGGGAGCACAGGTCACCCCCCCAACACCAGCCCCAGCAGCCCACTCACACCATGTCCAGCATCCTGAAGCTTCTGAGCTGGGCACTGATGGATGGCCCTTGTCCACAGTGGATACGCCCCAGTGCCCACAGCCTTGGCTCTCTCCAGGGAAGGCTGCAGCTCCACTTCCCAGCCTCTCCCTTATTTATTGCCTGGAGAAACTTGGGCAGGGTGATGGAGGGAGGAGACAGGGTGGTCACTGCCACCATCCTGCCCCCAAGGGGCCAGCACAGCCTTGCAGCTGCCCCAGGGCTGTGGGTGCTCCTGGGTTTCCTGTGGGTGGAGAAAAGAAGGACCAAAAAAAAGGCACTTTGGCAAGTGCCTTGACCTTGGATGCACCTGGATATGGGGACAGGTGGAGCGGGAAATGGGTTCTGGGCTCTGTCCAGGGCTGAGGGGTCAGCCAGGAGCCTTGCAGGGAAAACGGCCATAAAATAGGTATTTGCCCCTAGAAAGGTGGTGAATTCCCTCTTGCAACAGTTTGATTCTGCAAAATGCATTTACCAGGCTAAAGATGCTACAGCAGCAGCCTCCTGCCACCATCTGAGAGTTTTTCCCAGCTTGGCACACAGTACACATTGTCCCGTGGCTGTTGCTGCTTCTCCCCCCTTCAGGCCACTCCCCACTCACTCCATGCCACCTTTCTTGGGAAAACCAGCTTGGATTCAGCCCCACTGAGCATCCTCTGGGCCCTCCACCTGGACAGGCCCATGGCCAAACCAGCTCAGCGTCCATCCACAGCTGCCACAGCTTCCAAAGCAGAGCATCACCCTTCCTCTTCCTCTTCCTCTTCCTCTTCCTCTTCCTCTTTCTCTTCCTCTTCCTCTTCCTCTTCCTCTTCCTCTTCCTCTTCCTCTTCCTCTTCCTCTTCCTCTTNTCCTCCTCCTCTTCCTCCTCCTCCTCCTCCTCCTCCTCCTCCTGCTGCCTGGCCAAAGCAGGCAGTGTCTTGCAGGAGGCAATGGAGGACCCCCCCTCCTGCCAGGCAGGGATGGCTGAGTCAAGGGAATAATTGGTAGGTGCTTCTGGAGTGCCACAAGCGGAGGGCACTCACAGCCTTTGTTTATTGACTCTTGATGATAATGAATACTTCCAGAGATAATTACTGATTTTCTGCCCTTGCAGGAAACCTGTTTGTCTGGGGAATGGGTGGAGTGCTACCATGCCAATGGCACGTGGAGGTGGGAATGGGGTGGATTGAGCAAAACCAGGCTCTGGCTCTTCCCACCTAGTACAAGCCAAATAAGAAAAAAACAAACAAACAAACAAAACCCTCAACATTTATAGAAAAATATTTGTGCAGCTCCAGGACAAGGAAGAAAGCAGAGAGCTTTCTTCTCTCTGCTAGGGGGAACAGATTAAAACTTAATCCTAGCTAAACACATTTTTTCCTTTCCCTCCCTTCGGGTACCTCCTGCACACACACAGCTTCTTCCCGCTGATCCCTGCTTCCCTTGGCCCTGGGCTTGTCCTCCTCAACAGCAGCCCAGCGCCCACAGTGGGTGTTCACCACAGCAGGGACCCCTCTCTTCTCTCCATACTCTCAAAACCAAAGACTGTCCGTGGGAGGGGATGAGGGGATGGGGCCCTTTAAATGTGGAAGAGCGAAAAGCAAGAGAAGGCATGGCTGGAGTTTCTCTGTCCCTGAGCCCTCTCACATTTCCCAGGGGGGTTTGGATG
>VWZT01012695.1:73966-102157 GCA_013397055.1 Pachycephala philippinensis | reverse complement strand
CGGCGCTGGGGAGGGGACGGCGACGGGTCCGGCCCCTCTGCCCGCCCCGCCGGCACAAAACGGGAGGCGGGGGCGGCCGGGGCCGCACTCTCCGCAGCGGGTCGGGCTGCGGGCCGGGTCGGGCGGCGCGGGGGATGTAGCGCTCAGCACCGCGGACAGCGGCGGGGCCGGCCGGGGGCTGGCCGTGGGTCCCGGGGCCATGGCCGGCGTTCAGCAGGGCGAGAAGCAGCTCTTCGAGAAGTTCTGGAGAGGCACCTTCAAAGCCGTGGCCACGCCGAGACCCGAGAGCATCATCGTGGCCAGTATCACCGCCCGCAAGCCGCTGCCCAGGTAAGGGCTGCCGGGGCACGGGGGCGGGGGGGGCTCTGGGAGACTCCTCGTCCTTCTCCACCTCTAGTCCCCTTCCCACCATAAAGAGGGTCCTGAGTGTGTTCCCCCGCCACCAGCAGTTAGTGGCTGGAGGACCCGGGGGACCCGCCGCATGCTTGAGGCTGGGGGATGCCGGCTGGCTAAGCCCCCTCCCCGGGCAGGTGCTGTGTTCCAGAGCAGAGCAGGTTTTGGAAACTTTGGCTCGGTGGTGCTTGGAGCCCGGGAGCTGGCTGAGCCCCAAGGGGAGAAGGGTGAGGGGCTGGAAGGCTCTAGCTGGGCTATGGAGAGGGGGGCAGTGGTGGGGGGCATCAGCTGGAAAGTGTGACTAGCTCCCTCCCCGCTGTGCTGAGCCCTGGGGTATGTGTCCTGCTGGTTGCCTTGTCTCTGTGTCGGCCCTTCACCTGGGACCCTTGGGAAGGTGAAACAGCCCCACAACAGCTGGACCGTGCCTTGTCACAGACGGGAGGCTGGTGTCCCCCAGGGAAGTGCAGCGCAAGGAGCCTGGTCACTGCCGCGGACTGGGGCAGCTCTGGGGATGGTGTCCCCCACATCCCACAGCCAAGCGGCCTTGACTTTGCTCATCCAGTACCTGTCCTGTCCTCCTGCTCCAGGAAAGTTGGTGCCCCCTTGTTTGCCAGAGGCTGAGCAACAGAGAAACCCATGAAATGAGGCGAGGGGGCTGCAGGTACCCCCTGAGCCGCTCCACGAGGCTGCCACACAGGCAAGGGACCGTGTGGCTTCCTCACAGCCATGCACACTCTAATTTAGACCAGCTTTATTTTGCTGACTGTCTCAATATTGGTTAATAATATCCTGTTTGTGCTGCTTTTATAAAGAAAGGACGTTTTTCCTGGCTCTCCTCTCTCTTTGCTCTGTTTTTCCTCTGCCAGCTTCTGCCCAGCTGGTGTGGGGAATCAGCCAAAGTTCCGTGGAGGTGATGGGTCTGTAGACGAGAGGGGCTCGGTCTGCAGCAGGCTGGGTGTTGGGGGCTCAGCCTGCACTGAGGAGTAGAGAGACCCTTTGGAATGAGCCATTTCAGGTGCGCCCTGTGCCAGTGGAAGCTGTGAGCCACAGCAACAATGGGGATGCGGATCCTGCTGCTTGTGCAGCGTAGGGGTCCCTTCTGCCCCTGCAGCCCAGCTGCTAAGCATGAATTTTTCCAACCCTTCTGATTTCCATTAATCTGGGTAGGAAATTGGGAAAGGCATGGCTTCGGCCTCCAATGGAGAAGAGCAACTCTTGTTTCCACGGGCAGTGTTTGCAGGGCTTCAGCCTTTGTGGGGGAGAGGAACCACCGTGTTTTTCTCCATCCCTGCACCAGGTATGGTTGGCACCTGAAGGTCTGAGGGCTGGCTTACGCACACACTCCTGCCTGAAGGTGCCCGAGTGAGCTGTGCTGCTTTCCAGTTGGAGGTGTCATAAGGCAACAAATTAGGGTATTGGGGAAATACAGCCAGCCTGGGTGCCAGGAATGATGCCTGGCTCCATCTAACTGGCAGTTTGGATTGCGCAGACATCCCGGTGGGGCTGAGCACCACAGCTCGGTGTGTTTGCAAATCCATTAAAAAGTTGCCAAATGTGTGTACCTCTCAAGGCTGTTGGTAGTGACAGCTCTGGAGGGAGGGAAACCATCCAGGGGCTCTTGGCACACAGCAAAACGGCCCCACCAGCTTGGCTTTGCTGTGGTTTGCACCTCAGCACCAGCAGATCCAGGTCCCCATGCCAGGGTGGGCTCCAGCCACGCCGCTGTGGGGTCAGTGGAGCCTGGTTCCTTTTGCCCCCTCGCAGCACGCGCTGCCGGCGGGGGATATTCCCTGCGGTGTGGCCATCTGCACACAGGTGCTGAGTGGGGCCAGCCCAGCGCGGCTCGCCCCGGGGTCCACGGGGCCTGTGCTGCACTCACCCCGTCCCAGGCATGGAGGGGCTCTGCCGCTCAAGAGGCTGCCACCAAAGGCTGCAGGGACAGAGATGCTGCGGTTCCCGGATCCTCTCATCGGTGCTGCCGGCTCGGCTTGCATCCCACAGGGCGCTGCCAGGAGCCCGAGGCTGCCGTCTGGGCAGGATCACACCTCTGAGGTACCAGATCTCACACCCCCAGGGGCTTTGCAGCGGGTCCCCACTGGGGTGCACAGTGATGTCCCCAAGCTGGCACTACGCTCGTAGTCCAGCAATAGCCAGAGCCAGGCTCCTGCTCCCCATCCATGGAGAGAACAGACCCAAGGCTTGCAGCAGCTCCTCTTATAGTGGTCTCCGTGCCCGGCTCCACTCTGGGTTGTTTCTCCTGAAGGTTTCGCTTCGCCACTGCTTGGATCAGCCTCTCTTCCCTGACGATACACCCGGCTAATTTAAGAGCAAATGACTGTGGTGCCAGCGAGTGGAGCGCACCAGAGAGGAGATGGGGAGACCAGTTTAGCCAAATGAAATATTAAGATGACCATCTGGATTCCTGTTTTCTCCCACACTTGACAGCTGGTCCCCTGCAAACACCCTGCCCTGGATCTGGCCCCGTGCTTCCCACAGCAGCAGAGATGCTGCCATGGTTTCTAGGCCAACCTGCCCACCTCCCCATCAGTTTTTCTGGCTGATCCTGTGCCCTCATGGAGTGCCAAGGGGTACAGCTGCAGCATGGGGTGTCCTGTCAGGGACCCCCCCCCAGTGTCCATAGCCCAAAGCTGTCCCTGCAGGGTGCCCTGAGTATGGCTAAGGGCTCAATCCTGCATCCTTGTGGGACAGCGATGGGGTTCCCTGGACAGAAAGTGATTTTTTTTCCCCTTGCCCCATCCCTCACCACCAACTTCCTGCTGGTTCTGGATAAAGCCCCTTCCATCTAAATTCCCATCAGGCTCTCCTGGAGGTTTGGAGGGTTAAAGCTCTGCTAAACCCATGGTTCATCCCAGAACAAAAGAGTACATTAATACCTTCCCTCCTGGTCCTGCTGGGGCTGGGGGATGCTGTGAAATCCAGCCCCCCAGACAGCTTTGTGCCCAGAGCAGAGCTCTGCCAAAGTAAATGGATTATTGACCAGTTTGCAGTGTGAAAGGAAAAACCGAGGTGATGGGGAAAGGGGCTTTTCCAATTAACCTTTTCCCACACAGGGCCTGGTGGGGCTTTGCTGTGCAGCTGAGGGTGAGGGGCTGGGTGGTGTGGGGAGGTTGGGAAAGGCTGGGGCTGACCCAGAGCTTGCCTTTGCAGGGGAATTGCTCCAGTATATGCAAAATCCCAGTGTGGGATTTGAGGAGGTTTTGTGTCCAATGGGCTGGGGATGGATGGGGTCAGGGATGGGGACCACCTACCCTGCCCTGAGCCCCTCTGCCAAGCCAGGGTGCCCTCAGTCCCTCTCACTGGACCATGGGGATGGGGCTTTGGCTCTTGTGAACTGAAAATGCTTTTTAAATCTCCTATGTTAAGGTGCTACCGGTCTCTGCCCAGCCTTTGGGGATGGGTATGAACACCACATTCTGGCCTCAGCCCAGAGCAGGATCCCCTTTCCTCCCTCTCGGCTGGGCTTTTGTCTGCATCGCTTCCCTGGCCGTGACCTTGGCCCCAGAGCAGGGATGGGAGCCCGGTCCCACTTTGAAGCCTGACTTCTCCCAGCACTGCTGCGAATTTCATCAGCACCTGTGCTGGGACCTGGGGACATCCAGGCGGGAGATGGTCCAGGGTGTCCCTGGGACCTGGAGCTGATGGGAGTCTGGGGGCTTGAGGGATGATTCTGGGGGTGTTTTAGTTCTCTGCTCCCACACTGCCCACCACAGTACTGTTGGCATGAGCTGCCCTGCGCCCAGAAACTCAGCTGAAATCCACTTTTGGGCACTCTGGGACTGCAGGCTGTGGGTGCTGGTGTCAGCTCCTGTGGCAGCTGGTGATGCCGAGTGCGCGCCGGCAGTGCTGGGGGAAAGGAGGCTCCTGCATCCCTCCCTGCCAGATGGTCTAAGTGGGTCACGTCAGGGCAGCGCAGGGGATTTGTGCTTTAACCCTTAATCCCCCAGGATGCGCCGGGCACGGAGGGGGAGGGATGTGCTGCTGAAGTGGGATTAAGCCCTGGTTTGCCATTGCGGGTGATCTTGGAGACGAGTCTGGGTGCTGCTGCAAACGTGCTGGGACAAGGGTGACGTGTCCTCCCCTCTGCACTGGCACAGGGCAGGAGCAGCCATGGCACTGCAGTGTCAGAGGTCTCAGAACACCAGTGAGGGCAGAAAGCAGCTGCAGTTCCCCTGTGGCCTTTGCAGTGACTTTTGGCCATCCCAACCTCTGGCTTCCCAGCCACCTTTTGGTGCCCACGAGTCTCCAGCGGGCTGGCAGCCCTTAGGGAGGGACGTGGGGTGCGCTGCTGGGGAGGAAGCCCCTGCTGGCAGCCCTGCTGTGCGGATGGCCCCCCACTCCCGTTAATCCTCCTCCTTGTTGGCCGGGCATCTGTTCGCGGCAAGAGGCGGCGGCGGGGCCGGCCGCGCCAGCCGCCTGGCTGCCATCTGCTTCCTCCATCCCAACGAGCCCAAGTGCTAATGAGCCCGTGGCCCCTGCCCAAGAGGGGGGAGAGGGGCTTGAAAAGAAAAGCGAGGGGGAGAAGAAAAGCCCCTTCCTTGGAGGGGCTGTCAATAGCGAGGCTTTTGTCTGCTCCTGCCCTGAAGCTCCAGCTGGACGGCGCTGGGAGCAGGGAGAGCTAATTAGGCAGCTCGGGAACTGCCGGGAGGCTGGGGGCAGCTGAGTGAGGGGAAGAGCTGGGGATGCCCTCAGGACCCACTCCCTGCTGCTTGCAGAGCCTTCATCATCCTCATCATCCTTCTTCCCCCTGGCCCTGTCCATCTGCCACTCCTCTGGACTGGTGCTGGGTACCGTGACCCTGCTGGCCGCCCCACTGGGAAACACTGTGATTTTGGGGACAGGTAATTTCAGACCTGTAAAAGTCCACTTGAGGGCTTTGCTGAGCTCTGCTTGGGGCCCAAACCATGGGTCCAGTCCCCACGCTCACCAGCAAGAACACGGGCACAACCTGGTCCTGCTGCTGTGAGTGAAGGGCCACAGCAGCTGCTGAGGAAACACGGGATGAGGGTCTCCCTAAACCTGGGATTTGCTACTACCCCACCTCTGGCGAAGGGGGAGCCTGTGGTGTCCACGCTGTGCCTGGGGAAGCACCGTATCCGATCTCTTCAGATAAGGGATGAAATCAGGTGGAAGGAAGCAAAAGGGAGGAAAATTCCACTGTCTGGCTGGAGGATCATTTCGTAGAAATATTTGATTTCACCCTTGAACAAAGCCACTGAAGACACTGCCCTGGCTGCCAGGCAGCCCCATGTCTGCAGATGCTGGGGGTGCTGGGTTTGTAAGGGCAGCACTGGTGGCGTCTGGCACCTCGGGGCCTGTGCTGACCATGGGGTCCCCTCCCTGGCTCAGCAGCATCCCAGCACTTGTGTGAGGCTGTTTCATGGAGTGTGGAGAACCAGGCCAGGGTGAAATATGACAGTTTAGGGTCTTGCAGGGATGGGGTTCATCCTTGCCTGGCTCAGGAAGCAGCACCAGCTCCAGCCACCCCCCATCCCTGCTTGTATCTCATCCCTGGAGAGGCAGGAGAGCAGGACACTTGAACCCCATGCACATGTTCACACCCCTCCCACAAAGTCCAGCTAATGAATATTTAGGGCTGTGAGGCCCTAAATAATAAATAGCAGTGATGACCTTGATGACAGGGATTGCTAAGGAGCTTCTGCCCAGTGCCAGGTCCTGTGGCTGCTCTTGCCTCCTTGCTGTCACCATCTTGTCCCCATCATCTGGGACAGCCTGTCCTGCTGCAGCTTGTCCCCAGAAAGGTCCTCTGCAGATCCCACTCTCACTGTGTGTGGGGGTGTCCTCTCTCCCTGGGGTCTCTGGGCTTGGGAGATTTCCCTAGCCTTTTCTGCTCAGCCCCATTCCTACCCCTTCCCACATTTCCATGGCTGGTGGCTGCACCTTTCTGTACATCCATTTCTCTATGACAGACTTATCAAATGCAAACCCTGCGTCACTGAAATGAAATCATTTCATGCATGACCACCCTTTCCTTTTCTCTCCTTTTTTTTTTTTTCCTTTTCTCCCTGTGGGCACTGAAACCTCTTCATCACTGCAAAGCCTGACCCGGGCCAGAAAATCCCACCAGTGTTTCAGCTGCAGAGGGTGCCAGGGCTTCTGCCACAGCCCCTGCTCTGGCATGAGCCCCCAGGGACTCTTTGCTGTTCTGAGACTGGGTCTGCTGTGACCCACAGTTCTTCCCTGTGACCCACACACAGCTCCCACCCCCTCAGGTCCTCCTCTGGCCCCAAATCCCTGGTGGTGCCATCAGCTGGAAAACAGGGCTGGCTTTGATGCCTGGATTGGAGCCCTTTGGCATTCCCAGCAAAGGGCAGGGAGAAGGGCCAAATCCCGGGAGCCAGCTTGTGTTTGCAGCCTTGCTTGATGACTTCATAGGTGTGTGCAAAGGCGCAGAGGTTGTGATGCCCGAAATCTGGTGGGAGTGGTGGGTCCCAGCAGCAGAGCATCCAGAACAGGGCTTTGGTGTGGATCTGGCATGTGCTGGGGATGAGCGGGCTGGACAACCACCCCCGGCAGCCTGGCCAGGCACAGTGCCCACGTCTGTGCCACCATCTCCTGGCAAAGGCCATGCAACCCTCTGCAGGACACCGGGTGCTGCAAAACTGGCTTCTCCATCAGCCACTTGAGCCGAAAGCACTGACAAACATCGGGAGTTTAAAAATAGCCGTTTTTTTTGCACGCGGCAGGAACACTTTCCCTGCCAGCGCAGTGGGGACTGCAGGAAGGGCTTACAAAAAATAATGCAGTTGGTGAAAAAAACTCTATTAAAAACTGTACTGGTGTTCGAGGCAGGCTGAAATGAGTCCCCGCTCTGGAGGCAGTGGGGCTGGGGCTCCACTGATGACTCGTTTAACTCTACATGTTTAATTTATGTCTTGTTATTAATGGACGAAGAAGCAGCTGCTGGCCAGCTCCAGCCGGGGGCATCTCCTCATTCCCCCCCCGACTGGGTGCCTGGGTGGGCAGAGGGGACACTGTGGGCAGGATCCTGCTGCCTGTGGGGCTGCTCTTCTCTCTCCTCCCTGGGGCAGGGGAGGCTATGACTTGCTGGTATAGGCGGTGGGGGCTTTCTGCTGCTGGGTTCCAGGGCTGGGGTCAGGTGCCTGTCTCACATGTGGGTGGCTGAAATGCTCTAAGACCCACAGGCAATGATAAGAAAATGGGTTTTCTCTGCCACTAACATTAAATTCCAGCAGCACATCATCCCGCTGGAACCTGATGGCACTTTGGCAATGGGCTGGTTGTATTGAACTGATGCCTGTGCCCACGTGTGTTAGAGGGTGACTGGAACAGAGTGGGGCAGGAGGCTGGGATTTGAGCTACATTACTGTCAGGATGAAGAATTAGCTACTGCCCAGCAAGAGAAATATTTTTGCATTAAGAGAGATTTCACAGTTAAAGAGCTCCTGCTGCATTAATCTGTGGGTCAGCTGGAGCTGCTGTACAGCCCCCTGCCTGCCAAAGCCATGCAAGTGTAACACCAATCTATAACAGCATGTAAATAGAACAGAACTTATTCTCCACAGCTCCATCAGCTGCAGCCAGCAGAGCAACCCTGCTCTGCCAGAGTGGGCACGGACATGGCTATGGCCCATTTTTGGGATTTGGGCAGCTCTACCCCCGAGGCTGGTGCTTTAACTCAGAGGACTTACTGCCTAAAAAGCATTTGCCCTCTTCAAATCCCCCTGCTCCGATCAGAGCCTGGTCAGGATTGTTATAATGGGGACAAGCAAGACAAGTGGCTTCAGCACTTGTCTGAAGGGATGGGGTTTTTATTCTCCAGAAAATTCCAAGACTGCCAACTTACAGAAAATAAACAGGATATGTTGGCTGCATCGCCCCCAGCATCCCAAGACATCCCCAAATGCAGGGATTCAGTTCTGTCCAGTGGCTGGAGAAATTGTTGGCATGGTTTTGGACCAGTCCTTGTGCTCTCCCAAACACTTCCCACATGTGGGTCAGGAGCCAGTGAAGGTGAAGGATGTTCTTCATACCTTTTGGAGGGGTTTTGGATGTTTTGGTGAGTCCAGGCTGCCAGGGTCCCTGTCTCCATCCCTGCCCTCACTGTGAGCATGGAGCATCTCTGCACCTGCAGGGGCAGAGCTAAAGGCACAACACAGGCAGCACATGCCAGTGGAAGGTTTAGCTTGTGCTATGTGCTGCTTTGTGCCAGTAGTTACAACCTCATTGCCTCAGAAGTTCACCACAATGCTTTTTTCTACCCAGAGCCCCAGTTTCCCCATTTCCCTCCAAGAGGGCTCAGATGCTCAAGGGCTCTGGGCACAGGAGCTGTGCCGTGGGGACGGGTGGGTTAATTTTGCTGTGGAGGCTTGTGGTCCAAAGCAGTGGCTGCCAACTCTCTGGGCTGTGAATGCCACCCAGGGCACATCCATCCCAGATTAATGGAAACTGAAAAGCAGGACCCTAAGGACCCGTGGCCCCCTTGCCCCCTCCCCACTGCTGGCTGCTGTCGCCAACCCTTGGCCTGCGTTGCTGCCAGGTTTGTCCTGCATGGAGCAGAGGACAGCGGGTCTCACCTTGCCTTCCCATAGTGGAAAAGTAGGCACTGGAGCCCGTGGACACAGCCTGTGCCCTGCCTGCAGAGCTGGCACTGGGACTCAGCCACTGCCCTGCTCCCCCTGCTCGCCCTCCCCACCACATCAGTATTGATTTGACCTGAACTCCCTTTAATGTGCTGTGATTTCTTTCAATTAGGCTTTGAGTGAGGCCTCTGCGATGTTCAATAGAACTGGACCAGTGCCTGGACCAGCACGGCCCAGAGGGAGATGCTTGCAGATGCTCCCCCATCCCCAACAAGAGCTCCATGCCCTATTTTCCCCATGTCCCATGAGGGATAATCCCACTGCTTAAAGGTTGCTCCTTGTCCCCTCTGCATTTCCTAGCTCTTTGCATTCACTGGACTGGTGGCTTTGACAAAGGAGAGATTTCAGGGTGCTTCTTGCTCTGTGCAGGAGCAGCCTCACTGCAAACAGGAACTGAACTGACCCTGAGAACTCCTCATCTTCACATCCCCAGCAAAGCTTTCCCCTTTCTCCTTGGTGGCTGTCATCTCCTCAGGGATGTACTTAGTCAAGTCAGGGCTTGGTGTCACATTGTTTCCGGCAAACTAAGGGCAGGGTGCTTGTTTCCAGAGATTTTGTGGAGCAGAAATCCCTGCCCTTCATCTCCAGCTGCAATTACCGAAGCCAAGTCAATGCAGTTGATGGTAATAGGATGGTAACACTGTCTGAATTTGTATTTAATGCTGATTCCAAGGGTCTATAATCTTCATCAGCACCACATGACTTTTTATAGAACAGAAAAATGTGAGAGCGGTTAATGAGCTGTAATTCTGGAGAGCTTCTGCCTTGATTGGGACTAATTATTTTCTTTATAAAAATAATTAACCATCCACACAACCTAAAGAGTGAAAGGCATGTGGCATTAATTAAACCATGTGGTATTTTCACTGCACCTTTATCTCCTGTTTCCCAGCACATCCCAAATAGACGGTCACACACTGCGGAAAGCCAGGCTGGGCACAAGCTGCCATCGTGTGAGGGCTTGTGCTGGCACAAAGGGCAGGCCCTGGGTGAGAGGGCTGCATCTGGATCCCAAATCCACAGCCTCTTGGCCCTACATGTATTGTAAAACACCTCATTTGGGTAGGAAAGGCTGGTTTGGGGAGGATAAGGTGATGGTGCTCATGCGTGGGCTGTCTGTGAGGGTACAGAGGGGATACTGGGGGTGTCAGTAGAGCAGCCAGCGGGACCCTGGCAAGGCACAGGGGTCTGTGCTGTGTGCTGTCATTTGCTGTGGGGCATCAGGATATCCCAAAATGGAGGTGGTCACTTTGTACAGGCCAAACCTTTGTTTTCCAGCACTCTGAGATCCTGGGATGAGTCCCGGGTGAATGTGCCCCAGTACCGGGGCTGTGCGTGCTTAGACACACACTTACATAATACATAATTGTTACCAGAACTAATTCCTCTATTTTCCTGGAGGTATTCTGAGAACTAATGAATATATTTGCATAATCTTGATTTTGTTTATGAATAATTCTGGATTATCCAAATGTGAATAACACCAGGGCTTTGCCACTCTAGATTGCCTTTCAGCTGAGGATAGCAAAGCATTTTACAAATATTAGTTCAGCCTCACAAATCCCAGCAAGCAATAAAATTATTATTACACCCAATTAAAGATGGATGGGATGGAAACTGAAATGATTCTCTGCAGCCCCTCCTGGCGGGGTCTGCCATGGGCACGCACCTGCCTTTTTCAAATCTTCCCCCTAGGAAGCAGCAAGCTGACAAATATCCCCCCTTTCTTTTTTGGGATGATTAAAACAATGTTCAGAGTTGCAGGGTAGTGTGGATGGTTGGGGACAAGAGCTGAGAGCAGACAGGAGGTTTCTTTCTGGCTCTGACTCCCACACAGCACTAAGGACCCCACAGCCCTCCGTGTGGCAGGGATGGCACAGCTATACCAACCTTTTCCTCCTTGGAACACAGTGGGAGGAGAAAAGGCCCTGTCTTTCCTTCCAGAAACTCTCCTTAACTCAAAACCTCCTCACCAGTCGTTCCTGGGCAGGCAGCATGACCACTGAGGTGTTTCCCACAGGACCAGGGGGTGTTATAGGGAAAGAGGATTGGAGTCAAACCAAACCTTCCCACCCATGAAGCTGCAATTTGGGAGCTTCCCAGCTCAGCTGCCACTGCACATACAGGGAGGCAAAGGGTCCTTCTGGCTATTAAAAGCCCCTGTCAGCAAGTGAGGGTGGGGGTTTAAAGCCCACTTTCCACATCCCTTGCTGGGCTGGATATGTTGCAGGCTCATGGCTCAGCAGCAGAAATCTGTTGGTTAATTCGTTTCCACGGGAGCTAATTGCTGCTCATGCTTCCCTGCGTGGGGACATCTGCTCCTCGTGGTGTCACAGAGCCCTCCTGGCCCCACATGGCTCTGGCAATGCAGCCCACAGGGGGACGGATGTTCAGGAGACAAGTCCCAAACAGGACAATGTCCAGGGAACCCCTCCTCACCAGACCCTGCCCAGGTGATGCCCTGGCTGGGGGCACCCATTTGGCACCCAGGTTGGGGACATCCATTTGGATGCACCCGTGGGTCTGTCCTGGGGGGGCTGAGCATATTTCAATGTTTGAGTCATTTCAAGCTGAGCCCTTGGGATCACTGTTCCGTAGCCACAGGCTACTGAGTACCATGCCTGTGTTCTGGCACGTGGGTTGGCTCAGGGGCTGGTTTATTCACAATGTGCGGTGACCTGAGTGTCCCTGCCCCAGCATGGATGGATGGATGGATGGATGGGGCAGCAATCAACCAGTCATTCCCAGGGCAGCTCTGCAGACAGGTGGCAGCTGCATGAACAGGTTGTGTTTTTGGAGTTATCTGAGTGTTGGGACCTCCAGTATGTTCTCCCCTTTTTCCAGTGACAGTTCGAAGGAAGAAAATCAAGGGAGAGGAGGAAAAACTTTATGTGAGTGGCAAAGGCAGCATTGTTGCTCCGAGTGGATCTTCTCCAGCTGCCTTCTCTTTGCTGCTTCCAACTTGCCTAATTACTAATTCATTTTTAAAGTGTTCTCTCAGTGCTCCCAGGAGCTCTGGGTAACTGTGTGCTTACAATTCCCTATTTGATTAAAATTTAACGAGTTGTTATTGGCAAATACTCTATTTCATTGCTGGTTGCCATGCCAAATAGCATGGGGTTTGGACAGTAGGGGGAACAGGCATATCTGATGGTCCCTGGAGCAGGGGCTGGCCCAGTGCAGCCCCTTGGGCTGACCACATCGCAGGCAGTGCCAAAGTGCTTCTTTTCTAAGACATCCATGGGTTCATGTCTTAAACCCTTCCTAAAGCGTTAAGCATCATCCACTGGTGCTCCTCAGCTTCTGGCTCCCCGTGCTGTGTTGGGAAGCGCTCAACCACAGCCACTGGGCTCCCTCCCAGCCCCTGGTCCTGACATTTGCCCAGCTTGGTTTTGCCCTGTGCTGCTTGTGGGCAAGGGGTTAATGTGAAATGTGAGCTCAGATCTGGACTTTTCTGAATCACAAGCTCTGCAAGGGCTGTTTCAGGTTGCCCCAATGGCTGGCTGTCAGCTCACCCCCTTCATGGCTGCTCCAGGCTGCCTGGGGGTGATGGCAAGGAAAGGGTCTGGGAGTGCTGTTTGAGGCCAGCCTGGGATGAGAGTGGCTGTGGGGCTATGGTAGGGTTTAGAATAAGCTCTCAGCCCCAGTCCTCTGGGTCACTCAGGAGCCTGGAGTCCCCCAAAGCATGGATCATGGAACGATGTGTTAGATTGCTGTGCCATGGGGCAGTATGGCCACGTCAGCACTTTTGTCTGCATTTGCGGGCTCCTTTCTTTGTACTTCCTGATTGAGGAGAAAACGGGCTCCTGTACAGACATGGGAACCCGCAGGGTATTTGTCTAAGGAGAAGGATTTGAGGACAGGAAAGGCACAGGATTGTTCCCCTGAGAGCAAGCCTGGCCCGGCAGTGAGCAGGTGCTGACGGGCAGGAAGCTCCGCAGGGCCCTCCGAGCCGGCAGCGTGGGAGGCACAAGATGCCGTAGAAACCATTCGAGATGGGGCAGCAGTCCAGGTTTTCTTTAGAAACAATGTGACCATGTGCCATATTCCTCAGGTTTCTCTCTGTTGTCGCTGGCAGGCAGTCAGCAGAGCCATCCTGGGTTGCTGGCAGCGAGGGAAAGGGACACCGAGGCCTGCAAGGCGCTCAGGAAGGAAGTGGGACGGGGGATGGAGCTCTTGGTGCCGCCTGGGGAGGAGGAGACCGAGCCGTGGGGAACAGGGAGAGGCTGTGCTCACCCTCGTGCCTGACCCTGCCGAAGAAGGATAATTCACGGAGGCACCGCTTTCCCCCGTGGAGTTTCCCCTCTGCAGGGATTGTCCATCGCATGCTGCGCAGCAGGAGCCGCCACCGCTACCAGCTGGTGCCCGGGACGGAGCCCTCCCCCTGGGCTGCCACCTCACAGCATCCCCCGGAGCATCTGGCACTGATCCTGCGCTGCCACCGGGGCCTCTTCCAGCAGGGAAGCTCCTCTGTTCTGATCCAACCATGCATAGTAAATCAACTGCTGGAAAAGAAAGAGCCAAGCTGCTTTTTTGGCCCGGGATGTGCTGAGAGCGGTCGTTAAACCTTTCTGGAGTCCCAGAAGGAAAAGGAGCCGCATCCAGGCTTGTGCCAGGACACAGGGTTCCCGGGAGCAGGAGGGGGAGGAGAGTCACGACTGGCAAAAATTTGATGAAAAAATGTATAGTACAGAATTGTATTTTTCTTCTGTATTTGAATTGCCTCGAGAAACCCACGTGCCTTTCTGCAGCTGGTGCCTCTGCTGATGCACAGAAAAAAATAGCGGGGAGAAGATTAAAATTGAACTGGCTTGGAGTCTGTGTAATCAAGGAAAATATCTCGGTGATTTGCTATTATAATTTTCAATAACAAACTGCAGGGCTCCTGCTGCACTAATAATAATGGGTTGAATGAGGTGGGGAAAGAACCTGCCATGGGGTGTTTGTGTGTGTGTGTGTGTGTGCTTGTGGGAAGCACTTACAATATTCCCCATCTCCTAATTTTGAAGAGGTATTTTTAGTGCGTATTTCAAAGAGCTTTACATAAACACATCTGCTGGAGTTTTTGCTGGGAAATGTCTTTACAACACTCTTTTCTGTCCCCTCCCGCTCAGGGGACAAGGGAATGGTCTGACCATTTTCTTTTTCAAACAGATGAGCAAAGCCAGAAAGAAGAGAGAAAATCACAGGCTCATTTTGCTGGTGCCAAAAGACTTCTCAGCCCAAAGGGTGGATTTTAGAAATACTTTGAGCAGCCCTCACTAGAGCCCAAGGCAGAAGCACATGTGATGTGGCTGTGGCATAGAGTGCAGGGATGTGGGAAAGTGGGGATCCTGACGCACCACTGCCCTCTCCTGCACAGCCAAAACGTCCAGGTGAGGAAAGGAGAGGAAAGATGGGGTATTCCATCACCCGTCCGTGCACTTTTTGCATCGGCGAGAACATCCCTGGTGCAAGCGGCTGCAGGCACAGGAGTTTCTCCAGACGCCCCTCAGGACGCCTGTGTCCTGATGTTCCCGGTTCCAGGCAAGATATCCATCCTTCATCATTTAATGCCAGTGAAACATTCACAGCTTTTAGGTTCATCAGAGATGTTTTAACCTTTTTTGTCTGGGGGCTCCATTCAGCTGAAGCTGCTCCTGCCTTTTTGTTGGGGGGTGTAGACATCATGGGAACATTAGTCAGCCAGGGCTGAAGCAGGGAATGTAGTAAAGTTTTTGTATCAGCTATCCCAAATCCTCTGGCCTTGGAAGTGCTGCCAGTGCAGGTCTGCCAAGTGCAGTCAGTGCCCAGGGCCTCTGAAATGCTTGTGCATCCAGCACCCAACCCAGCTGCGTGTGCAAAGGAAAATAAATGATAAAAAACCCAAAACCCAGCTTGGTTAGCATGATGCAGCCCCAGTTTGCTTACACTGCTGCTTGCAGGGCAGCTGGGAACGGCACAGGGGCTGCACAAGGCCACCTAGGCTGGAACTGCTGGGGCCCATCCTGTGGAGGTGAGGGACAATGCGGCTGAGTGAGAAGATGGTCTGGTGCCAGGGTCCGGCAGCTGAAAGGTCACTAGAAAGACAATTTTCCTGCTTTTGTCTCTTCTTGAGATGAGTTACTGCGGGGAAAAGGCTGATTGATGAAAGCTTTGTGGCAGGAGACTGCTGCGGGGCTGGGGCAGCTGGGCTGGGACACAGGAGCCTGTGGGCAAGGGAGGGCAGTGCCCGGCCCTGGCAGCCCCGGGATAGCAGCACACAGGGAATGTCAAGGGCACACCAAACCCGCACTGATTGCTGTCACTGCGGGGCCGGCGGGGACGGGTGTCACTGGGCTCAGCTCCCGGAGCAGCGTGCGTCACCAAGTGCCACATTTCATGGCCTGATGAGATGGCATTTGGCCATGGCATGGAGCACGGCAGCCCGCGATGGAGGGATGGGCATGGCTTGAGAGTTTGCTCCCTGAGGCAGCAAATGCCTTGTGCCTTTGTCCCGTCCACTGTGGACAGTGCCAGGATCTGTCTGTGGGCAGCAAGGGCAGTGCTTAACTATTCTCCATGGTATCCCCACAAACTGGGGGTGACATCCCTTCCCCAGGCAAGGGAGGCAGAATGGGCTGGCCTCAGGGATTCTGCAGGGCACTGCCAGCAGCAAAGAACCACCCATCCCCTCTCCCCCATGTGGCCATAGTGGTTTACAGTGGTTTAACCCCCCTTCAAATAAGGAATATTTGGGTTCCTTCCTACCAGTGACCTTTGTATTAGGGTAGGCAATAGATAATTTCCCTCTGCTGCCAACATGTTCTGTTAGAGAAGGAATACATGTGAGACCCCAAATCTGACACCACAATGCAGAGGTGGGCAAGCTGGGCTGTGAGAAGCTTGTGCTGGTGGAGAGTTGAGGGCCCTGTGTGCCTACTGCTTCTCTTCCAGCCACTGCAACACTGGCAAAAATCGCCATGAGCCCAAAAAACCCCTCCTGGACCAGAGAGTGCTGGGATGGGAAGGGACAGGATGAGTCAGCTGTGGTGGGCAGTTGCACAGGGCATGTTCTGCACTGAACTGGTGGCAGGAAGCCCACAGGTGCCTTACTGTGGGGGGTCTCCCATCAGGAGCAGCTGTGCTGCTTCTGGACAGGTCTGATGGATAGGCTGGATTTCTGCATGGGAGAAAGAAAGGAAAAAGAAAAATGAGTGCAAGTGATCGAATTGCCAAGTGGAAATGGAGAAACTTGGAGGGCAAGTGGGACGGGTGGGCAGCTGCCTTGTCCTGGTCTGACTGCCTGTGGCCAGGAGTGCATCCTTAGGGACAAACATGCAACCAATACACTGGGGAGAGAGGCTGCGGTCCTCACTAGGAGTGCTGGAGCAGTGTTGTCCCCCAGCAGGGCATCCTTCCTGCCTCCTCTTCTTCCTGCCTCCTCTGGCACATCCCCTGAGCTGCATGAGTCCCGTGCTTCCAGCAGCATCCTGCTGAGCATCCTTGCTGCTCTCTCTGGGCCAGCTCCAGCAAAAACACCCACAGAGGCTTTTTCTTTCCTGCTGTAGGCACAAGCAGCAGGGAAGGTGTGATAATCCCTCCTTTGAGGCCACAGGGATTGTTCACACCAAAATGCATCACTTTTATATCAGTCATGGAAGACACAAAAGACAATAAGAAAATGTTTATATGTGTGTGTATATATATATATGTATATATATATATATATTCAATCAATGTCTATGGAGCTCCACGCCAGGGGATTACCAGCCAGTTTAAAGCGTTAGTGACTCTCAGCATCCATCAGAGAAGAACATTTGGTTGAATGGAAGCCAGCCTTTGATGGAATTGGAGAATAATTATTTCCATCAATAATTACTTCCAAGCCCAGAAGAAATGGTTCCTGGCACATTGCAGGACAGGAGTCCTTGATTGCCTCGAGGCCAATATGTTTTAACCCCAGGACCTGGAAATCCCATTAGTGGGAGCAGAGGCTGGGTGACAAGGATGTCACTTGCTGTGCCCAGGTCCTGGCAGTGGTGTTCCAGCCTGCTGCCAGCTTGGGGATGAACCCTCCTGCCTCCACTGCTGGAGTACATCCAGCTCAGACTTTGCACAGGTCATTAATTTGGGGATGTTTTTAATGCATCCTAGTGACTGAGCCTCAGAAGGCTGTTCTTAAAAGGGGTTTGGGAAAGGCCACAAGCCAATTAGCTGGCACACAGAAAATGATTAACCATGTAGCTTCCTGGATGGTTAAAAATAGTGGATATGTTGGGAAGCGATGGGGATTTATTACAAACAGACTTTTTAAAGCAAGAGGGACTACTCACCTTCTGCATGTTCTGGGCCAGAAATATTTCATCCAGCTTCCCCCCCAATCCCTGTCCCTTGTATTTGGCTGTGCATATCCTGAAATGTTCAGGCATTACAAAATGGGCTTCAAAGAGGAGCTGGCTATTAAAGAAAGTGGATGCTTGTTGAGAGAGAAAACACAGGTGGAAAGAGAGGGGTGACCCTTCTGCAGGTGCTCCTGTGCCAACTCCAACCCCAAGAGGTGTTATTCATGGCTGAGGCAGGCAGCAGTATGTTCTCTGGGGCATGCAAGGCTCTGGCCATGCCTAACTGGGGCTTTTTTAACATCACATTGCTCTTTAACCACCCTCTTGCCCCCATTTAACCCCAAGATGTGCAGCACACACCTGGCCCTGGCCCCTTGTTCCTATTTCCACAGCCCATGTGTGATGGCTGTGGTGGTCTCTGCAGCCAAAGCATCATCCTTCACTGCGGCTGCAGGGCTGGCAGGGGGACATGCCAGCCTCCCCCTGCTTTGGTGGGATCCACATGGCCTGAGGGCTTCAGAGTGTTGCTTTCCAAGGAGATTAGGTAGGTCTGGTGGCAGACACAGCCACGGGACTTTGCAGAGCTGACCCTAAACTGGCATGCATAGCCAAAGCCTGGGATCAGCTTTAAAATTATAATGGGAAGAAACAGAGACACTTTTACTGCCAGCTGAGCCCAACCTGCCCTGGGTATCACCCCACAGCCAGGTTGGACCTGGACATGCCCATGCTTGCTTTTTCTATTCCATAATGCTCTGGATGACACCAAACCCCAGTGTTTTCAGCACCCCTGCTGGGTACGGTTTATGGCTTTTCATTAATATTTTCATTTTTTGAAATAAACATCTGCAGGGCCTGGAAACCTATTTACTTTCCTCCTGAGTGTCTGCATGCAGGCTTGTTTGGGTTTGTTTTCTCCATTTGGCTTCTTTTCTCCATTGGAGCCTGCACAAGCCCCAATGTTTCTTAGAAACTACTCCAGGCTTTGCCTGCCTTTGCTCTGCTCCTTGCCAGCTCCCCGGGCTCTTCCAGGCATTGATCTGGCCCAGGTGGTTCCCCTTAGCTCTGCTGGGCTGTCCCAGGTTCTCAAGGTTGAGCTGTCAGCAGGACCAGGTGTATTCACTAGGCCAGCACCTTATTCATAGGAGTGGGGAAGTTTGCTCCTAGTCGAGAGAGGAGGATGAGGATGTGTGGCAAGGCGTTATCAAGGCAATAGCAGGTTTGGAAAATTATATTTGAAATTCAAAAGGGTTTTTTTTCTATCAGAGTGCAAAATCTGTGCTGTCTCTGCAGAGCTGGTGATCTAAACCCCACAATGCAGGAGAAGATGTCCTGACCGGCTCCTGTTTTCCCTTCCCATTGGATTGGATCTGGCCCTGTGCTGTCCTGCTGCTCCTTGGCTGCATGATGCTCGTGACATCTCTGCCTGAGCAATGAGCACAGCATGCCTAGGCCGGGGTGCAGCTTGGCTTGGAAACTGGGCAAGGCTCCTTCCAGAGCCTTGTAGGAGCATTTCCCACTGTAGGGCTGAGCACTGAGAGCAACCTGCAGCTCTCCTTCACAGCAGCACAGGTCCTACCTGCAAAAAGGAAAGGAGATTCCCCAGGTTGTGGGGAATGACCCCAGCTGAAGGGACAGCTCCTGATGGCTCTTTCTCTCCTCTTGCCCCAGCAGTGGGACACTCAGCTGCCTGCCGTACCCTGCGGAGGACAGACGTCCCGAGAAGCTGAGCAGCTGTGTGGTCAGGGAGCCCTCCAGCACCAATGGCTGTGCGAAGGGGAGGGAGAGACGAGACCATCCCCACTGCAGGTCACACAGGTAGGAGCCAGGGCCGTGAGCGGGGCCACCCTGGAACGTGGGGGTGGCAGGGGACGTGTCTGTGGCTGTTTACTTAGCCCCTCTGGGGTCTGTGGGAGCTGGGGATAGCTTAAATGGCTCAGTGTGTGTGCAGAAAATGTATGCGATTGTATTAAATCCCTGTGCATGCTTGCAGGGACAAACCTGCAGCTCGTTTCTACTCCAGGGCTTGTTCTTACAGCCTTCTTCAGAGTCTTCCAAGACCTGCCAGCACTCCTTTGCACTACCAGGTCTGCTGGGAATCGCCCTCAGCAATTCCCCTCTCCCCATGCCTAGATCAGCTCAGCAGCATTGCCTTCATTAGGACACAGCCTTGTTATCAGCTTATTGTTAGTCCCTGACCACTTGAGAGGGGAAAAGCGAATGGAACGTTGTAAATTAAGCAGCTGGGGTCTCTGAGCCCTGACTGCTCAACTGTCTCTGGGATTAAAGCCTCTCCATTTGGTTAAAGATGCTGGAAAAAAAGAGCAAGAAAGCATATTTCATATCTTCAGATTTCAGGCCAACCGGAACAATAATCTAAAGCACATTTTTAATTAGACTTTGATTATAATCGCGGAGGAACAATTGAAGTCAGATCAGCGCAGGGGAGAAAGCTGCCACATCAAAGACAAAAGACTTTATCTGGGGAGAGGGAGAAGGGCTCTGCAGAAACAGCCTGTGGCTGCATGGTCAGGTGTTCCTCCCTGCTCTCCCTTGGCTGTGGCAATGGTCAGCTGTGTCCCTGGGTGTCTTTGGGCAGGTATCCGAGCTTAGCGACAATGAGACATCCTGGAAAATGCATGACTTCTATCTGCACTGAGGTAGAAGGCCCGCTGAGCCCAAGGTGTGCCACATCCTTTAATGGTGCTGCTGCTGGCCCATGAAATCCTTAGGAGGAGGAAGTGAGGAGGAGTATGTGGGTGCTCTGTGGGGTCATGCTGTGGTTGCACAGTGGATTTACTGCACCAGAAGCACTTGTTATCCACAGCTCACAACTGAAGCATTAGCTTGCAGTTTCATTTTGTGGAGCTTTTATTTATTTTTTTTTTCCCAAAGTGTATTAAAAGCGCTAAGCAATTGAGTTTTTATGATAGTGTAATTTCAGTGGTAATTCAAGTCCTGGATGATCAAGTGTTGAGGGGTGGTGGAGTCTGAGTGTCCCCCCCAAAGTGTCATTTGCTCTGCATTAGGACTTTTATTAGCAATAATGTTTGTTCTTGCTGCAGAAAACTGCTCAATTTTTGGCCTGTTTCTGTAGTGAAGATCTCACAGCGTTCTCCAACCATGGGGCTGCTTCTACCCATCCCTTGCTCCTGTCTTTTCCCAGTGGCAGGATGAGAAGTGGAGAAACTGAGACACAAACCCAGCACCCTCAGTGATTTTTCAGAGGCCCTGGGGAGCTCTCTGTGCCCCCACAAACCTTGGTCCTGGATCCATTTGGGGATTCAGAGAGATCTGTGGATCTGTTTGGAGATCCACATGGCTGATTTAGGGATGCCACCAGGCTGCCACCAGCTGCCTCTGTCTTTACAAGCATTTGCTTTAGTTAATGAGTAGCCACAGAGTATCTGTCATTTTTTTTCAGCCCAATGCTCTGAATTAATTAACCACGGTATTTGCTTTTCATTGAAACATAACACGATTCAGCATCATATGTTTAAAGAAGAAATTAATTTGCAGGAGGGTTTATTTTCAAGGTTTAACAACTGTATAAGAGATGCATATCTCCTTCAATTACCATAGTGTCTCAATAAATATATATATTTCTAATCAATTGCTACTTAACACATGTCAAGTCTTTATTATAGTTAGATGCATCTGGTTGCAATAATTACTGTATGCAAATTAAATGCCAATTAATTATTTAAAGCATATTTACAAAGAGCAACAAAACCTATAAATCTGTTTTGGAGTCGTTAACCTCAGCAAACATGTTTTAAATAATCAGCATTGCTGTGGTGTAGCTGTCTTGTTATATCTCTGTTAGACACTTCATTTAAACTGTGACTAAATAATTTGTTAGAGGGTAATGAGGCAACACCCACACCTTTGGTCCACCATGAGCACTGATCTTGCTGCCCCATGTCCCTGAGGTGGGGATGGCAGAGAGTCCCATGGGAGCTGATTCAGGGTTTATTTTAATTATTTTTAATGTTTATTGGGTCTTTTCCCCCATTCTCAGCCCTTCGTGTGATGGGGAGCGGCCACTGCCGGCTCGGGGGAAGAAGAAGAAAAAGAAGTCTGGCCGCAAGAAGCGAAGGAGGTGAGGGAGCCGTGGTGGCGTGAGGGGACAGGCAGGGCAGCCCTTGGCTGGGTGTGAGGGAAAAGGGTCTGTGTAAGATGGAGGTGTGAGGGCGTGGGGGTTCCACAGCCCAGGGAGGTGCTGCCATCTTCTTGCCCATCCCTCAGGGGAGTAGAGCTGGGTTGAGGCTCCTCCCTGGGCTCATCCTGCTCTGACCAGGAGCCCCTAGCCACTCTCTGCCCTGGAGATGCCGCTGGTGGTAGGGGAGAGTTGGGGTGGCTGGGACGGCTGTGAGAAGCCCTGTGGTCCCTAATACCCATCCGCCCCCTCAGGTCTCCCTCCTACAGCCCTTCACCTGTAAAGAAGAAGAAGAAGAAGAAAAGCTCCAAGAAGCGAAAAAGAAACAGGTATTTTCCCCTTGAAAATGTAATTCCCCACTGGCAGCAGCTGTTGGGGGTTTGGAGAAGGAGTGGAAGGCACTGCTGCCTCGGGCAGCTGTTGGTCCCAGTGGGCAGAGAGGTATCTGTGGGCTCTGTGAGGGGAGGCATAGCCAGAGTCCCTCTGGGCTAGGAGGGCATGAAATGGGGTGTCCACCCAGTGCAAACAGAGAAACATGTGCTGTTGGGGTGTGGGACAGAGATGGACAAGCCAAATTGCTGTGAGGTCTGTGGAGCCTCAGCCTGCTCTCCTTGCTGTCCTGTTCACGTCTCCATCCTCTGGAATGCCACTGGGATCAGTGCTTAGGGCTTGCGCTGGTCCCCATCCCTTCCTCCCCAGCCTGCAGAGAGTGTCATGATCAGGAAAAGGCTCAGACCAACTTCCCACATCCACTTCCCAGGCTCCTCTCCCAGCCCCAGTGACTGTTTCCACCTTCCCCTTCTGAAGTCCATTTTTAATTCAAAGAGCAGGATTAAATTTTAAAATTGCAAATATTTCACTGTTTTCTCTCAGCTGTTAAACCAATATTTGAAGAGAACAGTGGATTCCATCTCCCTAAGAAGGTTCATGTATTTATAATATATTGAACCAAAGAGAGAAGCTACCAAAAGTGGATAACAGGGTGAAAAGTTGAGCTTGAATCTCTAAAGAGCAAGGGAGAAGGAGAGACAAGGATATAGGAACTCCTTTAAAACACCTTCTTCCCAAGGAGGGATTCTTATGCTCTTTTGTGGATGCCATCTGCTGATGGAAGTCCTGGGTCATAGTCTCCTTGGCTTTGAACCTTTGGTAGCCATTTATGCCCCTGCAAGCCAAGGATAAGCTGGAGCTGGTCCCATAAGACAGCATGATATGAACCATTCAGGATGAGTGACCAATGGAGGTTGTTTCCAGACATGTGGTAGCATTTCAACTACAGACCCACAGTGACTTTGCCAGAGGCAATCTCACAGCCCCTCCAGGCAGGACGTCAGACCATGTCTTCTGCAGGTTGTTGTGCTCCAAGATGAGATGAGAGACGGCGGGGTGTACAGTGCAGTGGGGCCAGGCTTTGCTGCAAGGACGTGTCCTCCATGCGCCAAGGGTGTTCTATATGAGAGAAGTGTCTCCTGTGTCATCCCAGGGGTGCTCCAGGAGGCAAGACAGGGGCACAATGCTGGTTTGGCTGTGAGACTGCTCTGGAGTTACACAAAGAGGATTTTTCCCTCAAGTGCTATTTGGTCCTTCATACAGAAAACCAGGGAATGGACTCACCTCTACACGCAGTGCAAAACTGGAGGCAATAGCAGAGAAAAAGGACCCACTAGAGATAGGAGATGTACCTGATCTCTCTAAAGGCTTGTTATCCTGAGGACCATATTCTCAATTTATTGTAGAGTGTGCTGGTCCCTTCTGCCACACCAGCATTTCTCAGCTGCTCCTTCACCAGCTGGCTAAAGGGGAGCCAGGGCCATTCTGCCCAGGTGGTGTATGAGGTCTTCTCTCAGTGCTCGGTCTGAGCCTAAACACATTGTCTTGGATTCAAATTTCCAATTTTGTGAGACCCTGTATTCAATGTATGTATTTCTGTCTTGCAGGTTATCATCAAAGAAGAGAAGGCACAGGTAAGAGTTGAGCAAGTGTGGGTGGTCCCTTAGAAATAAGAGTTCAATGGTCTCTTCAAGGTTGATGTTCACTGAGAGGGGGCAGAAGACATTTCTTCTGTGTTTCCTTGTGGAATCCCCTTGGGTCCTCCCCATTCCATGTGGGTCTGGGGATTCTGACTCAGTGAGTCCCCAGGTGTGGACTGGAAGAACTCTCCTGATTCCAGTATGTGTGTATACATTATCAAGAAGTACTCATTCTCTCTAAGGAAAAAGGCAAAGTCACCAAGTTGGCTGATCCCTTTGAGGGTTTTGGCCAAGCCCATGAAGCAGATTTGTCAGTAGGCACTCAGACCCCCTGTGCTGTGACAATTGTGAATCCCTTTCATTGTTACTGCATGCTCTTGGGCAACTGAGCTGTAACATTGAGGTGTGATTGTGCAGCTTTTTATCAGAACAGAAATCTCCGAACTAATTAGCCATTTCTTATTTAGTTCTTCAAGCCCCAAAAGTAAGAGAAAGGAAGAAAGAAAACACAAAAAACAGTAAGTAGTGATTCATGGAGTTCCCTGCCCTGCCTGCACAGTGTGGGGCTAGGAAGTGCTTGATGTGGTGGGGCCCCTGGAGCTAACACCTGCTGCACAGCCCTAAGCAATTCACAGGATTATTTTGAAGCTAAAACCGACAGTTCTGGTTTTGCTGGAATGAAAAAGGGTTTGCAGAGGCTGGAGATCTTTCTCTTTCTTTCGTGACACCTCTTTCTGTACGTTGCGTATCTTGCAACGATGTGCAGAGTCTTGTCCATCCAAGCCAGAGAGAAGGCTCCAGCTTTTCTGGGGGGGGGGGCCAGCATGAGAGGCTGAACTCTGACCTGCCAGAAGGGCAGACTGGCACATTCTTACTGAGAAGGGCCTCAACAACTCCTGGTTTGCTGCTCTAGGAGGTTGCATTAGGACCTACTCATGAGATAGAGTACAGCCAAGTATCTGAATGGGGTCAAGGGGAAGAGAAGGGATTGTTTGGAGGGGATGGAGTTTGCAAAAATGTGGTGTTGAGGTTCCCATCAGCCCTGGAGTGTTAGCAGAGCTCAATCCTTGTCCTGTGGGGCACATAATCAAGGGGCATGGTGTAAAATGTGGTTCCTCAAGACTGCAAGGAAGGACTGTAAGCCTCCTCTGGTTTTCCCTTCATTCTCTGTCTTCTGGGAACTGCATCTTGTGGCTTCTCACCTGCTTTCAGAGCAAGGAAACAGTCCTGGGGAGGAACCTTGGGCACTGATCCCCTGGTCAGCTTTGCTGGGACTTGGGATACTGCCTGCACAGGCCATGTCTATGGCATGCAGAAAGCCAGTCTCCTTTCCTCTAAAATTTCTGCACATGAAGTGGCACAGTTTCAGCTCAATTTCCCCTCAAACTGGACTGCCCTCCACCTAGAAAGCTCAGTGGTAAAAGAGAGGCTTCCTAGGTTGTCTGTAAAAAGAGGCATCCCCCCAGCCTAACATAGCAGTACCCTAACAGTGCAGTTAAATCTAAGATCCACATCCTGCTGGTGTGCTCTGACCTCAGGGAACTAGAGCTGCAGGAATTGCTCTTTGGGGATAAACCAGCCAAGGCGTTTTAGCTTCATCCTTCTGCTAGCAAATCAGAGCTGAGCCACTCCCAGTTTCTGCAAACCTTTTGCTCCCAGGCATGGATCAGATGGATCCCATGAGGATTTTTGTATAATCATGCTGCTTTGACTTATCTTTGCATCGAGCAACTGGTTATCTAAATCGCACAGGACCAGTTTTCCCTTCTGCAGGAAGGGAAAACAAACTGGAGGGACTGGTGCAGGGGGTGATGAGCAAATGTGGGGATTTTCACAAAAATCCACCATGTGAGTGAAAGATGTTCAGTGTTGCTGATTTCAGCTGTATGGAAACAAGAAAGGCGGATCCCAAAATGCAAAGTTTTAAAAAATATAATCATTGGGTGTGAAAAGCATCAAAGAAAACAGCCAAGCAGAGTTGAAGGAATTGCCCTGGAGGTTGCCCTTTTGTCTTAAAGGAGATGCTGTTCTCAAGCAATTATTTGATGGGTTTTTATACCAGCAAGTTGCTAAATGCTGTCCAAGCAGGTTGTATTTGTGCTGTCAGTGACTGTGTAGTGTGGCTGTGAAGCCAGGCTGTTCCCACCAGCTCACCCACAGTTAGCTTTGCCTGCTGGCACAGCCATGCTGGCCTGAGCAGATGGAAACGCTGACAAATCTAAAATAACTGCTGTGGTGAACAAAGATGGGAGGGAAGGGGCACGGAAGGTGGCAGCTAGCCTACCATCCATGTCACCCTGCTCTCTGCATCCAGGATCTCAGCTGTTGGCATGGGCAACAATAGCCCTTAAGTAACAGGGCCAGGTAAACCACGAGAAACAGCCTGGTGGTGCAAAGGGAAATGCAGCAGGGTACTGGGCCTCTGTCCTCTACACGGAGTTTGCTGGGGACTGTCCTTGGGCCCTGTCAGAAAAGGCAGCACCGGTGACTGGGCACCTGTCAGAAGCCATGGAAATGGTCCTGTCTCTCAAGCAGAAGTGTGCATTAGGCAGGCTGTACTTAGGAAAGCTGTACTTTGTGTAGCAACCATGAGAGCTGCCCACAGGACTGGATAAATGCTCCCACCTGGAGAGGGTGGGGAAGGCTGGCTGCTACTGAGTATACTGTATCACTTGGAGCTTGTCTTTCTGTACCTGCCCTCTAACAAGGAGCCAACACTACAGAAAGGGCTGGAGGTTTGTGGTGGGTTGCCCAGAGAGATGCTGCTTCCCCCAAGGCTCAGCAACAGGAAGGTCTTGGGCAGTTGCCTGGCTGTTACATGGTAGGCTGCAGGATGAAAGGCAAGCACATGGCTCTTTAAAGTCTTGAAAGGATTGGTGCTGGCTGCTGCACTCCTACATGCTTGTCTGCAAATCTTCCCCCAGCAGGCTAGAGAGCCAACGTAATAGCTTGTGTGTAAAATGCTAGCAGAGATCTCGGGAAGATGTCACTGCACTGATGAAGGGACAGAGAATTTCTCATGCTTTGATGTTCCATGCAGCATTTCATACACCAATCTCTTCAGTTTAAAATGCATACCTCCCTTCTGATTTGAACGTTATCAACTTCAGCCTCCAGCTGCTGGCTCTTGCATCTCCCCACCTGCTAACCTAATGCTGGTTTTCCTTTCTGCTCCTTAAAGCTCTCGTGGGCGCACCCGGAAATCCCATCGGCATCGCCGCTGCCACTCTCGCTCGGAGAGCTCCGACTCCCACTCCCCCATCTGCCGGAGCAGGTAACGTCACCGCTGCCGAGCTCAGTGTCCTCAACACTTCTGGTGGGCTCAAGGATGTGGTTGCCACAGCCTGTGTGACCCACAGGCTCTCTGTGCACAGCCACTTCCCATTCTGGTAGCAGCAATGTCACATACTGGGGGCTGAGATGTTTGTGGTCTCAGCCGCGGAAGGGATTTGCCTCAAGAAGCAGTGGCTGCAGCTTTTTGGTCTGACAGTCACTTCTAATCCCCATTGCTGATGATCAGCCCATGACAGCTGATTCTAGTCTAGTGTCCCTTCCCCAGCCCAAGGGCTTTGTACTGCTGATGTCCCAGGAAACCCTTAAACATGGTCTTAGCAATGGAAATATATTTGTCTGTGGCAATCTATAGCCATTGTCTTTGACCTGATTAAAATCTCTCCTCTGGATGACAGATGCATCCTGGGGCTGGCTAAGTGGATGCTGGTGCTAGACCCGGCATTGCTGCAATAGCAAGTGATTTATACACATAATGAGTTCATGTTTCATGTTCTCTGAAAGCACTTGAACAACCCACCCCCACTCTCCTACTTCACTCCTCCTAAGTACTGGGAATTTTCTTATGAAAAGCTGAGGATCGGTGGGGGGAGGAATGCAATCAGTAATTGGAGGGGTGCTCATGCAAGAGCAGAGCGTGTTTTCTCTTGGAGGTGTATCACCATAGGAACATTCTAGGGTGCGTGAAGGTAATGGTTTGTCTTGAGCCACCATAAAATCATGCATTGGAACTGAAATTTGAGGTTAAGGTCCAAAGCCTGGATGCAAAATTATTATTTTTCTTTTTAAGTAGAAAAGCAAAACATCTCTTTTCTCTCCATCATGACTCCACAGAGTCATGTGGAAGAACATCCTCCCATATGCAGTGTCCTAGCACAGAGCTGCCAAGGATTTGTATGGAGCTGGTAACAGGCACTACTGCAATACTAAGGAATAACATTTTGGCTGTTCCTGTCTCCTGGAGGCACAGAGCCAGGTCTCGGGAGGAAGGGCATAAAACACGGCGAAGACACTCCTGGCACCACTCAAAGATCACGGCAAAGAGAAGCTCCTTTGCAGAGGTTCAGGCCAGTCAAAAAGCCAGCCAAACCCTCCCACTCTACAGCTTCCTGTCTTCTAAGGAAGTAGTAAGTATTACACACTGTCCTTCTTTGCTTGAACTAGCCAGAGGAATCTGGGCAAGAACTCTGATATGAAATTTTTATAACTCAATTGTAGTGATGTTAGACAAACTTGGTTTAACTGTATTATTAATTCATGGTGCTGTTTTCCAATGTATGTAAAGTCATTCCTTCCTTCAGCACTTTCACACTAAGGGTGGGGCTGGAGAGGGGAAAAACTTGCAGTCTTTAGCCTATGAATAATGAATTGAGGACATTTAACAAAACAAAAAAAAAAAAAAAAAAAAAAAAAAGCCCCAACCAACAAAATTT
>VWZT01012695.1:0-73941 GCA_013397055.1 Pachycephala philippinensis | reverse complement strand
AAAAAAAAAAAAAAAGGCCTCCAGCAACGATATTTTAAAGGGAAGTGTTTTGTTATGCAGTTTTTGCTCAGCTGGATGTGAACTTAATTCACTGGTCTTTACATCAAAAAGTTTAGTTCTTCAGGCTGAAAAAGGGTATCAAACATATACAAAAGGAACATTTACATTTAATGAGCTGGTGATTATTGGCATGGGATATTTTCTGACTATCAGGATCCTTCTAGGATCACTGTTGCTCTGGACTGACAAGCCCAGGGGCCAAATTTGGAACTTACAAGCAGCCCTCATTGATGCTAATTGGAACTGCATGTGCAGCTGAGGGTAAAATCAGGCTCAGTGCCTTGGGATGTTTTTCCATATACATGGAAAGAGATGATATAATACATGAATTGAGGGAGCAAGAGATGGAGAGAAATATTAGACAGAGATTGACATCAGTCTTCCTTTTCTGTGGCATGTTTCCCCTTTGTTCCTGGCAGCAGCAAAGCAGAGGTGTGATGCCCTGACAGTGGTGTTGGTATCAGATAGGCATTCTGGAGAGATAAATTGCTATGTAGGACTGGAGCTAGTGCAAAATCTGATACTCACATGTGTGGATGTGTAATGCTAGAGGTGTTTTGAGTACGGAGTCCTCCAAGCCTCAAAGTAGTTTTCTCCTTCGGGCCCAGTCATCAGTTGGAAACAGCTCGGCCGCACGCAGGAGCTACATCAGGTAGGAGAGAGATGGTACCAGCAAGAGGAGAGGCTCTACCCACTCACCCACACAAACCGCGTGCCGATCAAACCGTGTACGTGGGTACAGACAGGCACAAGCTGTCTCTCAACATTATAGATATGCATATTTGCTCTCGTTATAGAGTGTGTGGGGCCATAGGAGTCAGTGCTTGTAAAGCCTTATAAGGCAGCGTGAAGAGCAGAACCTCACACCACACGCTGATGTGTGCACGCACACACAAAGGAAGAAAAACAAGGTATGAAGCCTGCTGTCATGAGCTGGGAGTGTTGCTGAGTTCAGAGCTCCTCCCCCCAAAAAAAACAACCAGCCAAAGACTGCATCATGTTACCAGGGTGTTGTTTGGTTCAAGTGGCATATTTTTCATAAATGCTTTTGAGTCTAAGCCTAGTTTTTAATTAGTGCTAGGTTTCCTCTTTCGGAAGCCAGGCTCCCGAAGCCCTGTGAGGCCAACTGCCAGCTGTTCTGTTTCCTGAGAAAGAGTAAACCCTAATTTAAAATTTTAAAAGCTTTAAAATGAGCTAAACTCAAGCATCCTGCACTCCCTTTTCCATTTGCTTCAGTCGAGGTAAATGAGTCCATAAGCTGCAGGGAAGGGAAGACAAGAACTTGACAGTTCCAGATGCAGGGGGTGGATGCAAAGTAAAAGTCATCAGGGTACTTCTGTGTTCTTTCTAGTAAGGGTTAATAACTTAGGCAAATATTTTAATGACTAAAAGGCATAATGACTGATGAAACCCACTACTGTCCTCCTGTCCCCAAAAGAAGTACATTCTCTTGGGACACCATTCAAGAGCACATTTAAGCTCTTGTTCAAATTGAAGCCCCTGGTTAAGAGCTGCCCCTGAAATTTTGCTTGAATAAGGTCATTAAATATCATGTACTCAAAACTGGCAAGGGAAAAATGGAATGGGAACCTTTAGTCTCATTTATTAATGACTATACACAACCCTTTGATGCCTTTTCTTTTCATGAATTAAATGGTTGCTCTATGAATAAGCTTAGTTCTGTCAGACTTTGAGAGCAGCCTGAAATGAAAGTGGGCTCTTGCAGAATATGTTGGTCACATATTTTTAAGAAAAATGCTGGAAAAGAAAAGATTTTGTGAAAAAATTCAGAATTAGTATTCAAAAATGCCATGTTTCAGTCCTTTATGAGAGTTGGTATGTTACACTCCCTATCCTTCCATCTGGCCTGGGCTTCCAAACCATCCTTACCTGGGGGGATGCACTCATATCTCCAGAGGAAAGGGATTGTCCAAGGAGGATCAGGGAAAAATACAGAGATACAGGGAAAAATCTAGAGAGACAATACACAAACTCCTGTGAGATAATGCTATAGCACTTCCAAACCAAAGGTTTTGCTTTTCAAGACGTTTTTTATTCTACATTGTTTTTCTTCTGAAAATTTGAAGTGCTTTGTGGTAAATTCTGCTATCCTCCCCGCCCTATTTGTCTTCATTTGTTTGTAATAAAACAGCCACAATTTCTAACTAGGTCTGCCTGGAACTGCTGGGGGATAAAGCACACAAAACAATGCCCTGCCTATGCATCTACCTTGCTGCTTCTTCCTCTCTTTATGCAAAATCTGATGCACCCACACATGCATGTACACATGCAGAAACACCTCAAAGTTCCCTGCTACTTTTCTTTTTAGCAGTGAATTTCCAAGCTTCTCCCTCTCACTCTCCTTTAATCCTGTGCAGCTGCAATAGCAACCTATGGAGAGCAGGATTGTAGGCCTGTGCCTCAGCAGGCAGAGAGAAGCTGTGGGTAATGTGCAGCATATATTTCTGTACAGAATACCCCTGCCCAGCTGCAGACACTTTATTCCACACCGACACAGATGGATGACTGTGCCACTGTGCTTTCCTTTAGCAGTGCAATATAAATACCTGCAGGGCACAGATCTAATTGCCTTTGTTGTTCCTGATGAAGATAACTGCACCATGCATACACTTTCCTTGCCAGCTCCTTTGCTTTCACTGTAACTCATTTGTGATGCCACAAATTATCACAGGCTTGAGCCAGATTTCCAGTGAAGCTCAGTGGGGCACAGCTGGTCCAAATGATGCTGTTTGTCTTTGTGCTCATGTCTGCAGGAAGGTAGAATGGGGAAATGCTGTGCAGGGACTGGGACAGCGTGTGCTGGAGGGCTCTGGAAACCTTATGGCAGACCTGCGTATTGGCTTGCTGCTGCTGTTTTCTAGCCTGGATTTTGGCTTACATAGGGAAAATTATTCTTTCAAGTGCTAGGCCGCATGTTTTTGACAGCAAACAGGGTCCTTCAAGAGCAGAAAGGCAAAACCTTCTATAAATATGGAAGTTGGTCTCTTTCTTTTTTTTCTGTTCTCCCCTCCCACCTGGGGGACTGACGTTACCCCTGCTTATTGTCTGACAAATCACAGCTCAGTGCTGGGAGCAGCAGCTGGGGGGAAAGGATCGATGCTTGTATCCACTGAAGGGCTGGGCTGTGCACCAGGTACCAAAGGAGGTGGTGGAAGACAAACCCTTGCTCCAAAGTAGTGCCAGTCTGGCTCAAGCTGAGGTGAGGATACAAAGCCTGCACTGCAGTTGGCTGAAAATATCCTTGAAAAGGAACAAACCTTTGCTTGGCATTCTCTGGAGTTTACCCTGAGCAATGTATTGGTGAGCCAGGCTGCTCAGCAGTGTTGCCATCCAGCCCCAAATAACCCAAGCTCAAAGTTTGCAGGAACAGCTGTGTCATTGCCTCCCTGCTCTGGGACTCAGCTTATCCCCTGTGGTAGAGAAAACCTCACCCTGAACTCCCCATCCAGCCAAAAAAACGGGTATTTTCCCATTCAATGTTCCTCGAGTCAGGGACTCATAATTGTGCAAAAAGGGGTTGTACTGAATTCCTACAGAACTTCTACTTTTTGTACTCAATCAGAAGTTGGCTTTTCAGCTGGGGTAAGTTATCAGCAGAGGTGAGCCCATTTCCCCCGAGCTGCGGCAGGTAGAGGTGCCCCAGGGCAAGCCCTGAGCTCCATCCCCAGCAGCCCCCAGCAGGTGCTGTCCCTGTGCCGGCAGCTCTGGCAGATGTTGGCCAGGCCCTCGCTGAGAGTGGGGCTCGCCGTGGTCACCAACACAAGTGTTTTATTCCTTTCATTAGCACAACGCCTGGAAAAAGAGAAAGGCAGACATTATGCCCCTCTGAAAGAGAAATTAACTCTGCTTTGAAGTGAGTTGCAAAACAAGAGAAAAAAGACTCATGAAAGAAATCCTGCAGCTCTGAGTGAGGCTGTGCCACGCTGCTGTCCCCATATGGCTGAGACAATGCATTGTCATCTCTCGCCTCAGGGCTGTTTGTGGCACAGTAAATGGAGCTGTTCAGTTTAATTGGAAGATGAGCAGTGATTGTATTTTTTGTAGCTTATTAGACCGCGCTGCCTCTTGGTCTGGGATTGCACTTGGAATTACAGTCTGGATATGAGTGAGGGCCTCATTTCTGCTCCCCCCCCCATCTTGATTAAATAATGATTTGAAACAAAAAATCCAATAAATACATATCCTGGATTCCCTTGAGGGCAGCAGTAGGTTCCCTGCTGAAAGCTGGATGAAACACAGTTCACCGAGATTATTTAATTACTTATTAGGGGTTGTGTGTGGGGCAAAATCCAAATGTTCACATAGACAGAATTAGATTTGTGAAAGAACAGGCTTTTTTAAGCCACCCTAGCAAAGCAAAAAGCCATTAGAATTACGAATCACACAGAATGGTGTGATTCAATTGAGCTCTGTGCAGTGTTTTTAGATGGGTACTCTGTTTCCATCCTGGGTGGCTGGCATGACTTTCAGAAACAGTAGAATGGGACCACAAGCAAAGCCAAGGTCATCCAATGGGGAATATGAGGAATTGGTCTGAGCAGACAGGCAAGTTGAGCACCCTGAGACTTGTCCTGGCTCTTGCTGCAGGACAGAACCTCCCCCAGAGCCTGCAGGAAGCTACTGGCTACAGCCTGATGCCCCAGGGTGGCGGGGCTGAGAAGCTGCTGTGTCCCCGCTGGCACCTCCCTTGCCCCATCCAGACCTTCCAGCCCTCACCCAGACTGTCAGCTTCATATTTCACTGATATCCACGCTGCCTCTTCCCAGGCATTGCTGCCACAGATGTTGAACTACAGAGGAGCTTGTTGATCCTCCTGGTCATTTGACAGATTTTGTGATGTGCTGACAACAGTTGCTGCTTTGAAGGTAGATGTCAGCCAAGGCAGAGCAGAAGCAAGTATGCCAGTCTGAAAAGATGGTTTAGAAATGCCAAGAAACTGCTGTATTTCTTGGCAGAAATAACAGACTTTCAGTTTAAACTGGGAAGGAACAGAAGGAAGGTATTTCTCTGTGTGATGCTGGGGTCCATGTCCCTTGGAGCAGCCCTGTGCCCATTCCAGGCTTATCCTACCCTTGCAGCCAGGGAGTACCTCACATGGTGGTTTTATGCCTGTAAGTGAAAGGTGGTGAAAAGCTGGTTTGCCTCTGGGTTAGGATTCAGCTCGAATGCAAACCATAACCCATCTTCTAAGAAAAATATCTGGTACCATATTTGAAAGTACAATCCTGTATCTTCTGGAATATGCCTGGGGTGAGTGCAGTGGTCCACAGCACAGAGGTCAGATCTCTTGGGGCTCTGGATGTGGCATCAGGGTTTCAGAAAGAACTGGTGAAAAGCAGAGCTGGCTATTTGGCTCCCTTAGGCTCCTGTGACATTCCAGTTTCTGCTGGAGTAAGCAAGGACTGGTAGAGAGTTGCTAGAGCTGAGAAGAAGCAAGGAGCAGTACCAGATGCTGAAATGAGGACTTGCAATGTGTGTCTCCACTCATTCCTAGTTGGGAACATTTGGGAGACATTTCTGCTCTGTCCAGGGCTTCTGCATTGAAGGTGCAAGTTGGCTAATCAAGAAGGATCACTTCATTTCTCATGTCTGCTGCTGGGTCTTCTGATTCCTCTGAGCTGGGACTGAGCATCACTTAGAAGTTAGTGTGGGGTGGAGATGGGGAACTCCATTATGGATTTGTTGAGATGAACCAATCCCTCATTCCAGAAGCAGTAATGCTTCTCTCCCTGCCAACGCAGAAAGTACTTGGAGATCTTCCAGCTCCAGGTGTTTTCAGAGCACCAGAGTGTTGTGGGCAGTCACCCTTCTGCAGACTGTGCTGAGAGCTGCTGTGGGTGTTGGTAGCTCTGCTCTGGTTTCAGTCGCTGCTGGTTCAGCACCTGTGTCCAAGTCAGCTGTCCCTGTCCCAGTTAGCACCTTGAACTGGGTCGAGAGCAGCTCTCCCTGGGGACACAGATTGAATGCCACAGGCAGGAGCATGGATATGGAGGCACCATCTGATAGGATGAAGGAGATCCATGTGAAACATGACACAGGCTGAGTCTGCAGCCCCTCTGAGGATGAAAAAGCCAGCCACTCCAGGGCTAAACTTTCCAAAGGGACTGGCCCTGTGCCTGCTGTGTGACAGCTGATCCAAGTCTCCTCTGCTGCCTGAGATAGCACCAACATTGCAATGTATTTTTTTGGCTCAGAAGGCCCCAGATTGGTGAGGGCATGGCCCAGGTCCCCGGTGTGGAGAGCATGGCATAGATAGGGGCATTGTGTGCCCCAGAGCGTGGCATGAGGGCATGTGCATGTGTTTGAGGGAGCACGGCTTGCTGCTAACATGTTTGGAGGACTATCCTGAGTGGGGGGAGCCAAACCTGTGTGTCAAACCCCTAAGAACCCTGGACCAAACCTCATGAGTGGGTTTGAGGAGAGCGAAGGCTCTGAGTGAAAGAGAAGGAGGCCACATGAGAGTGCAGAGATGTGCATGTGGCCCTAATTCTCACCCCGTTGCAAGGGCAGATGTTAGCACTAACGTAGCCTCACTCCCAGTGCTGGCACATTCCTGAGCTGGCTCAGGTAAATGCCAGTGTAGTTAAAACTGACCTCTAAAATACTGAAATGGTGTAAATCCCCTTGGTGGTGCTCAGGGTCCCAGAAAATAGCACTGCCCAGGTCAGCCTATGTAAGTTTAAGGTCCTTGCTTGCCCTGTTGTGTTCAACAACCCAGCCAGGGTGTGGCTGGACCCCTTTGCAGAGGCTGGCAGGAGCAGGGTTGCCATCCCCTTCCCCACAGGTCTCTGATACACAGCGTGGGGATACTTTTCCTCCTCTGTTCTTTTGCTTCTTCCCTCACTCGAGTTCCCTTTGTCATTTCCATACAACCCGGGGGATTTAGTGCAAGCTGCGACTTTTCAGCACAAGCCATCAGCCTCCAGGAACGGGCTGGACAGGCTAATTTAAAGCAGAAGGAAACAAAAATGAATAATAAGGGAGACAAGCGAGCAGACAAAAAGCAGTCACGACACTTGCATATAGGAGGCAGCAAACAGTTGGCAGTGTGGATTGAAGAGAGGGTTTATGTTTTTTTCATGTAATTTGAGACTCTAATGATGGACTTATGTTGCCCGCTCTTCCTTTTTTCTTACACCTTACCTACTAAAGGAGGAGTTCTTGATGGGTAAGTGGATGCTATCCGCAAGACACACAGGGAATTTATTAGAGGTCACTTGAGCGCATTAGCTATATCTTCTTCAGGGGGTAAAAAGCACACAAAGAAGTATATGTATACCTTTTATTTCCAAAGGGATTTTTCTTTTTTCCCTCACCCTCTTTTTTCTTTTTTTTCTTTTCTTTTTTTTTTTAATTTCAAAGTGATAAGCTTGTTTATTTGCCAGTTTTTGCTTTGTACAGAAGCCCTTAATTTGATTTGATTTGGTTTTTTATTGCTTATTTTAGTGACATTTGTTCAGCCACTTTATTAAGGAAGCTTTAAAAAATTCACTCATCTAAGTTTTTGTTTCATTTTTGTTTTCTTTGCAAGGATTATGTAGGTTTTTTATATGTATATACCCATTTTTTTTTCCTTCCCTCTTTAATGTTAAATAAGGGCTTTGTCCTCTGTCACATTTTTTTAATTTAGTTAGCTATTTATTTTAATTCTTTGGTTGCCCGCTTACTTTGTTGAACTCTTTTGTTTAACATGAACCGCATGCTGATACTCTTTGCATGATCTCTAAATCTTCCCGTTATTATAGCAGGGGGAAAATAAGTTTCTTCTTACTGTGGATTTCTTTTAGGGATATGTGCTTTTGTTTTCTTCTCCTTTCTTCTTTTTTTTTCTTTCTTTCTTACTTTGTTTCTTTTCTTTCCTTTCCTTTTGTTTCAGGGCATCATGATGGTAAAATTTTTGGGTTTATTTGAAAAAAAAAAAAAAGCAAAGTAAAACCAAAAACACCCCCCCCCCCCAAAAAAAAAAACAAACCCATTCAAACAATGCCAAATGGCTTTTTTGCTTTCAGATCTCTCAGTCAGGGTCTTCTGCTGACCTCTTTACCAAAACAGACAGCCCGCCTGGCAACCTAGACAGCCAGAATGGAGAGTATCATGAATATGACTCAGGAAACGATACTTCCTCCCCTCCCTCCACTCAAACGAGCTCATCCAGGTCAAAGGACAGCCAAGAGAAAAGAAGTCTAGTCCATGATGGCTTTGGCCATGCCTTCTCGTCCGGGAAGCCCAAACTGGCCAACAGCGATAACAGCTCTGATTCAGGAAATTCCTTCACCAGTTGCTCTTCCCAGACCAAGGGAACAGCTTTGGAAAATCTGTCTCCAGATGCCCAGGGACAAGACCGAAGGTCAGTGATTACCAGTAGCTGCTGCAGGCAGCCCAATACCTGGTACATTGTTGCTCTGTGTCTCCTGCCCGCTCACCAGTTGCTGGGGTGAGCTGGCAGGGAGCTTTCTGTGCTCTGGAGGCAGGCAGGTACCAATCAGACCCATGGTCTTGCCAGCCTGGAGTCCAGACACCCAGCAAGGACCAGTACTGTAGCTTGAGAAGGAAGATAAAACCCAGCCATCACATGCCTGGACATTGCTTGGGTCAGTGCTTTGGCATTACTGTGGCTAATGCAGGGTTTGGGCCTGGGTCAGGCTGTGTCCACAGCACATCCCTGCTCAGCTGGGCATGGCCATGTCAAAAAAAAGTTTCTGGCCCTTCTGGGCACAATTTGAAAGGGGCATCGGGGGGTTGCCATGCTAATTCTCCCCCTCTGCCTACTGTGGGGAAGGGAAGCGGGGCTTGTTTTCACTAAGATCATTATGGGCTGTTCTTTCACCTGTCCAATGAGCCAAATCCAGCGTGCCCCTTCCCCTTCACAGCTCATCCAGCACAGGTCCAAGGTGACAACTTAGTATCTCCTGCCAGTGGGGAGCACAGGGAGGGGCAAGTACTTGGCTGGCTCAGGATAACACAGCAGCAGCTCTGCACTGGGGCCACAGGGCATCCAGCCACCACCCAGTGCCACAGGTCATTTTCAGGAGAGGGGAGTAGCTACCAGCCTCCATCACTGCCTCCCATTCCTGGGGGTTTGCCAGGGGATGTTGGGAATGAGGGCACTGAAGTGTGGTGGCTGCTACCCAGGGCTGGGCTCAGGCAGTGGTTGTAGGGAGCTCTTCCAGCTCAGGCTCTTGGGTCCTAAATGCTGAAAGTTAGAGCCAGGACATGGTTTGGAGCACTGAATGTGACAGGAGGGAGCCAGGGGAACAGGTATTAGTAAGCCTCATTTTTCAGTCAGAGAGTAAAACTTTAGGTCTGTATGTACTTTTCACATGGTGACTCCAGTGGGATAATTCTGCCTTCACATGGGTGGAGCTGGGATTGCAGCTGGCCCTGGCTGCTGGGAGGCTGCCTGGCTGCTGGGCTCTGACCCCAGTTCATTCCCAGAGCACTTCTGGAAGAGGAGGAATTCACGCAGCGCTGTCCAAAGGCAACAGGACATGCCTGCTCAGTGCCCACTCACGCTGCTCCATAGCCAGGCTGGAGCACAGCCCTTGCCCTGCCATGCTCTGCCTTTCCCTTACTCCAGCACTTCTTACTTCACTCCCTGCCCAGGGCCAGCACTGCTTGCTGGCCTGACCCAGGCTCTGCCAGCCAGACACCTCTGGTGTGTTGGGCATGGGGCAGATGAGCTGCTGCTTGTGCCACCTGAGAGCTCTTCCACACCTGTTCTCCCTGGCAGAGCCCACAGGATGAGCTCTTGGACTGGGGTCTCCTGCACACATGGGGTCTCCTGCAACAGCAGCCTGGGGAGCTGAGAGGTCTTTTTTACCTCCAGTTAGAGAATGGAAGGATGGGAATATTTTTTTTCTGGAACATGGTGCTCCCCTCAGCCAGGGACCAGTCCCAGTTCAGCCACAGCTTTAAAAAGTGTCCAAATATATGTTCACAGAGCGTGCCTGTCCTCATGTCTCAGTTCTTCAGAGGAGAAGAAACGAAACTTCCTCCCATCTTCACCCCACAGCTCCCCGCTCAGGCCTGGCTCCCGCAGCGAGTCCTACACCAGCACGGGCAGATCCTCCCCTGGCTCCAGCCGCTCACGCTCCTCACACCACAAGGCCTCTCCCAAGTATTCCCGAAGCAGGTCCTGCTCCTCGGGAAAGAGGTAAGGCCAGCTGAAATGGCTGTCTCTGTGACCCTGGGCAATGTCTAGCTCTTGCCAGCTCCTTGCAGGAGGAGGTGTAAGAGTTTGGGGGTGCCTAGGGATCCACAAGGCTCGGGGTGAACTGGCCATGGCAGAGCTGGGCTGAGACCCTGAAGAATGGGACATCTCTTCCCCCTCATGATTTGGAGTAGTCTGGTACAGCCTCACCCTTCGGCATCCTTAACTCTTTTATGTTTCTTTCCCATCTCCAGGTCTTTCTCACGTTCCCCTAGCTATTCCTCCAAATCCTGCAAAAAAAGTCCTGGGAGTAGGAGTTCAAGGCCTCGCCGGAGCCCCAGTTACTTCCGCTACAGCCGTAGCAGGTACAGCTGTCTACTCAGGTGCTATTTGCTGTCCACTCATGTGGTATCTGCTGCCTCACACTTTCCTGCTTCCATCACTGTCATGCTGGTGTGAGTGGTAGGCAGATCCCTAGGCTCCAGCTAGGTCTGCCCATGGCTTTCACTGCCCACACAGCCAGCAGCCCCTGCAGCAGGGCTGCAGCCCCTGTCAGAGAGGAATCAGATTGCAGCAAGGAAAGACACTCTACTTTTTAGAGTCACAGCTCTGACAAAGAGTTGTCAGACCCTGGAAAATGCCCCTGCTGTGAGGGCAGATGCCAGGTACCCTCAGGCTGGCACTCACAGCCTTGCAGAGGGAAAGGCAGTCCAGGCACCTCTACTCCCTCCACACACCACAGAAAAGAGTCTCACAGCTCAACCCTAGAGATGCCGGAGGTTTTCCTGGTAGCATCTCTGCTGCTGTGAACGTTTTGCAGTCTCAAAACCTTACATTCCCTGGGTCGATTCTTGCAGGCTTTGACAATCTCTGTGCTGGTGAGGAGAACACTTCCTGCATGCAGGGATCAGGCAGGCCCTTGACCTGCAACGTGTTGCTTTGCAGATGGCGTTGAGCAGGGTGTATGAAGTCAGCCACACTGCACAGAAGGGCCTGTGCTGATGTGTACTGGAATTTAACAAAAGAGAAAACCATAGCAACACTGGCACTCCTTCTGGTGAGGCTTGCAGAGCCCCGCAGGGCTACCAGGCCCTTGGCTCATGTGAGGCCTGCTTGCAGGGCTGTTCCTGCCAGCTCCAGCATCACAGCCAGCAAGAGCTAAATACAGACTACACCCACAGACACAGGTCCCTGGAAGCCATATTAGCTTGGAAGTGCAAAGGCACTGGAAGACACTGCTGGAACGCCTGGATGCACTTAGTAGTGTCCATCTGTCCAGTCTCTTTGTCCAGCTATGTGAGTGCTCAGGGGTGATGCCACCAGAGCGCTCAGAGTTGTCCCTTTCAGAACTGAGCGTCCTCTGCTCATCTGTGCCTTCGTAGGTCGTTGCCTCCCCATCCCTGACCCACCCCACAAAGTGACAGTTCCCCCATGCTGTGCCGTCCCCAGGGACCGCGAGCGGGAGCACAAGTACAGCTCCAGTGAGAAGGAGTTGCACCGGGACCGCGAGCGGCAGCGGCGGCGCCGCTCCTATTCCCCCCTGAGGAAGCGCCGGAGAGACTCTCCCAGCCACCTCGAAGCTCGGCGCATCACAAGGCAAGGGGATGCTGTCCCATCCTTTGGAGACAGGCTCAGCTGGCTCTTCCCGGGGGGATGTGGGCTGTCCTTGGGTCCCAGCCCTTGCCAGAGGAGACTTCTCCAGAAGACCGGTTTCCCTGAGCCTGATCAGCAGGCCCTTCCACCCTCCTCTAGAGCTTGGGGATTTCCAGCTGGAGGCAGAGGGAGGATGCGGGGGGTGGGAGGGTGGAGGAGGGGGTGTGTCTCAATTTACAGCAGCTGAAGGAAAAAAGAAGATGAAGTCAGAGCAGGGACTCAGGTGCCAGGAGCATTCCCTCACAGTCTTTTTATTTCACCCTGCCCTGTGGTAGGTGTCCCACACTGGAGAGAGTCAAATATTGACTCTAACCTTCATGCAGAGGGCTCTTTGGGACAACATCAAATAGAGCCCAGCAGACTTAGTGGCTGGGACATTCCCCAGGGCTGTGGGGGTGGGTGGTTGGAATCCCAAGGCCCGTCGGCTACCTGAACTCTTTTTTCTTTTAAGCAAACACAATCAATTTTTGGGAGTGTTATGCCGAGTAAACAGTGTTTTTTGGAGATTTTGGCAGTAAATCTGTCCTTGTGTTGCTGGTAACCCACATCTCTCTGTCCCTACAGTGCCCGCAAACGCCCCATCCCCTACTACCGTCCCAGCCCCTCCTCCTCCAGCAGCGCCAGCAGCTATTCTTCCTGGGACAGCAGCTTTAGCCGCTCCCCGAGCCGCAGCCGGAGCTACTCCAGCTACCGGACGAGCCGGAGCCGAAGCTGGAGCAGCAGCAGCGCCGAGGGCAGGAGCCGCAGCCGGAGCTCGGGCCCCAGGAGTAGCCGCAACAGGAGCAGGAGCTATGACTCAGGAGCCAGCTCCGACAGCCTGCGTCGTTAGGGAGTGCCACTGCTGGCTGACACCGGGTGCCGGCGTCACTACCACATTCCTGGCATTCTCCGCTTCCTTCCCACCTAACTGGCCATCGATAGCAATCATCCCCGATACTGACGTGGTGGCGTTGCCGGGTCCCCCTTCCCCGGTTCAGAGTAAGAGCCCTGGAGCGCCTGGTGCAGCCCTTTCGCCCCAGCGCGGAGTGGGTGGATCCGTCCCAGCTCCCCAGGCCAGGCTGGAAGAAGGGTCGGTGCTTTATAGAGGGTCTGTCACCACAGACCTGCTCCATCCTCCCTGATGCTCCCATCTCCCCATTGCTACTGCTCTCCAAAGCACTACCAGCGGGTCCAAAGGAATGAATTCTGCTCCTTGCTCTTCTGACAAACCGGGAACCAACAAATTTAACTTCTGTTGGAGGGACAGACCCAGTTAGGGAGGACTTTGCTGGAAAGCTTCACTGATGGGGGGGATGGCTGTCCCCACCAAGGCAAATATCAGGTCTTTTGGGTCTCTCCTCCAGAGATGCTGCCCACTCTTCAGAGAAAATATTTATTTTTTGCCAGTCAGCCAGTCCCTGCTATAAATAGAAGGCTAGAAATCCCTCCTGATGTACTTCCTGGGAAAAAAAGGCTGTTTGCTCTTTCTCCTACCCTTTCCTACCAGGTAGCAGCACCTTTTGCAGGATTGTTTTACCCCCCAGCACTGACTCGCTTGCAAACGACCTGCCGAGGTCTGAATCAGACCTGGGGCTGGTGGGGTACAAGGCAGAGGGGAGGTGGTGCCATGCTGTGCTCTGAGGGCCAGGCCACGTGTGGGAAACAGGGGCCATGGGCTTCCCTTCTCGGAGGAAGCCTCAAACAGTTTGCATTTAGGTTTTTCTTCAGGGAGCGTTGCCCTTGGAGCACATTGCTGGTGGGACCGGAGGGAGGTGCAGAGATAGCCCAGTTGTGGGGTGCAGTCAGAACACACAGGGTTAAAAGGGCATTGCAAGAGCCAGGGGACCCCAATTCCCCTTCCTCAAAACATGCAGCAATTTCAAGCAGGATTCCAGGAAATATTCCACCTTGAGCCCTTCTGGCTGCCCTGGGGCAGGATCAGCAGCACAGTTGCAAGGCCAGTGCCAGGCTGCAGCAAGATGCACTCATGCCCCAGTTTGTTACTGGGAGGTCAGAGCAGTGCAGGGGAACAGGAAGGGCCCCCACTAATTGCCTGTTTTTCCAGGGAGCCACAGGCTGCCCTGGGCCCTGGGGTTTTGTCTCCCTGCCAGCCCAGCTGCCTGTGCAATTACTGTGTTTTGCTGGGTAACAAAAGCTTCTCCCAGCACAGGCTGAGCTGGTGCTGAGGAGTTTATTTCTCTTACAACACCTGGGTGCTTAGAGACGCTAATTTGGGCTTAAGACTTCCCTCCCTCCCTCCCTCCCTCCCTTTTTCCATCCCCTCCCCTTCCATCCTGCATGATCATTAACGAGTTTGGGCTTAATGAGTCAAGGAGGTGTGTTGTTTAAGTGTTACAGAAAAGGGCTGAGTGGAGCCACCATCTGCGGGAGGAGAGGGGGTAGAAAGGAATGCAACCCACCCCCCACTGCCCCCCCATCTAAAGAGTTACCTACAGGCCCCTGGCAGCTGGAAAAGGGACAAAGCAGCAAGTGGAGGAAGGCCAAGTGCCACAAGCTGCTGTGGTGGAAATGGATGATCGCCTCAGCAAGCCTATAAATCTGTTATCTGTTGGAAAGTACAGCAGCGCAGGCTGGAATTCCATCTGGGTGGTGCAGGAGGAAGTTTTATGTCAGGGGCCTCTTTCTCAGTATCTTTCCTGGTGCTGGTCCCCCTTGTCCTGTGCCTTCAGTGGCCAAAGCTCCCCTTTTTCCCAGAGCCTCATCCCCTGCCTTGCACTCTGCAGGCAATGTGAGGATGAGGGTGGCTGAGGCAGAGAGCTGGGCACTGGTGTGGCTGGTGGCTTAGTGGGGATGTGTCCATCTTCTGGAAAGACCCTTTCTAGGACACAGAGAGAAGCATTCCTGGTAGGGCTGGGCAAATGCTCCAGGGCTGTGGTTGAGGGATCAAAGACAGGATGCCACTGCCTTCCCTCATGTGCTGGCCCTAACAGCAGCCCCTTGGCCACCTTCTGCAGCGAACTCCCTCTCAAAAGGGCTGAAAACCTCATGCTTCTTCCCCAAAGAGTCTCTCCAGTTTGATGCTAAAATGCCCCATCCTTCTGCTCCCTGGGAAGAACCAAAGGCAGTGATGGGAACCCAGATCTACCCAGCTCTGCCAGTGTTTCAGGAGCAGCCTCCTGCCCCTTAGCACCCCGTAACGCACATGTAGAGCTGTAGCAAGGAAGCAGCAAGCCTGAAGATCCAAAACTAGGAAAGAAAAGAAGAGGGCCTTTGTGCAACTGGTGTAAATACCAAACTCATGCTGACTGGAGTCCTCGTGGCTGGGGACAGATGACGGAAGCACCACACCAGGGTTAGCAGCATCCACCCGCTGTGGGTCAGGAGATGACCCCGAGGGTTGTGTGGGGCTGACGGCAGCTCCTACACCCGTCCAGCTGATCCCCACATCAAGGACTGCCTCTGCCTGTACAGTCCGTGGCAGCTAAATGCTCCTGGGGTTTCCCAAGCAGACTTGCATTTGAGTAAACCTCTTTAAATTATTTATTTATTTAATTATTATTATTATTCTATTTTTAATTGTATGTCAGAATGGACCAGTATTTATTTATTCTATTTTATTTTTTTCTAACGTTAAGTTATTTTTGGATCTGTTTGTTTGTTCAAATGTATCCATGCCGCCGGTCTCTTGTAAAGGTTTACAGCTCTAGCCCCTCTCAGTGAGGTGGCCAGAGGAGTGACAGTCACCCCTGCTGCCACTGTGTCTCTCTGCGCTCTCTGGAGCAGGGCGGAGAGCACAGGATGGACAAAGGGATGCAGGGCAGAGCTGCGTGTTTTCATGTTGAAATCTCGGATTTCTCATTAGATTTGTGCAGGAATGTGGTGGGTGTGACCATAGAAACGGGTTTAGGACGTGTCGGAGGTGACGGCGAGGGTCTGCTGGCTGGCCGAGCGCGGGGTGTTTGCAGTGCCACCAGGGAAGTGTCGCCTGCGCGCCGGCCGGGTGCCAGCTGGCCCCGCGCTGTTTGCCTTGGCTCCGCCGCCAGCGCTCAGCCCGAAACCCGGCTGCTCCGCACAGCCGCCGCCGCTTTCCCTGGGAGGATGCCGTCGCCAGGACTCCCTTGCCGTGTTTATCCCTGCACACTGACCCACCCATGGGAAAACTAAAGAGAGCTGACTGTGAGAGAGTGATCCCTGTGGAAGGTCCTTGCAAAATCCAGCCTCTCCTGATGGACCTGACCGAGTCTGTGTGTGTGTGTATGTGCACATGTGTATATACATGTGAGTTTCCCTCGGTGTTATTTATTTTTAAACTTATTTAATATTTTTAGTACAAGATTTAGTACACCCTCCCTGTTAGTGGATGATCGGGGTTTCTGTGGGTTTGCGTGAAACCCGTGAGCTTTTCTGTCTCTGTGCCTTTTGCCAGTGGTTTTTTTTTTTTTTTTTAAATGTTGTTTCTCTCATTCACTGCTTTTATGGATTTTTGCTCTGCATCCAACATCTCAGATTGCTGCAGGTGCTCTCTGCAAAGAGCAGGTTCACCTGGTGGAAAGGCAGCTCGGTCTTTTTGGTGTTGATGAATCACTGCTATGGTCAGAACATACAAGGGGTGCTCAGGGCTGGCCACAACATCAGGATAATATTTTGGCTGTTTTTTGGAAGCCCTGTCTCACACTCAAAGGTTCTTTCCAACCCATAATTTTGATTAATCCCACAAGCATCCCTGCTGCCTTTCCGTGGCAGAGCACATGTCACAGCACCCACTGCTTGACCCTGGAGCCATCACCTCTCCCCATTCACTGGACCTGCCTTGGCTCTGGGTTTGTCCCACCAAGGGAGGCTTTTCACACTCTCCCAACCGCAGGCTCCAGAAAATCCAACACCATTTCTGCAGGCTTTCTGGGAAGCAAAGATAAGGGATGCTTCAAAGCACTGTTCTGTTCTTTCTTCATCAGTTGCAACACTCAGCTGAGCTTTGTTTTATGTTGACTGCAATTTTCTCAATGTTTTTGTTGTTTTGAGGACTGAATTTGTACCAAACTTGTCTGCAACAGCCAACCACTGTTATTTTGCTATGCATTGTACATATGTTGAACAGGCTGAGAGGACTTGGCCTCTATTTAATATTTATTTCTTCTATTTATTGAGCGTTACTTTAAAAAAAGCTATTTGGGTCATGGTGTTGGGTCCATGAAGGCAGGAGCCTTTGAAGTGTTGCCAAATATGTTGGAGAGAGGAAGGCAAATTGGGCTCATTTGGACCTCACCACCAATATTTAGAGAGGAACCTCATTGTGATGGAGATGGGCAAGGCAGGGGAAAACTCTCCATCTCCTGGAACCAGCTTCTACTGACAAATCACATCCCCCTGGAAAGGTGCGGGGAGTTTAGAGGTGACAGAACAGTTCTGGTGGAGGAATAACCCTGCTCCTCTTCCTCTGCCATGTGGCATAGGGCTGCCATCACCAAAAATCCCTGAAGTTCTCTGATCTTCCACTGCTGGGGGACGGGGACACTTGTCACACTTTGCATCAGTGATGAGGAAGGGGATAGGATTGAAGTGACTGGCCATGGTCTCCACCAGGAAGCAAGGATGTCCACCCTGCCGCATACTGAGATCCTTGTGCCATGTCGTACTTTGCCCCTTTCCCCAAGCTTTGTGCCAGAGCCGGTAGCTTTGCCCTGATGTGAGCTCAGTAGCCGGGGCAGGACTGGGGAGGCCTCTCCTGTTGTCTCCATCACGAGCAGAGCTTGCTGCAGGCATCCTCCCCCAGCTTTGAGAAGAGCATGAGATGTGCTAAAAATCCCACCCTGCCCCGGTGTCGCTCCACCAATGCCGCAGCCGTTGCTCTGTGGGAGGGGTTTGTGCTCCTTGGGCAGAGCTGCCTGCGCTGGTGGAGCGTGGAGACGGCTCCAGCATCAGTAGGTGAGTGCCCAGTGCTGGGCTGTTCCCACAGGGCTGTCCGGGAGCTGCTGGGTGCTCAGACTCGGGGCTGTTGGGGTATTGGTTTGAGAAAGGGACAGATTCAGGTTTGCCCTTTAGTGTCCAGTGGGGTTTTATTACCTCTTCACCAGAGAATAAATAATCCTCATGACTCTGCTGCTCCCTGGCAGTTTGCCCGTGACTGGGAGGGTCTCCAAAGCAACAGTGTCATGGTCAAGCATCCCAGCTTTTGGGCTATTGCCTAGAGAAGAACACCCTCACCAGCCCAGGGCAGCTCTCCACCTTTGAAACCTGGGGAATGAGAAGATTTAGAACAAAAGCCAAGATGTGAGAAAAGCCATGAGGGAAACGGTGTCTCTGTTCTCTGCCTTTTGGCTGATTCCACCCCAAATTATGCTGGCACATCTGTTCGTCTGAGTTCATTGTAAAGCTCCCCTTGCTCTCCATCCACATGAGTTCTGTATCCTTTAGTCTTCCTGGGTGTCTGAGTTGTTAGCCTGGTTAGAAAAAAAGGTTCCAATAAAGGTTTGGACAGTACTTCCTTTGCATCATGTTCCTTTTGGATACAAGTGTGTGCAGTGAGATATTTTGGGTTGTTTCAGCTGCCCCGCAGGGAAGGGCATGTGCCTCCACTACCAGTTGCCAAGGGCTGGCTCCTCAGGGCACTGGCTGAAGCAAAAAAAGTTGTAGGCTAGTATTTCTGGCAGCTCTCCTTTCCCTGAGGGGCTAGGCTCCTGCTGCCTTTTGCCAGGCCCTTTGGATCCCCCCACCCTGTTCAGGCACTGGGAGTCCAAGCCAGAAATGTGTCCGTCACTTCCTGGAGGTCACACTGGGCTCACCAGTGCTCTCCTTGGGGCTGTGCCCTTCCCTTCCTGCACAGCCCTTGCTCCAAGTCCTCCACAGAGTTTCCATGCCACAGGGGCCTGCCATGGTCACCTCACTGGCAGGAGCCAGGGGCAATGGGGACTCTCCAGCACCCTGGAAGCCCCCCAGGGGAGCAGCAGCACTGGGCCATGTCCCCATGCTCCTCAATAGGGCCCAGATGGGCACCCAGGAAAGGTCTGGACGTGGCACAGATGGATCATGGGGACATGGGGCAGCATCCCCAGGTCACTCAGAGGACAAGGGGGGCTACAAGGGCACATCATGCTTCCCAGAGCTGATGTCGTGGGGTGGCTTGGCGGTGGGAGGCAGCCAGGAGGTTTGGAATGACAACAGGAGCTAAATTGGGATGGCCCAGAGAGGGTGAGAGCAGGCAGGAGGAGTGGATGTGTGACTAATCGGGATGAACAAGGCGACAGGAAGAATTCCTGGCCGGGGAAGGAGGATGGCCTGGAGCTATGTGGGAAACGTGGGATGGGGGATGTTATGAGGCTCCTGGAAACACAGCAGGATCGTGGGACTGCCTGAAACCTCCTCGGGGCTTGTCCCTCTCACCCCATGCACCAGTGTTTGCCCAAGTGTGTGCAGAGCTGGGTGCTGGGGTGATCCTGCTCCCCAGCCAAGCTGAGACGTGCCCAGCTGAGCGCTGGCTGTGTGTGGCAGTGACCCCAGGACTGTCCCCGTACTGTCATGCACGGGCACCAGGAACCCCCAGCCAGGCAGAGGCAGCTGAGCAGAACAAGGGAATGTAGGGGGATGCTCAGTCCTCCCACTAGCAGCTGCCACCCTGCACCAGGAGTACTCAGCTGGCACCTGGGACGTCCCCAGGAACCTCCAGGCATCCCTTCGGACACCAGGGAGACCCCCTGCAATGCCCAGGTGTCTCCATGCACGGGGGACAGCCCTGCCCTGGCCAGGGAGAGGCACCTCCCTGCTCCCGGTGATGCTGCCAGGATTAATGTCATGGAGTGACCAGCAGCTGGATGCCTGCGCAGCCTGTGCTGCATTAAAGTCTTCCTGCTGCAATTACTTCCATAGAGTCCATTAGAAAAATTGCAGATGCTAGAGAGAAGGAGCATGATGCAGAGCCAGGATGCGGCATGAGGAAGTGGTTCCATATCCAACATGACCCTCATTGATCACATCCCATCCTCCAGCACACCCTGCTGCCCACCGGACCCGTGCCTGGATCCCCTCCATGGGGACCCCGCCCCTGCCAGCCGTCCCCCCGCCTGTGGCCCAGCCGGGGGCCGTGTCTGCCGGGTGGATACTCGCTGGGAGCTTCCCCTCCAGTGCTGCTGTCGTGCCTCTTCCCACAGCTCGCAGCCCGCTCCTGCCGCTGCCCTGTAATTAGCCCGGCCGCGGCTGTGATTAACGCCTCGCCCTGCCCGCACCGCGATTGCGGCAGGGCCGGGGCATGCGGTGGGGCGAGGAGGAGGAGAAGGCAGGTGCTGAGCAGCCCGTGAGCGCCCTGCCGGCTACCCGGGGTCCGTCTCCTTCCTGCAGTTAGGGGGTATTTCTCTGGGCCCAACTCGTGAATATGGCCAAAAGAAGCGGTGTTGGAGAGGGTCATCCTGTCCCCTGCCCCACACGCCCCAAACACCCACCCCTGGGATCCCACCATCCTCCCCCTGCTGCGCTGGGGGTGCCGCCAGTGACCCATTTCCCGGTACAGTGGTACTCCGGTGGCGTGGGGACACGTGGCTTTACAGTGAGGGGAGCAGCTTGGTCAGCCCCACCACGGTATTTTTAACAGGTGACACTGGGGTGAAAGCAGCCAGCCCTGAGTGAGCTTGGGGGCTATTTTGGGCAGGCAGAGCAGCAGGAGGGGGCGGCAGGGGCTGGGGCAGCTGCCGAAGCGCCGTGGCCCCGTGGCAGCCGGGATCCTTAGGCCAGCAGGAGAGGTCAGCTGCCACTGCCCAAATTCTCCACGGCTGTTTCATCCTCTCCAAAATACTCATCTGACAGGGCAGGACTTGCAAAACACACACCCCCCTCCTCTGAAATCTATATAAATAGTACTCGCCCAACGGCTGGAAGGTTAGAGAAGTTTCTGGGCTCCAGGCTCAGGCATTTATTGCAGCTGTCACCCGGGAGCAGCAGGGAAAGTTGCACATAAAGTGCTGGAGAGCGAGAAGTGAGAGAGAAGCTTTTTAATTTCAGGATATTCGTTTTTTGGTTTTTTTTTTTTTTTTTTTTCTCTCTTCTGACAAGAAGTTTTATTTTCCTCTCCCCAGTTCTGGGATCGCAGCCAGACAGGAAGCGTTTTCTCGCGGCCAGAGAGCTCCCTCCGTCCTTCCTGCACTCTTCCACCTCCCGGTGATTCAGCCTGAATTGCTTTTCTCATCGTCCTTCACCTGGTGCCGGGAAGGAGGGACCGTCCCCGCGCACCCACGTCCCACCCGGGGTGGATGCGTCTCCTCCGGGACAGGCTCCCGGGGGAAGTTTGCAGCCAGGAGCAGCCGCACAGAGGCTGAGGCTCTGTCGGAGAGCCCCGGGGACACGCTCAGACCCCTCCGAAGGAAGCCATGGCCGATAGCCAGATGCCCTTCTCCTGCCATTATCCCGGCAGGCGCAGCCTCCGCGACCCTTTCAGGGAGCCCGGCCTGACCTCGCGCCTGCTGGACGACGACTTCGGCTTGTCGCCGTTCCCCGGCGATCTGACGGCGGACTGGCCCGACTGGGCTCGGCCCCGGCTCACCACCACCTGGCCGGGTCCCCTGCGCGCCGGTCTCGGCCGCACCCCCCCCATGGCCCCCGCCTACGGCGCCCACTTCGGGGGGTACCCCGAGAGCCGCAGCCCCGCGCCCTTTCCCCGTGAGCCCTGGAAGGTGTGTGTCAACGTGCACAGCTTCAAACCCGAGGAGCTGACAGTCAAAACCAAGGACGGATACGTCGAGGTGTCAGGTGAGAGCCAAGGCACGGGGGAGGTGGCACCACCAGCTCAAGGAATTGCTGTAAAATGCCAAAATCAGCTTTATTTTAAGGCAGGAGCAGCAGCCCCGTGCTCGGGAGCAGGGGAGGGCTGCGGCAGGGCTTTGGGACATCTCCAGAGGCAGTTTGGGTGTCGTGGGGGGATCTGGCTCACAAGCCATGGTAATTTGCTGCCAAAATGAGAAAGGACACGTGTCCGTCGGGGTAAATCTCCCTGATTTCTGCCCTGGCTGGCAGCACCCTGCAGCGAGCGGCCAAGAGGGGCCCTAGCTCTGCTCGGTTAATTATAGCCAGGGTGAGGCCGGCACGGAGGGAGATTCCCTTTAAAGGGGCCGAGGGAGAGGCTGGGAAGAAGGGAGCAGCTGCTCCACAGCCCCCAGCCCAGCTCGGCTCTGAGTCGGCCAGAAGCATGTCCCTGGAGAGTCAATTAATTAATGGAGAGAACAGTGGGTGTGGGGTCCAGCACATTCGGGGTGTCCGCAACTGCCCTCAGTGTCCCATCAGTCTTGCACTGACACTCCCCATTGTCCCACCGTCCTCCAGGCTGGGATCACCAGGGAGGGCTAGGGGCTGCCACCTAACACAGCTCTGGGTGTTTATTTGAAGCTCACTGCACCACAGGGGGAGAGCCACAGGTCAGGGGGTCCAGGCAGCCTCTGGCTGATGCTCCAGGCATAGGAACCCCCAGCCTGACAGAGTGGTGGAAAGGAGCCCATCCTGGGGCACGGGGCCAAGGGGGATGCTGCCACCTACAAAGGTTCTTTTCTTAAGCCCCGGCTCTTGGCAGCCTGTGAGACCTCAGTTTCCCACTGGAAATATGGCTGTGATGTGTCCAGCATCTCCTTCCCCACATGGAGAGGCTTCCTGAGCCCTCCCCAGAGGAAGGGTTTGCACTGGGGCAGGGAAACAGCTGCTCGGAAAATTTTCCTGTTGGATTTAGTTGTTTTTGGTTGTTGGACGAAAAATAATCTCCTGGTAAGGTGCTCATATGGGGTGTTGGCCTTCCCTGCAGGCAAACACGAGGAGCAACAGGTGGAAGGAGGGATCGTCTCCAAGAACTTCACCAAGAAAATCCAGTAGGTACCGGTCAGCCTGGCTGAGTTTTGCCAGTCCCCGTGCCCCAGCTCACACTCGCAGGGACTGTTTCCACCCCAAAATCTGCCCTTCTGCAGCACGTGCCTGGCTGGTTCGGGCCACAGAGTGATTTCCCAAGGGAGGGAAAGGAGGAGGAGGCATTTTTGGAGGCGCTCTGTCAGTCTCCTGGGCGCCCGGGGCTGCGTCTGGGGCCGGCCGGGGCGCGGGGAGCAGGAGGGGTGCGAGGAGGAGCCGTCCCCCGGGGTGCAGCCGGGCACGGCGGGCTGGCACCATCGCCAGCCCCGAGCACATCCCTGCGTATCCCCGCATCTCCATGATGTCAGGGAGATCGCTATCGCGTTGACTCACCCATGGCTTACTTTGGCAACAACAACCGCAAAGGCGAGCCCAGAGGCCGGCGAGCCCCGACCGATGTGGGGGGCAGACCCCACCCGCAGGGCTCGCACGGTTAACAGAGAAAAAGCATCAAAGCCCAGGGCATGGGAAGGGTTTCCTCGGTTGGCAGCAGCTCAGCTTTGCTTTTCCACCCTGAAGGAGCCCTGTGCATCCCGAACTCCCACGGGAAAGCTGTGGCGAGCACCGCGCTCCCTCCTGCTCGGCGCTCGGGCTCCTTTTACGGGCAAGGCTCGAGGCTGACGTGGGCTGCGGCACGGCCGGGATTTACTCCTGCTCCGCGGCGGCACAAGCGGCGGTGACATCCCGTCAAACACATCTGCCGGGGAGATTAAACAGAGCTCCCACGGGGGGCCAGGCCGGCCAGGGGCCCGCTCTAAATATCCCCCGCACATTCCCAGGCGCTCCAGTAATAACAGACGCTTTGCTGGGGCGCCGGGGCTGCTGCCTCGGCACCGCTGGTTCCGGCGTGCTGGGGGTCCGAGGGTTGGGATCCACCAGGGATGCAGCATCCTAACCCCTCCCATCTTTCCTGCCCCCCTGCAGGCTGCCCTACGAAGTGGATCCCATCACGGTGTTCGCCTCCTTGTCCCCGGAGGGGCTGCTGATCATCGAGGCGCCCCAGATCCCCCCCTACCAGCAGTACGGCGAGGGCAGCAGCGGCAGTGAGATCCCTGTCGAGAGCCAGGAGGCCACCTGCACCTGAGCAGCCACCCGCGGCCCTCCCGCGCCCCGGCACCCCTGTCCCCTGTCCTTTTCCCCCGCTCCCCAGTCCCCTGTGGTGCGGCGTCCTGACAGCCTTCGGCAAGGGTGATGGGTGCCGCTCGCAGGGATGGCAGCACCTGCCACCCCAGCTGAGAGCTGGGGCATACGCCGGGTGCCAGGCCACCATCCCCGAGGGCTTGTAGTGGTCTGAGATGCCGGTAGAGATTTTGTGCCCACGGGGTCAAGCAGAAAGGATGTTCCTCCTTATTGTTTGCTCCGAGTCGCTCAGATGGGATATTTATAACAATTACAAAAAAGGGCCTGTTTTTTTCTTTAAAATTGACATGGAAACCCATAGCTCTGTGTCTTTTCCTCCTCCGTGAGTTGTTTTGTTTTTTTTTAAACTACATCTCTGCGAAGGACACATGTCCAGCAGCGGAGCTTGATGGCGTGGCCTCCATCCTGAGAAACCATCTGTGTGCTTTGAACGTTGGTTTGGGGTTTTGGTGTTGTTTTTTTTTTTTTTCCTTATTTCCAAAGAGAATTTGTGCTTTTACGTGTCAGACCTGAGGAATAAAACCCAGTTGATGTTCTTAGCCTCTGCTTGTCTCAGCTGAGCCAGTGGGGTGGGTGTAGGGCTGTGGGAGGGTGGTGGGGAGGAGGGGGGATTCACCATGTGCCACTTCCCAGCCTGGCACAGGTCATCCCCATGAAGGCAAGGACAAGAGAGATGTGTGGGGATGCCTGTGCTGGTGGGTGAATTCCTAGTCCCAGGTAACACTGTAGTGGGGAGGCATCGAGCCTGGCAAGGACCATGGGCTCATCCCATTCTTACCCTCTCAAGAGGTTGAAAATGTTCTTCCTGCTTGGGGATGCTAAACCAGGCTCTGAGCTGCGAAAGTTGGGTTTGCCCCATCTGCATTTCCATCTCACCATGCCAGCTCCCCACCTGCAGCTCCACGGGGAAGCACTTCCCAGTGGAATGGCAGATGGTTTCTGCTAGGTTCTTGGCACAGCCTTAAAACCATTCCCAGGGACAAAGCACCATTTGCAAACACACTGCAGCACCTGGGGTTGGCAAAGCCGAGGTGGCGATGGGTGGCAGGAAATTTTCCATCGATCTGTGCAGCACCTGGGCCAGGCACCCAGTTTTCCATGTCACCAGGACCTCAGAGTTAAAAATACAGCCTCACATGTTCCACTCTGGTTCATTTGGGATGTGGTTACCAACAACACCCACCACGTGCTGTAAACCCTGGCCCAGCACCCTCCTGCCATGAAGGCACCCACGTTCGAGGTCATGGACGGGAACCTGGGGACTCTCACCCAGTTTTGCAGATTATATTTAACTTCCACCAGTTGTTACAGAGCTGGGACCCCCCGATGGTGCAGAGCACAGCCAGCGCCAAGCTTAGCCACTGCGGCTCTGCCAGGCACGGCTGTGAGCACAGCAATTTTTATGAATAAAATATAATCCTCGAAATGTGATACCAGCACCGGGATGGAATGCCAGAAGTCATGAGTCACAGTTCCAGCCCTGTGTCCTTGTGTCACTTGGAGCCGTCAGGCCCTGTGGGTGACACCTCGCCAGCACAAACTGTCCTTCCTCTTCCTCACCCCTTCAAAGAGTTATTTTTATCAGCCTTTTGAAAAAATATCCCCAGGCCCAACCTCAGTTTTTTCCCCTTTCATAGAAAGGGGACACACTCAGGCCGAGCATCCTGGCTGGGTGTCCCCCAGTGGACCCCTGGCCCTGCACCCGTGTCTAGCACAGGATGGTTCCCCGAGCAGAGCTGCAGGTGCAGGGGACCAGCTGTGACTCCATAGGGAGCTGCCAGGGGGAAATGAGCCACAGCTGTGCCCCTCTCCCATCCCGGGTATTTGGGGAGGGCCCCAGGCTGGTGCTACACCAGTGCTGGGACAAAGGGAGCTCCAGGCTCAGCTTTGGGGCTGCTGCACTCACACAACAGCTCCAGCTCTTGTTCCTGCTGATCCTGCAGTTTGGGGTGAGTTTTGTTTTTCTTTAATTGCTTTTTGCTTTATTTGGTTCTGGTTTCTGATGAATTCCTTAATAGTGTCTTATAAAAGCTGTTGTCAGCTGCATTAGCAATAATTTCCTAATGGCTGGGGTTGGCATTGGCAATTAGCGCTAAGGACCTCTTCCATGGGCAGCATGCTTGGACCTGTGCAGACAGCAGCAGCTTCCTGAGCTCTTGGATGGTCTGGAGTATCACATCCTAATGAAATAATTGTAACTGGAGATCTGGAGGCCCTTTTCAAGTAAGATCTGATTATCCATTCGAAGGAGGTTTTAAAGTAATCCCTACTGGTGTTTCTGCAAGTGGAAAAATCAGTTTGGAAACACTGGGGCACTTTTGCACCAGCCTCTCTCCCCGTGTTTGAGGAGATGGGATGGGATCTGTGCATTTCTGGGGTTCCACGGTGAGCAGAGCTGGGGCTGGTGGGGGGTGGGAGCTGTTTGCTCACCCTCACTCATGTGTGAGATGCCCCATAACACAGAGCAGTAGCGGCCACTCTGCAGTGACCTCACATCTATGGATTCAGAGCAATTACAGCACATCAGGTGGTGTCAGAACCCATTATTGTGCATGGCTTAATACCAGGTCTGAGGCACAAACCTTCTGCAGGTTGTGACTGAGGTGAGCATCCTCCAGGAGGGGAGGAGTGGCCATCCTGTGGGTCTGACCCTGGAGCTGCCTGAGGGAGCCCAGGGGAGACTGAGACTCTGGCTGTGCATTTTGGGACCCCTCTCACACAAGGGAGAAAGGGCAGGATTGTGCCTATCGGCAGTTCACGGGGCACCCCAGCCACAGCAGCACGTCTCTGTCAGCCCTGTCCCAATCATTCCAGGAGAGCAGTGCTCACTTTTTTCTCCTGGAGCAGCATTAGACTTGCCAATATCCACATCATTCAAGACCGAATGATTTTCACTGCTGAAGGAGACAGAGGAACCATCCTAATCTGGCCTTTCACATCCTGCTCTTGGAGCAGCACTGTTGCTGCCAACACAGGGCTGTTCCTGGATGGGGAGGAGAGAAGCAGGTGCTTGGAAGATTTTAACTTTTTTTTCTTTCTAAGAAGCCAGTTCCGATCAAATATACAACACATCTGAAAGAGCTGGTGGGATTAAGTAGTTAAATGCTGGGCAATTTGCAATTGGCACTGATGGGGCAGCAGCAGGAGAAAGGAGTGTGCCTGTTCCAGGAGAGGGATTCTGGAGTTGGGGCTGCGGTGGAAATCCAGCAGTTCCTGATGCATCTCAGGACCATGAGCTTGCAGGCTCAGCTCTGAGTCCCAGCAAAGCTCCCCTGGGCAGCTGGAGGGAAATGTGGGTGGTACATGCAGCTTTTTTGTTTTGGGAAAAATTTTTGGTGATCCCTCCTGCAGCACAAGTGGGTGATTCCTAGTGCTGCCAACATAGAGCTGGAATGGGCTGATGGGGAGGGCTCAGCACCATGAGATAAGGGGCTACATCATGGGAAACCAGCCTCAGAGGACCTACTGCTCCAGCTGGCTGCTGTGAGGGGCTGAAGGACGTGAGGAGATAAGGATAAGGTCACCCAAGCCGTGGGAGAGCTCTCTGGGCAGCTTGGTGGCAGGAGGCTCAATAAACCTCCTGCCTGTGTCCTGCTGTCTATCCCGAGCTGCCAAGGAAGCACCACCTGCCCCCTGCAAGGCAGGGACATGGGTCAGTGGGGCCAAGGGGTTCTGAGTCCAGTTTACATCCCATCAGGGCTGGGTTGGGGATCACGTGGCTTCCAGCAGGGCACCAGCTCCCAGCCTGTCCCAGAGGATTTATTTTCCTAAAATGGAAGCAAAAGCTGAATTGATTTATTTTGCTTGGCAGCATGTGGAGCCTGGTAAATAATCCGCAAGAACCTCCAGAGCTGTCCAGATCCACCAGGCGCCTCCAGAGACCTCGTCTCTTTCTCCTAGAAGAACGGGGTTGGTCTTATTTTCAAACTGCCCACTCCTGTGGCAGGAGCAGGTGGTGGCTGGGCAGAGATGTGGCCAGTGTCTGGCACAGCAGCTCCCAGAGCTGTGTCTATCCCTGCCCTGGGAAGCACCACTCTCACACTCTCATGTGCCCATGGATTGGGACACCCATACTGGCTCGCCCTGCAGGGATGCACTTGCGTCTCGTTGCTCCCTGTTGGATGTCACTGTTGGATCATGCTGTGGGGTCCTGGGGTGCCCACAGAGACCCTTTTGTTGTTTCATGAGACTGTTTGTGCTTTCCAGCCCCTCTGTGAGCCTCTGCATGGCTCTGCACATGCAGGAGCTCAGCCTGACTTCCTCCAGCATCGTCCTGCTCAGTCCCTGGGGCTGCAGAGCCCCCCTGGCCCCTCCAGGAAATGTGCAGCTCGCCAGGCTCTCGGTTGGCAGCTGGTTCCTGTTCCTGCAGTGAATCCATCTGGGTCTGCATGGCAGATTTGGTATAACCCTTCTAGGTATTTTTCCTTCCCAGAGCCCTCCGGAGCATCCCTGTCTCCCCGAGGGTTTCTCACTATTTCTCCCACAAATCTCGGCTGCTTCAGTACAATCCAGTCCTTTTTCCCTGAGAAAATATCCTGTAACTACCCAGGTGTTTCTCTGCTGTAGCTGAAGCCATTTGGGGGTTTTCATGCTTCTCTTTGGGAGTTTCTCCTCCTTTGGAGATTTTGCTTTCATGAAGTTTTTGTCTCTACTTGCAAAGCGACTCTCATCTGCTTTATTTTGGATGTCTTCAAAGGGAACACTTTGCTATGTGATGGCTGTGGGGACAGAGAAGCAAAAAGTTACTTTTTTTTCTAATGGAAGAACCCAATGTCAGAGAAATAACCCACCCTGGCTGAGCACATGGCCTTTCTCTCCCTTCCAAATTAAAGGCTGGAAAGCTGTGAAATGGCCCAGCCACCCCTGGGAGCAGATCAAGAAGTTCCTGAAGCTTCACCCATCCCAGCAGAGGGAAGGGGAGGAGAGATCTCTGTGGGTAAAGCAGTGCTGGTGATGGCATTGCGTTTTGGATGCTTCTGCCTGTGTCCACCCCGGGACGGGACTGGGTGGGCTCTGAGGCCCTGTGACATCCCCCTCCCCCCCACCCTGAGCAGCACAGACCCTCCTGGGTGGGCAGTGCAGGTGACTCTGGTGTTGAGCATCCCTGACCTATCCATGGAATTGCAGCTGCCTCTGGGCAGCAACACCTCCCAGCCCCAAATTCCTGGCTCCAGAGCTGCAGCTGGATGAAGGAGGCTTTTCTCTTATTTGTTTTCTTTTGTCAGTCTTTAAACCCAGTTGCAAATGCTGCTGATAATTAAGGGCTCTCTTGCCATTTGGGTGAAGTGCTGAAGTGCAGCCTCCTGCTCCCAGCCAGATGCTCCCCAGCAAACCCGTCCTGGAGGAGAGGCAAATTTCGGCTTAATTTTGATTCTTTCATATTCCAACAAAAACCTCCCTATCTGAGGCAGCCTTGGAAACCTCTCCCTATTAAAAGACCTCCTTGAAATGCATTGTAGCAGCCAAGGAGGGTGGTTATGAAACACAAAAAGCCTGCAGAAGAGCTCATTAAAACAATAAATTACAACTAATTAGAATAAATCAAGCTAAATCATCTCCAGTGGGAAGGTAAAGTGAGGTGTGAGTGAGTGGTTTTAATAAGGATGGTGCTAATCCTAAGCTCCCCTTTAAAATGACAGTGAGTCCTGCTGCAGCAATGATCCTGCTGCTGGGACCAGGATGGAAAACAGACATGGACAAAGAGGAAAGCAGAGCTGATGGGATTTTGGATTGTGTCCCAGCCTGAGCTGCCTATCCCTAATTGCAGTGGGTTTAGGGGTAGCACAGTACCCACACTGGCTCACAGAGGTCGAGGCGCTGGGTTTGCTCACTTTGGGTTTTATGTCTGTTTAATTTGTGATGCACAAAGTGGTTGTGGGGTTTTGCTCCTCTCATATCACTTCATCATCGCAGCCACAGCAAAATGACTTCTCTGCATAATTAGCAGTGAGATCATCACAGCCGCCTTGGCTCCAAATCATTTCTCCTCCAGTCTCCAAAGAGCTGCTGAAAACAAGGGAGAGGAAGGAGGTGTGAGTAGAGACAGCAGGATGAGTGGTCTGCCAGGGTTGGGCTGGATGGGGCTCTGGGCAATGGAAGGTGTTCCTGCCCATGGCAGGAGGTTGGAATGAGATGGTTTTCAAGGTCCTTTCCCATCCAAACCATTCTGTGGTCATTGACCAGAAGGTCTTCAAGCTGCCGAAGCAAAAGGTTGATGCTGAAGAGAGTGAATCGCTGCTGAAAGCACCTGGAAGGGGGCTCAGCTCTGGGGAACACAGAGCCCAGAGCCAGCAGGTCACTGGTGCAGCAGTAAAGCTGCAGGGGCAGCACAGCTTGAGCCTTCTCAGCAGCCATCTCCCTCCAAGGGATGAGCACTGCTTCCAGTGCTGGAGAAATGTATTGGTTTCATTAAGCTTAAATGATTAGCACCAAGCCTTGATAATGATACTTAATGGAGGTAATATTTTTTTTGGCGATTATGCTGTTGTATACAGTGTGCGTATCATTAATAACCTTCTTTAAATGTCCTTGCTTTCACTGTCACTAATGATGTTCAAGCCCTTCTTATGCCTAAGCCCAATTAGCTGCCAATAAAGAAGCTTCGTCCCATGGAGGATGCCTGGCTGTGCTGGGAGGCAGATGCTGATGTTTTGGGCAGAAGGATGTTTGGATTTGGTGGCAGGAACCATGGGCTGGACCCTGCAGAGGGGTCAGGGCAGTCCTGGTGGGTGCAGGCAGTGGTTGAAAGCCTTGGGATGGCTCTGCTCTGTTCAAAACCCCGTTCCCAATCCCATCCTGAGTTCTGCAGGGGGGGTTAACACCAGTCAGGGCCTCCCCACATCCTGGGTTTTATCACCTCTTGGTGTCTGTAGATGAAGGTGGTGAAGTCAAACACTCCTCACTCTTTTCCTCAGGGAGTGATGTGAGGTGCATCGAGGGCTCTGTTTTCTCAGGGAAGATGTACCTAAGCCCAGGACATGTTACTCCTCTGTGGTCCCCATGCTGGATGCAGCCAGGTGGAAGAAGAAATATCACCGCTGTCTCCAGACTCTCCCTGAACCTTTCCATCACCTCTGGGAGGAGGAACCAGGCTTGGCTGCTTCTCTGCTCCTTCTCACCCGAGCCTCCTTCCCATCCTCCTCTGAGTTGATTAATCCATTAGGATTAACCTCTCTTTAACTCCTTGATTAGCTGCATTTTAAAACTCCATTTGTTTTCCTTTTACATCAAGCTGGAGCCAAAAAAAGAGGGCAATTTGCAGCAATACTGATTTAATGCAATTTCTGAAAATCAGGGTGAACGTTGGGAAGACATGCTTGGCATTTCAACTCCTCCCAGCGAGCTGCAAGGGGCTCCATCCCACAGGAGCCAGATTTGGGAAGAACACCACAGAACCAGCATCCACCTGAGTCCCCAGGGCTGGTTTCTGATGGTATTGGTGCAAACCTGAAAGATGCAGCCTGTGTTTCAAGGTGTCCTTGGGGAAACTGAGGCTCTTGTGATGTGGGCTTTTCGCTCCCACAGGGACAACCTATTTCTCCATTGGAAATGTCCCTGATTTCCTGGAACGGTGCATGGCAGGAATTGCTTGAGACAGGGCTTCTTGCTCTAAGATGACACAGGAATGTGGTTTAGATCCATCCAGGTTTGATTTGCCAGGTTTAGACCTGGTCCTGGGTTTACCAAATCCAAGTTTAGTCCATGCCCTAGGAGAGCTGCCAGACCCCCCTAAAATCTGGGGGTGTTTGACAAGAAAAACTTTGCTTGTCTGTGGCAGGGGTTTGGCTCAGTGTCAGCCCCTACTTTTCCTATGGGGCCCTTCTCTGCCATGCAGGAGCTGTGTGGGAAAAATCACTAATATCTTCAAAAATAAGCAAACCCCTGGATTTAGACCAAAATCTCTGCTGTTCTCAATTGCCTGTCTTTCCCTTCCCAGTGTGTCCCAGTGGGAGAAAGTAACTCCTCCATCCTGGGACTGTCCCGTTGCTGAGGCTGGGGATGTGGGACACAGGCAGCAGTGGGGATGTGTTGGGGTGAGCAGTGCTGTGGTAATTCCATGGTGGGGGCTGTTTGGGGCTCCCCAAAACCCCAGCTCTGAGCCCTGTGGCTTCTCCCCGGGCAGGACATGCACAGGGAGGAGTGGGCAGTCACCCCTTGTCCCATCTCTGGCCAGGCACAGCTCATCCCCTGGACGAACTGGCTGCTCCAGAGTTACTACTACTGTGTTCATGTGATTATTAAGCTCTAAGATGACTGACACCAAACACCCCCTGGCCTGTGTTAACTGTTTGATTCATTCTTGGGGCACTTCCTCTGGCTGTGAATCAGTGTTTGAGTTTGGATGCTTTTGGAGGTGGCTGGTAGGACTGAGGCTCAGGGAGCTCAGCAAAGCCAAGGCTTAGAGCTGGGGCCTGGAGTGTCTCTCTCATCTGACCAAGGGCTGGGAGTCTCCCCTGGGAATGAGGTGCTGAAGAAAATGCCTCCCCTCTCCTGTGGAGCTCGATTTCTGGGGCTGTCTGTCTGCACAGAGCAGCTTTCCCTGCAGTTGTTTGGGGTGTCTAGAAAAGGCTGAGACCGGTAGGGACATCACTAGAGCCTTTCTCCTCTTCCAGATTCCCCACTTGCAGGATGTTTATCAGGACCTTTGAGATGTCTCTAAGGTCTTGGAGCAGTTCGATGTGTTTCTAAGCTATTTTGGGGTGCATGAGTGGGAAACACACACTATGAACATGTGTGCCTCTGTGCACCCATGTGCAGCTGCCTGCAGCTCCAAGTGTTCAGGCAAGCAGCTTCAGAGGTCTGCAAGGGAAACTTCTTCCCAGTACTAAGGCAAAACCAAGCAGAAATTGGTACAAAACCAAGCAGAAAGCTTTGCCTTGTGGTACTGCAGCTCCCTGCACGGGTAGTACTGGAACAGGGAAATTCTCTCAGGAGCCGTCTGGGAGCTGTCAAAATATATCATCAGCTGCTGTTGAGGTTTAAAAAGCTTCACACTGATGCACAATTTAGGGGAAGCATCTTGCATTTCCATAGATGTACAACAAGATTTTCTGAAATTGCAATGATATGAGAAAACGTCTTTTAAAGTGGCACCCAGATGGCGGGAGGAAATTGTGCTGTTTGAATTCTCTTCAGATAAATCGAAGCTAAAAGGATGCTAAACATTTTATAGGTTTTTTTCTCCCCCCCCACTTCCACCACCTGCTACTGAAATGACATAAGAGGAGCCATCAAACAGTGAGATCCTTACAGCACATGGCTTGGGAAATGGCTTCATCTGAGGGCATTTAATACCCATAGATTCCAAACCCAGCAGGGTCAGGTCATGGCTCCTCCACACCCACTCCCTGGGAAGGTGCCTTTTGGGACAGGGGTTTCTGGAGGGGTTGCCCAAACCCATTTCTAACAAAGGAGCCATAGGCAAACCTCAGGTGTCAGGGCTCAGCCTTGGGGGTTGCAGTGTGAGTGCAATGCCATGTCTGGAGCTGTATTTCTCCTTGGAAAGCCACCTCCTGCATGAAGAGGAGAGAGACCCTCAGATACATGAATGGAGCATTTGGCTATAAATCCCCCTAATTCCAGCCATGCCCAGAGCTGTTCTGCCTTAGGCACAGGCTCTCCATGCCTCTTCGAGGTGAGGTTTTGGAGCCTCCCCAGCAGCAGGCATTTCCCTCGCAGGTGCTTTTTGTTTTCCTGCTCCTTGGCATTCACAGGCCAGCAGCATTTTCACTCCTGAGCTAAATATGTCACTTTGTCTCGTAGCGGCTGCCAGGCTTTAAAGCACTGGCACCTCGTGGAAGCACCCGGCGGACAAATGCCAATGATTACACACCGTCCTTACTCAAGGAGGAAGAACTGGGCTTTGCGGCTCCTTGTTTTTGTTTTGAAAGTAAAACGAGCCTGTTTACCTGGCTGTTTACTTAAGCTGCGTGAGTCACGGCCCAGGAAACGTGTGCGGGCTGGTTTGTACTTCCCAGGGATGGGCTCAGGGGACACCGTGAGCAATAGCAGCAAATATGCCAGCCTTGGTTGTGTTCCTCCCGGGGAAAGGTGCTGGGGATGACAGGGGAGCAGTGCTGGCATTCCCAGGAAGCTTTTCCCTATCCACCCCTGCCTCCCTGCTCGTGCCCCTCGGTGAGGGGCAGCACCTGCACCCACAGCTGGGTCAGAAGCTGCTGCTTCGAGCCCCATCCGGGCCGGTCCCCCTGGGGCAGTTGAGCCTTCAGCCCATCTCTGGGCAAGCTATTTTTAAATAGTCCTTTTAAAATTCTTTCCAGTGTTGTTGGATTCATCCCAGCAGATGGGTCCATCAGCAGGCAGGGTGATGCTCCCCATGGGTGGTGAGGTGGCTTTGTGCTTAACACCAAATGGAGGTCACTGGCAGGGCATGTGGTTCTGGTTTTTTTAGAGCGCTTCCCAGCTGGGATCTGGCTTAAATTTTGGGAGAAGAGATCCTGGGCAAGATCCCAGCAGCTTTTTCAAAGGGCTGAGCCTGCCAGGAGCACCTGCTCATCACCAGCGTGGGCTTCCCGACTCCCAGCAGAGCTGCAGAAACCACGGGGGCTGGGATGGGGTATTTTTAAACAACCTTCGCCGGGCAGGCTGTGCCGGAGCGCTGCCTTTTCCTGTTATCTCTTCCTGCAGTTACGGAGTGATTTGGAGACAGCCGTCCTGCGGCTCATCTCCCCGCAGCTGAGGGGTGTGCGACTCACAGCCACGCTGCTGGCAGGACACAGCGCTGCCTCGTTTATCACAGTGTGGGATGCTCAGCAAATATCCCAATCTTTGCTCCAAATTGCTCCCAACGCCAGGTAATTTGGGGGGCGGGGCGGGTGTGGAGGGACGTTGGCGTGTTATCTATTATACCCACAAACCCAGATAATAATAGTAATACCATGTGATGGAGGGCTGTTAATGCCATGAGGCTTTCACTTGTCACCAAGAATGCTGCTGTGGCAGCCTGTTAAAAAGAGAGTCACAACAAGACTGGCAGCAGCCAGCCTGAGCACAGCCCGGCGAGGATGTTCTGTGCTGCTCAGCTCTGCTCCTTGGCTGGTGCAGCCCCGATGCAGCGATGTCCTGGCGTGCTGTGGCTTGTAGGGACACCGAGAGCATGGCCCCAGGGCTCAGGAGTCGTCTTGTTTTGGCAGGGATGCTTTCCTGAGCCAGGCTGAGCCTGCCCTGGCTGCCTGCCTGCCTCGCTGTGTGAGCTCACTCCCTCCTGAATCCATGTGCTGCTTAGAGGGTGGTCTTGCCCAATGGATCCGAAATTTGGGGGTCGGTGAATGCTAAATGCATCCCATGGGGGGTGCAGGGGGAACAGCAGGTGTGTGAGCCCCTCAGCTGCTCACCCCATGGGATGGGCAGATGCTACATCACCCCCACACCTGGGCACAGCTGAGCTCCCAGAGCAGGCAGCATCAGCTTGTAGCTGGAGGCACTGGGTGCTTATCTTTCTCCTCCCTTTTTCCCTTAAAAAAGGTATTTCAAACATGAAAGCAATGTGAAGACAGGCACTTACACATCTGGAAATGTGTCATGAATGAAATAAGGATATGGGAGGCTTTCTGCAGGAATTTATCTACACTGTATCTGCTCCACAGCGATCCATAAACTTCTTAAGAACATAAAAATCTCACTTGTTTTTTCCCTTGAGCGCATACCCAGCGCCTGTTTCCCCCAGCTGCAGACCCTGTGCATGAGCAGAGAGGATGTTCTCTGCATCCACACTGAGAGCAAGGACGAACCTCTCGCAAGCCTCAATAACTCCAGCATTTTCAGTTCATAATGGAATGGGGGACAGAGAGCTCTGTGGAAGTGAAATGTCTTTCTCAAATCATCAGGTTATTTTTATGTGCGTTGATACTTTCTCATATGTGTGTAAATACCTCCCCCACACACGTAGCTTTATCTCAAGGAGTGAAATAAAAATAGCTGGAGATTGAAAGGGAAGCGGGTGAGGGGGTGGCTGCGCTTTTGGGAAGAATCTCTTCAAGGTTCGTAAACAGCAAAGTCATGGTGATAACGCAATCTGACAAAACCCCAGCCTCCCTGGGCCTGGCAGGAATGGTGTTAATGGAAGAGCTCTTAATGACTTTCGCTCTCTGTTTCCATTTATCTGGGCGCAGGCTCAGTGTTGCGCTGGGGGAAGTTTTGAGCAGCGCTGAGGAGCCGCCTCTGTGCCTGCTGGGAATTGCTGCTCAGTGGCTCGGATAAATGGCCCCCATCCCACAGCTGCTGGGATGGCACAGAGCGATCCCCCTTCTCTCTGGGCTCCCGGCAGTGCCCACTTTGCCCGGTTGCTTTCCCTTGCCAGTTCCCGGCCCTGCTTGTTCCCAACTTCCCTCCTCTGCAAGTCTGGGCCAGGCCAGTCGCAGGGGGAGATGGTGCTTGACCCCGGAGGAGTAACGGGATGTGCTGCAGCTTGATACAGATGATCTGTAGGCTCTTACTTCATTCTCCCCAACCTCCCTGGTAGGAGAGTAGCAAAGGGATTTCTGAGAGCTCAAGCTCTGCAGAGTGGGGAGGAAATTGCCCTAGGGAATGTAAATGAGGAGGGTTATATGATCTGGCAAAGCTGGTACCCTGCATGCCCTGGCTTAGTATCATTTATGGTCATTGCTTTTCTTATTTTTTAGTGATAACAAAAGGAGGATTAGGAAATGCCCCACTGTGGGAAGCTGCATGGGTGGATGGTGGTGTGCAGGGGACGTGGTGACCCTCAGCACCAAGTGTTTCTGGAGGGACAGGATGCATTCAGCGCCCATCACAGTGTCAGAGATCAAACTGCACCAGCTGAACTTTGGCTGGAGCAGAAATAAAACCGTCAGGTCTAATAATACCCGGGTGTAGCTCCAGAGAGCCTCTGCCAGCTGCTGCAGTGTCACGAGTCACTGAGGCACAGCGCTGTGCTAAGTCACCGTTCCTGTCCCAACTCTCCGGGTCCCACAAGTCCCCTCTCCCAGCTGGGGCCCTCTCCCAGCCCAGCCCCCTCTCGCTCGGGGGCCTTGAAGGGTTTGGAGAAACTCAGCTCAGCTCAGGCAACTCCTCCTCCTTGTCCACTTCAGGAAAGAGCTGGGAGGATTTCCAAATACCTCTGCTTGGCAGCCAATCCCCACCATTCTGGTAATGCACTAGAAGTCAATCCGGAGAAAGTTCAAGGCTTGTATCCCTATAAACTTTATTTCTGGTTCCCCTCCCTCTGCACAGCATCTCCTGGCTGCTGACACTGCCCAGTCTGTTAATTTCCAGTGATGCCAGTGCTGGATGCAGGTGGAAATGATGTGTTGAGAAGGGATGACTCAATTATAATTTTTTTCCTGTAAATTTCCCAGCTTCTATGATGTCCCCACAGCGACCTGCCATGGTTGGCACAGGGACTTGGGCTACCCCCACATATCTGGGCTCCCGGTGCTCCTTGCACAAGCCTGTGCATCAGGCAGGTCACAGGTGATGCCTGGCAAAGGCACTTGGTGTCCAAAACCAGTTCCAGGGGCTTGGCAATGTCCCATGAACTTCTTGCTGAGCGAGTTCCTGGCATTCACAGGGGTGGGACAGCACCGTGAGGGACAGCGTGGCCTTTGGTAGCAGAGCATTGTCCTGCTCCATGTTTTGGGCATGGATTTGCTGCACGCACTGAATGCCAGAGCTGCTCTGGTGGTTGGGACCAGGGCATGTCAGACCTTGGCCAAGCCACCGGGTGCAGTTTCACAGGTGGGCAATCCCCATCAGTGATCTGAGCCACTCCTGCTGTAGCAAAGCTGTTGGCAGCACAAAGTGAAGCCATTTGGCTGTTTTTCCCTGCAAAACCCACTTTGTCAGCAGCCCCTCTCTCCTCCTCACCCACGTTGCAGAAGACACTTCTCACTTAAGTGGCGTGTGCCCACCACTTCTCTGAGTCATGTCTGTTAGCAGGGAGCTCGTATTCTTCAGGTTTTTTCAAGTACAAATGTCTTTGGAAAAGGGCATTAAATAAAACACTTGACTGAGGTCCCAGTGGTGACTAATTCCCATGGTACGCCCCGTTCCAGCGTTAACCCTGCTCAGCTCAGTGCAGGCTGGGGGGTGCAAAGGGATCCTCGCAGGCGGAGGAGCAAAAGAAAAGCTGGGTGTTGTAAGAGAACAGCTTGAAAGGGGCAGATGGGGGTGGTGGCACGGTGGGGATGGACCCCAGGGTGTTCCCTCCAGGTGCCACATTCCCTGGAGGGCACATCCATGTGAGCTGTGCCTTAGTCCAAAGCAGGGGTACAGCCCAAAGCTCCAGGTGTAGCAAAATCTAATACTTGTGCCCAAAATTGGCTGGAAAGCTTTGAGGAGGGAGGCAAATCTGACAATAGTTTGGGTTGGAAGGGAATATAAAGATTATTGAGTTCAAACCCCCCTGCCATGGGCAGGGACACCGTCCACTAGACCAGGTTGCTCCAAGCCCTGTCCAGACCGACCTTGGGACACTTACAGGGATGAGGTATCCACAGCAACCTGAAAAAAATCCCTCTCCATGGAAAAGATTACATTAAACACCACTGGGTTTAGTGGTGGACCTGGTAGTGCTGGATTAATTGTTGGACTCGATAATCTTAGAGGTCTTTTCCAACCTTAGTTGCTCTGTCATTCTGTGATCTCCTCCAGGCCAGTGCTGGGTGGCTCTGGATGGCTCTGCATGGCTGTGCAGGCCACCTCCAAAAACAACCCCGGCTTTGTTTGCGGCTTGGGTCCCTGCTGAAAACATGACCCTCCTGGGGACTTCAGCAAGGTGAAGCAGATTTTCCCTCAGCTTTGCTCTCCCCCTGTTCACCTGGAGAGCCTAGGGAGCTGCCCAGGAGGAGCAGCCTGTGAGCGCTGTGACCAAATGGCTGCGGGATGGGGCAGAACTAATTAGAGCCTCTACAAAATGACATCTCTTTCCACAGATGGGAAGCTGCTTCCCCTTTGTCTGCCTCCTTCAGTTAATTAGTTATCTAGGAGGTTGCATTTGCATTCCCCTCTTTGTGAAGTACCCTTTTGTTAACTACTTTTCATATACTTTTATGAAGTCAGCTGCTGAAACAGGCTCATTTATCTCACCAGCGACAGGCTGAGAGGCTTGCCCAGAGCTCTGTGCCAGCTGCTGGGTTTGGAAAATAATGTGTGGCTTGTCTGGTGTTTGGAAAGGAGACAGAAGGAGCAGGGCTGCAAGAAAAAAGTATCAGGCTGCTAAAGCCAAGGGCTGGATCTTGACAACTTCTATAAAAATGTTCAATCTGTTGCTTTGGGGCAGCTTGCAGGAGCCAGGGAGGATGATGTTGTGCCAGCCATGGGCTTGGATATCTCCATTGTCATCTGATGGGAGCAAGGTGTGAGTGTCCAAATTTCTCAAGATTCATGTGCTGCATCCCTTGTCCAGCACTGCTGGGTGTGAATGTGTCCCCCCAGGAGCCCTCCCTTCCCACAGGGAGCCGAGGGACACCTCAAAGCTGCTGCTCGACACATTTATCCTCCGTTAGCAAAACCACGAGCAACAGCATCACAAATGGATCCCTGTTGTTATTGTTAGGAAATGTTTGAAAAAATCAATGTTTCCTCTGTAACATAAACAATCCATGAAGCCCTGCACCAGTGTGGCGGGGCATGGCTGGGTGGGTTTGGCTGCTCCGAGGCATTTTCCAGGGATCCCAAGGGATGTCATGTTGCAAAAAAGGGAATTCTGCCATGAGTTCAGCCATCCCTCCAACCCAGGAGAGGGTTTTTTTGGCAGTGAGCAACCATACCTTTAAACTGAAACTTTGAAAATGCAGAGTGCAGCTCAACTGCTGGGGGGGAAATAAAGCCCAAAATATATAAATCTCTTTATTTTCTGCACCGGTGGGTTTGTATTGGCCTGTTAGTTGACGGTTCTGGAGGTGTCCGCTGGGATGCAACTATTCCACATCCAAACTGTCACAAATGGAACCATCGCTCTGAGAGACAAAGGGTAATTTATTGAGAAAAGGTGTCATTTAGGTGGAAGGATGGAAATAAGAGAGACAGTCACTGTGGAACTGCCAAAAGAGAATACCAGATCTGCTGATAGGCAGGGAACAGCTTTGAATTTCCAAGGCTGCCCTTGAGGGATAAGAAAATAAAAGCTAAGGACAAAAAAAAAAAGGTCTTAAATACAGTGACAGCAGAAACCTGAAGGATCACAGTGGAAAAATGGGACTTTCTCCTCTAACAATAACTGCGAGAAAGATAGGACTGTAATTTGTAAAGGCTATTAAATTGCCGCCAAAATTGTAAGCTGGATGGAGAAATGACACAGAAGGAAAAAAGAAACAAATGCAGACCTGTTGTTATTGGAGTATTGCACAAAAATGGGACTAGAGATGAACAGGGTGGAGGAGAAACGGAGCTGAGGAAGGGAAGAGCTGGGAGATCCCACCTGGCTCAGCTCTGTGAGCTTCTGTGGGCTGCGGGAGGAGAATAGTGGGAGTGTCTCCAAAAACATAAACCTATAAATCCATCTTTTGGGATCTTTTTTTTTGTTTCTGAATAATACATCCCCCTGTGTCTTGGAAGGAGCTCATTTCTGTGGACATGGCACTAAGGAGCCAGGCACAGGCATGTGCTCCTCTCTGAGCTCAGTGCTCCAGAGGGAACCCCATGCCAGGAAGGAGTTTGCAGGGTGGACTCCCCATGGACAAATTTTGGGAGAAATTAATTGCAAAGAGCTTGGAGACAGACATGATAATCTGTGCAAGAGCCTTTCCCCAAGGCTTGCAGGCTGCCCTTGGGGTGCAGGTGCCACTGGGATGGAGGACAAATTGCAGGAAGGGAGACCAGGAGGGACAGGGAGTGTCCAGCCTCAGGAGGACACATCCCCTCCATCCCCTCTGTGCTCTTCCTGGCCCCAGGCTCCTGAGCATCCTGAGCCAAATGGCACTTAGGTTGTTTTAAAGCCAATAAAAAATGGACCTGCCAGGGAAGCAGAGTGAGTTTTGGGCACAATTCCAGAGGCTGACAGCATTGATGCCTGCAGGGTGGGAGTGTGGGATGGCTCCTATGTGCCCACCCACTCCTCTGCAGCTCCTGCATTGACTCACAGGCCCAGAGGGTGCTGGGGTGATGTGTCTCAGCTGGGTCCCCCCTCTCTAGGAGCCAGAGCCCCAGCAGGTTCCACCCTGCTGCAGACAAAGGTTGTCCGAGCTGAAATCCCAGTTCCAGATGAGATGTCATCATTTGTATTAGGGAATTCATTGAAACCAGTTTTTTCTCCAATATTTCAGCTGAAATCATTCCTGTACGCCCACGTCCAAAACCAGCAGGTGCTCAGAGGGTCATTGTTACCAAATTGTGGTATTTCTTGTGGCTGTCTCAAACACTGGGTGTCAGAATATTTCCTTTCAGCTGGAAACATCTATGATTAAACTTCATCCAATGAGAAAAGTAGCAGAAATTGCATTTCCAGCTCCCCAGTTTAGTAAGTCAGTGGGTGAGCACCTCTGGCCTCGACCACCGTGTGCCTGAGAAGTTTTTCCTGAAAAGAAAAGCAGAGCAATGCATGAGGTTTGAGGGTAAAAATCAGCCTGTAGAAAATATAAAGCCAGGGAAGAAAATGAGGTGGGGGGAACCTGCCCATCTGCAAATGCCCCCTGCTTTCTCCTGCAGCCTCTGGAGCCCCACAACCCCACTGTGGCTCCCCACTTCTCCTGTCTGGTCACATCCCTCCAAATCAAAAGTTGTAATAGCAAAGAAGAGTTGGCCAGATTAAAATGCAGGGAAATGATAGCAAGGGTGTTTTTTTCGGGGCTGAGAGGAAAGACAGGGAGGAGGGAGGGAGGAGATGTTTCCAGATACCTTGTCCCTTTAGAGAACTCACAGGATTCAGATGGTTGGAGTGATCTTGGCAGGCTAAAAACCCAATCTGCTGGAAATCATATACCTCAAATAATGTGTTATTGCTGCTGATCGGCCCTGTATTTTAGGGCTGAATAGGTACAGTATTAAATTCATCTCGAGTTTTCATTTGCACCAGTTACAGCCTGTTTGACAAGGTCTGAGTGGAGTTTAAAATGCTTTTACTGAAAACAGTTGTGGGAGGAGTGAGGTTTGATGGGTTTTCTCAAGGGCTGAGCAGCACCAGGGGCTGAGGAGGCTGGGGTTGCTCTGTCCTGTACCCCAAGCTGCCACATGGGAGAGTAGCCAAGGATTATATTTAATTAATTGAAATACTGATTAAAATTGCCCTTACTGTTATAATGACTTTCAGGTCTTCTCCTTCCCAGTGCTTTAACTACTGGGCTCTCCATCAGTGTTGTGATGAAGTTCTGTTGATCTAAAGGCAAAATGCGTTTATGGCTCTGTCCCTTGGCCACGGCTCTGGTACCCCTCAGCAGGGGGACACCCCAGCTTGACCCTCAGCTGAAAGAAAGGTGAAAAAATCCTTTTCCAGAGGCGACCTTCATGCTTGGAGAAACCAGCTGCTGCCTCCTGGTGTCCCCCTGTGTGGGTTTTGCAGGAGGAACCCCCTTGCAGCTCTGCCCTGGGGCACAGGGCACCTCATGTGGGGCACGGGGAGATGTCAGAGCTGATTCCAGCACAGTTGCTGAGTTGGGTTTATTATTTCCTTCCTTATCCTGGGAGTTCTGCCAGATGGCCCATAAATTCTGCATTCTTTGTGTCCACTATCAGCGGGCATCCATTTTCCCCAAGCTTTTTTAACCTCCTCCTAAGCCTGAGATCACTGAAACATGTCAAGCCCTAAACTTAACAAAGCAATTCTACCAACTAGTAATTTGGGTTGTTTTTTTGGGGGTTGTTTTTGTTTTTGTTTTTGTTTTGTTTTGTTTGTGGGTTTTTTTGTTTTTTTTTTTTTTTGTAATGCATGAGCTTGGTTATTAGCTACTATCTGTTGATTAGGCTTGAAAATATACAATTATCAAACACCAAAAGCATCCTTTCCCTAAGAAATTTTTATATATTCCACATTTTGCCACAGCCCCATGACCTTTGGCAAGTCTGCTGCCACTTGTGCTTGTGCATGGCCCCCTTGGCCCCAGGAGGGGATGAGGAAACTTCCCCCCAGTCCCTGGAATTTGGGTGGTGGGGGGCCCTTGGCATGAGGCAGGGGAGGTGGTGCTGCAGTTAGGAATAGATATAAATATGTTTTATTTGACATATAAATAAAAAGGAGGTGTTCTGGGTGGTCCCCAGGAGGCTGGTTAGGTTTAAGGTGTCCTGGCCTCTCAGGATTTGTTTCTATTTTCGAGGGGCTGCTGAAGAGAATGAGATCTTGTGTAGTGTTAATTAGCTGCAGATCCTTCTGCTGGGCCACCCTTTGGAAAATGAAAAAACTCTTGCTTCAGAGTTTGGGCAGCTGTGTGTGTTTTCATAACTGGGAAACAACTGCCTTTAATAACTTAGGGAATAAAAACCACCAAGGCTCCTGTTCTGGAACAATGCCAGTACCAAATGCATTTAAAAATTGTAGACTCAAGGCACCTGTGATAGCAAACGCAGGTGGGACCGGTAAACTCAAGGCACCTGTGGTCCCAGATCAAGTTTGGAACAGCAGAATAAAGGTGCCAGCAGCCACTAAAGTGCTGAATCGTTGAGATTTTGTGCCTGTTCAGGCTTTTCTTGGCTCTGCTCGGGAAGAAGGAAAGGTCTTGGCCTGGAGCAGCAAACTTCCAAGGGAGCAAGTTCTGGGAAAATGACCATAAGGAGGGAAAACTAATTCATTCAGAGGTGCTTCAACCCCCTGGGAAGCCTCATCAGGAGGTTGGAGAGATTCTCCACACAGATCCAAGGAAACTCATCTCTGCTCCTTGGGGCAGCTTGTGGAGGTATGCCCAGTTTTCCTGGTTCCCCTTTAAAGCAGGAGAGACTTTTCTTTGAAGTAAGCTCTTGTTTCCAGGGCAAAGAAATCATTATTTCTGCTTAAATAAATGCTTGGAACAATCTACCATGCCTGCCTGTGGATAATCACAGGAAACATATCACAGGATACAGTATTTGATGGTGGTACAGAGTGTTTGTAAGTAAAGCAGGACTGTTTTGATGGGTACAGTGTGGCTTGGGAATTGGCTCATTGAAGCTGATCTTTAAAGTTCTTAATGAGAGCGCTTAAAATGGAGCAGGGACAGTAGCAGGCTGAGTGAAAAGGAAAATGTGAGATAAGGAGGATGCACTTAAGGGAGAATACTCAGGGAAAGGTAGCAAGTCTTGAAAATGGGAGGAAAAGAATTTTAGTGAGGGTTTGTGGGTAAAGAATGGATTAAGAAGCAGGAATAATAAATGCTGGCAGTTGGGGGGTGGGTAAACATCTCAAAAACTGAGCAAAAGAATGGTATAAAAGTAAAGTTTTTGCAATACAGCTTAGATAAGTACGGATGGCTTCAGAGATGGTGAATTAGCTGTTTTACGTTTCACTTCACCTCTGTGTTTGGGTTTCAGGAAGGTGTTGGGGGACCAGCCAGGACTCTCTGTGATAAAACCCACACAAACAACAAACTGATTATCTCCTGGTCTCCTCAGTCCTGCAATACCCACTGACTTTGTGAGTCTTGCACTGTCTCAAGTCACTTCAAAGTCAAGCTTGACTCACAAACCACGGGGACAAGAGCTGTGTCACTGATCTCAAGATGAGCTTGCAGTGTTCTGCTGCTTGTTTTCTTTTCCTCCATGCTGTTGTCTCATGTACAGAGAGCTGAGGCTCTCTGCGGTGTCTGGGCTGGTTTATACTGAGCAATTTTCCCTGGAAAAGCAGAGTGGAGTCTCTGCAGCCCCCTTGTGCCATCAGTCCTGGCTCCAGACAATGGGTGCATTCACTTCATCTTTATATTCCACCTGAGGCAGCATCTGGCTGCCTGTCCTCATCCAGCAAGTGTTTCCAGTGTTCTTGTCCCTTAAATTCTAAAACATCTCTTCTCCTGAATATTAGAAGTCGTTTTCAAGATTTTTTAACTATAAATACGCCCTTTAAAATTCTGGTAGTCCTGAAAATACTGATTAATTCAAGGTAGTGATTATTGTTTTGGTATTGAAAAATGATGTCAGGGTTTGATCCTTAAGGGTGCTCTGAAACCTAGTTGGAACTTGGCTCTTTAACTTGACCAAGTTAAAAGTACACAATTGAAATAGAAAATAAACTATGTAGATTACTCAGTGTGTGGTTGTGGCTTATGCTTGAGGTTCATGAAGCAATCAGAGATGAATGGTCTCGCCTGCTGTTCCTTCTTGTGCAGAGCATGGCTGAAAGCACTACATAGTGTTGGAAATATCAGACTGATGATTCTTTTCTGTTTTCCAAAAAGTTACTGAGTTGAAAACAAAAAAGACGGAAAGGAGAGGAAAAAAAAAAAAAAAGAGGAATCTGACCTGTCCTCTGCTTCCCTCCATTCCCCCAGTCTGGGGAAGGCCCACGGATTTCATGCTGCTCACCCATCAGGTCTCACTATTTAGGCTGTCAGCGTTCTCTGCAGAAATATTTGTTTGTAGGGTTTTTTAGAAATTCAAGATCAGAAATGTGTTTTTATAGCCCAAGATTAAAAATACTTTGCTTTACCTGTATTTTTGCTTTGTATTGTTAATTTGCTCCATTCCTACGCACACTGAGCAGTCCCCATAATATTTTGAATATCTAAGAAGATTATAGGTACTGGGTATGTCTAATTATAGGTGTCTGAGAGCATAACATTCCTGGTAGAAAAATCATGATCTCTGATTAATGCATTTGCACTCATCTCTGCCTTCTGAGTTAGTGTTTTCTTCAGCCACAAGTACAGCTGATGATTTGCAGTCATGAATGACAGGAAAATTTGTAAACAACAAGATGATAAAAGCCCTGTGAATTCAACAGGGCTCGAGTATGTTAATATCTGCTGGCAAATGCTGGTTTCTAAACTGATATTATTAAAAAAACAGATTTTAAGAGCTAAAACCACTTGAGGGAGTGTGGATGGTTTCACAAAATACTATGGCCACAGGGCATTATATGGAATAATTGCATGTTTAGGATGGCAACAAACATGTTCAGACAAGTTGTATGTTCATGGATGTTTTTTGTATCTTTGTTAAGTAAATTTGGTGTCAGGGAACACAGAGCTGATATTTGAATAGTCTCACTGCCGCACTGGAAGCTGTTGTTTTGTTGTCCCTCAGGCATGTGGTGGCTGTCTTACAGGGAAAACACGTAGCTGGGCCAGCACAGTGGAAGAATTGCATTCCACGGCAACACACTGGAACAAAATAAACCCTGTCCAACCCACTGGCAATACCAGTGGGGGACAGGGAAAGCTCTGGGTGTGTAACAGCTGTGTTTGAAAAACCAACCAACCAAACAACAAAACCCTCCCCAAACCCCACAAAAAATAAAAATCCTGCAACCCCACAACAAGGAGACCTCTTTTACCCACCCTGTACAGCAGAATCCAAGCAGAATGGAGAGGCCATTTTTCACAATGATGTGGATTTTGTGACCCTTATGGCTTTGGATTGCCCGTTATCCCATGTGGTGGCTTTTCTACATCTGCTCCCTACCACTCCGCTCCCCAGGAGAAGCCTGGGGAGTTGGACAGACCATGTTTTTCTAACCAGAACTGATGCTCCAGGCATCTTGCCAGTGGATTTCAGGTTCCTGTATTTTCCAAACCTTGTTGGGGAGGGGACTCCCTTCGGGGCTATTCTGTGTTGGGTTAATATCAGCTGATGTCAGTCCATGTGAGATGGAGCCCTTCAACCCTCTGTTACAGATCACTGGAAGTTACTTGGTTCAGTCTGAGTTTTGTTCCCCTCTACCTAAAAGGTCGGGTGTGCGTTGCAGACACAACTGATTCATTGAAAGTCAAGGAATGTAGCTCTTCAGACTGTATTTTTGATTTCCTGAGTGTTCAGAACAATGTATTAAAGGTCTCTCTCTTATTCTGTAATGTAGCGGTGCACGGTGTTGTCAGTCACCTTTTATCATGGCTAGATAGATTCTTCCCCTTAATTGCCATGGCAAATTAATTTGCAAAACCTGTGAGGGGGATTGTTGACTTTTTGCATGGAAGGAAGGTGGCCTTTCTGACCAAGCACTAAAAACAATCCAAGTCCACAAAATCTTGAACGTTATTAGTATCAAAGCCAGCTCTATACTTGTCATAATATTCTGTTCTGTAATCCTGTGCTTTGGGTATATGGGTCACTAGATAAGATTGACAACAGCCTTGGCAATGAACGGTTTTAAGCTGGAAACTGGATGAGAAAGCAGAGCAATTTCATTCAAGAGAAATTACACTGATGTTATTTGTTATTGCTGCAGTTAGAGATCTGTCAGTGTTTCCAATTTAAAACCTTGCTTTCTAGAAGACTAAAAACATGTATTTCGAGGCAGAACTTTTAATGCAAAGACCTTTTCTTTCCTGTCGTCTCTCTTATGTGAAGGTTAGTCATAATTTCTTATTGCTCTGGGAACAGCAGGAAAACATTGGTGGTGGATGGTCTTCCTATGTTCTCCAAAATAAAGAAACTGGTCTGACCAGACTACACTGGTGTGGTGACATTCCTAATCCTTTCTAAACTGAGAACCAGTATGTGGTCACTGATCAGCACAGGTCTCCTGCCTGCATCTGGGAAGTGCCTAAGTCATCTAAAAAACAAACAAAAAACACTCCAGCTTCAGACATACCTTGAAACTTCCTATTTAAAGAACATGAAATTTCAACAAAATTCTATTGAGAAAGGATAACTCAGTATTTCTTTCCATAAACTACTCAACTGTCCTTGGAAGTGAGAAGGCACAAAATACTTTCTAGAGTATTTTTCAGTTTTATCTATATGAGGTAGATCCAGATATGGTGAGGTGTTCAGATTCAAGTACCTCTTGGGGTATTTTGGTAGCTTGTTGACAGGTGAAATTCCCCATCTTTCCACTTCTTCCTAGAGGCAGTCTCAAAGTCTTTGTTGATAAACACTTGAGTATCTTTTTAACGATTAAAAAAATGCATATTGGAAGCATGGAAGTGATAATTTTGAGATGTGCTTAGTTTGCAGGGGTTAATTTAGATTTGATTTAAGGCAATTTGTTTGGGTTTTTTTCCCTGCCGTACTATTTTGCCAGGCTCCTCATGTGACAACCTGTCAGCTCAAGAATTCCAGTGTTAGTATGGGGTGGTGTTTTGGACAGAATGAAGGGAACAAGACAAAACAGGGAGTGTTCAGAAGAGATTGTAGCAGTGAGAGTCATGCTTTCAGCTTCCTCAGCCATCCAAGTTTATCTGGTTTGTCCTTGTGCATTTCTGATGAAGCGTTGGGAATGAAGAAGAACAACTTGGGCATAATTGTGTGTTTTGGTTTTTTTTAATTTGAAGCTCTGACTGCTGCACGTGCCCCCCATGTGGATCAGTGTGAAAACTAAAAGTGTCTGCGAAACAGGTTTGTTTTTACCCCACGACTCTATTGTGGCTTGCACAATCTTGCGGAGCATGAACAAAATAAATTTCCTGAGTGCAAGAAAAGTCAGTAGTTGGAAAACTGCCCTTTGTCAATTGTCCGCAGTTTCTCATCTTGCTGTTGCCTAAACCTGTTAGTGATGGTGAGTTTGGAGTATGTAAAACAAAAAAAAACGGGTGCAAGCACACTGACATTGTGTGTGGTTACTAATTCAGAGTTGGTGGTGTCGCACTGAAGGAAAGATTCTTACTTCTTGTACAGTGAAAGGGTGCATTGTTTGGTGCCTCTGAGAGACCTGGAATGTCGGAAAGACTTTGTCACGGTGTGTGATGTGATGCCTCCCTCTGAAAGCTCTGCTGTGCAGTGGGGACACAGGTATGCCTGACTTAGGTTTCCATGGAGATTTCTTGTCCCTCGTTACTATAGGTGGATTTTGCAGATAGTTTTTCTTTGCCTAACCTTCTCTACTTTCTTTTTCTGCTTTGTTTGGTTTTGTTTTGATCGGGAGGCAAAAGGATGTTGTGATTTTTCTTGTTGTTTGGGGTTTGTTTCTTTGGGTTGTTTTTTTTTTTTTCCTTTCGGTGTTAACAAGTTGTGAGCTGGTTTGGTTTTTTTCCTTTCTGGAGTGAAGGGAGAGGGAAGCAGCTGTTCTGCTCAGTGTTTGTGGACAGGATGAGCTGTGGGTGTTGCACCAATGGCTTTTCCTACAAGCTCCATCCATAACTTGTGTGCCAGCTGGTAACTCCAGGCAGAACAGGATTCATGCACAATCTCCATTTGAGGTGATGTCTCTGCTTCACTTCTCATGATGAAAACTGACATGCACTTCCAGCTCTCAACAAGCCAGTGGAACCCTGGCTGTACATGTTTGATGGGGAATGTCATTTCCAGCAAACAGAATGAGTTGCTCAAGTGTTATTTTCAACTGTCTCCTGTTGCCTTTAACTGTATTAGCAAGGGTAATGTCACTGTTGCGCCGGCCGGAGGGTAAAGAAGGACTCAGAGACAGGAATGCAGACAGCAGAATGGAATTATTTAATTAATAAAGGACGGGGTTTTATGTGTTTAGTTCTTTTAGTGTTTACCTAAATGGCAAGAGGTTATTGGACCTCTAGCTAACTACCTACCAGAGTGATTGGTCAATTCTCACATCATCCATTTCCCTAGTCGATATCACAGTTGCAGGTGCAAGATTAGCAAATTAGGTTTACAGAAACCTTATCACGTTTTGCACAGTTTTGCCTGAGAAAAACAGAGCTCTCATGAACTGCTGCTGAGAGCTGAGAGCTTCCCTACTAAAGCTTTTTATTACCATAGGTAACACCACACTACTTTTCCTTTTCTAAAATAGCAAAAGATGCATTTCTTGTTGCAGAAGATGAACTAGGAGGGGTTTTCTTTGGAAATAAAGAGTCTAATGGCCTGGGCTCCCTCTCATACATGACTTTCTTCTCCCCTATCCGAGGAGGCATTGACCCACCAGACATTTGCAATGTAACCATAAAGTGCTGTTGTATTTCTGCTTTTATGTGCTCTTATTAAATGTCAGTAAACCTGAATGCGTGAGGTATGAGCGTGTATTAGGAAGTGGTGAGTAAGCAGATGAGGATAATTTGGCTGTGCAATAAAAGAAAAGATTACAGCTTTAGGTGAGAGAACTGGTGGTCTGCAGCAGTTTGGTTTGTGAGAGTTGGTAAAAGGAGGAGTGGAATGAAAGATAAACAGAAGCTGTGAAGTGAGGTGGTCATAGAGCTGGAAGAGAGCAAAGGATGCAAGAAGAAATATTCAATTTTAGACATATTTCATCAAACTTGGATACATGTTTAAGTTTTAATGGCAGAGAGCTTTCTGCCTCTGTCAACAAACATTTTATTAGGCTGTTAGACTGTACACTGGCTAATGTTGGTTTTATTAATTAAGCTCATTTGATAGCTTGAACCATAAATATATTTCTTCTAACTTGGGTTTAATTTGCAAAAACCCTCAATAAAAAGTTAGAAAGTGTCAGTGACACTGTATCTGAAGAAGTAAACTTCTTATTTGCACACGTGTGTGGACAAAATGGGGAAATATGACATCATATTGCAGTAATTCTAACAAGAGAATAACAACAGTGACAGCCAAATATCTGAGATTACTTAGCAGGAATAGTGAAGGTGGTGGTGCAGAATTTCTGATTTTAATATTTTATTCTGAACTGTGATCTACTCTGCCACTGTAGTCAGCCTGTATTAGAAATTCTTGACTGTTTTAGAAGAGCAGCAGTCCTTCAGTGCTGAAGTAGTTGGTTCTATTACTGTTAACCATAACATTTAAGCACTCATGTACTGAGAGTTTTGTTGAAAGTGTTTTTCTTCGTGGCCTTGTGAGACTGACAGTCATTGCCTTTCTTGTACTTGAGCACAAAGTGACTTAGAAAAATGAATTAGCTTTAGGTAATTACATATGGAAGGTGTAAAACTGGTATTATAGCAAAAAGCTTTGTGGTCCCGAGCTCTTGGTTTTTCCTGCAAGTGTTTTGCTTTGTCTTTTAGAGTGTGAAACAAAAATGGTGATAAAAATCAGACTTGAGATGGGGCTCATGCTTATGGAACTATGGTTCTAAGAATGAGCTTTTAAAAATTTGGTTAAGAGTGTTAGTTTTATTGTCTAACATGAATATTAAATGCAAGGTGGTACTCCTGACCTGAGCCTAATGAGGTGAAAACGTTATGTTCTATAAAAATAAAAGGTTTATGATCACCAAATTAGTCTGACATCTCTGTGAAACAGCAGCTACACAGGAAGGACCACACAATCTCTGTGCTATTAAAGCTCAAAACAGTCTAATCAATTCCAAAAGTTCAATTTCTGTTCCTAAAGGCTGCTTCCATAATGAATTAAGGGAGGCGTATCAAATGTAATAATGCATTGTTATGAAGGTTTCAGTAAACTTGCCAAATGTCAGGCTGCTGGTCCAGTCATGGTGCATTAACTGCTGTGATTAAAGCTGAGCTGTCCTCAGAGCTCACCTGGCTTTGGGAATTGAGCTGCAATATCCTGCCTGGGGCAGGAGGGACGTGCACTACAAAGGTTACACTGAACAGTGAATATTCAAAATACTAGATTTCTAAGAGGTTTAGTGCCTGTTTCTCTTAAATGGAGCATACAAATGCTCTGTAGGTCATACAATGAAGGTAATAAACTATTCCCTGTATTTGGAGAATCTGGTCCCCCAGGTGCAGTGTGGCAACTAAAAATTACTTTTCGTAACTGCGAACACTGCATTGAATGGCTACTTTTGGGTGAGAACGGGAAAAAACCTTTTCATATTTGACTGGCAGTTCTATGTAAGAAATAAATGGTAGTTCCTGTTTCTGGGTAGGCTCAGTTTAGAACTTGTACTGGACAGTAAGGTTAACACTTGGGAATTTATGGATGAGCTTCTGGTTCCTTTGTGTCACTCAACACAAAGGAATGTTAATGCTGATCTTACCAGACACTGGTGGATTTCTCTAACGTCATGTTCAGTGGAATTATGTCTGGAATGAATGTGTGCATAGCTGAAATGTTAAGAAAATGTTTCAGGAGGGAAAGCTGAGCTCTTCTGCATGCACAGAACTTAGAAACTGCTCTGTGATCACTAGGAGGAGTGATAAGTATTTAATTAGGGGCAGGGGAACATGATCAATGTGGAGATTTTTATATTCCAAGAAAATCAGAACTGATACAGAACTGTAGGGTTGGGTTGTGCTCATTTCTAGGAACAATCATATATTCATAGATCAGTTTTGCCCCAAATGATGCCACAAGCACTTTGCAGGCTGAATGTAGAGGTCACATCAGCTGTCTGTGGTTAACTGCGACCAATAGAGCAGAGGAAAGCTACCTGAGAGAGCAGGGTAGAAAATGATGAAGAATGATGGATCCAGCTGAAAAGGAGAGGTGAATTTCAATGAGGAGACAGAAGCTGAAGCAAGTTGAAATTTGGCCAGGACACCTTGCTAATTACCCCCAAACACTGCATGGCAGACGGGGAATCATTCCCCTCATAAAGAAAATGAGTTTCAGGGTAGCTTGCTCCACATGCAAGAACTTTGAAACCTGTTCTTGGATTGGAATATTTCCTTGTGCAGGCAAAGTGAATGAAGGCATTCAGGAGTGATGGGGAAAGTGTAATAATTAAATCTTGAGTTTGTCTTGCACAGGAAAAACCATTTGTGTACAATCAAGTGGGTGGTGTTTCACTTTGCTTGAGACTGCAGAATGATGTGCAACAGGAAGTGGTGGAAAGCAGCACTTTCCCTGGATAGATGCTTTCTCATTATTCATGAAATGCTTATAGAAAATGCCTTGCATGCACTACAGCAGTAGGGGGAGGACTGTGAGCAGGGAGAGAAGGACATAATGGAATGTCACTCCCTTCCTTGTAGCATAATGTGACCTTTCCATTAAATTGACATTATGCTGTTTGCACAGAAGGAGAGCTAAGACAGAAAGTATTTTTAGGGGGCAATAGTCAAGTTAATTAGGCAGCTGTAACTTACTCTTTACACTAAGAGCTCAAAAGCAGGGTATGGAGAATGGGGGTTTAATGTTGCTTTGCATTCCATTCATTTTGAAGGAGTTGCTTTGTGTTGATTGTGAAATCTGGGCTGTGACGTTGTTTCAAGTACTGTAGCCTGGACCTGTTTTTTCCGGTGTGTTAAGAGGGAGGTTTTAACTTTAATTCCTCAATGACTTGCTGCTAAAAGGTTTAGGCATCCTCTCTGCTAATCTAATGGGCAGAAAAGACAGATTCCACAATCCTTCTTGGCGTGGAGAACCGAGATATTTCGTATGCCTATCTATCAACCTCAGAGGAGTAATTGTGGAGTAAGGCACAGTTCTCCAAGTGAAATACTGCTACATTTTGGTAGGTGAGCATTTCACTTCATTCACACCTACTCAATTTCATTTAGGGGTCAAAAGATGCTTCTTAAAGCTGATATGACATATTTAAATTCATAATGGCTCATTCATACACTGCATCCATTACAAATCTTCCCTTTTGAAGAATGACTCTTCTTTCCTAAGTTTCCTTACTCATAAAAGGCACATTCTAGCTGTGTTACATCAGGTCCAGATAACAATCCATGTGTTTGAAATAAAGGGACTGCAAAGCTGTTAGGGTTATTTGTAATATTTTCTCTTCTGCAATTAAAGTCAGGTTGCAGTAGGTTCCAGAACCCACTGAAGCCAATGCTGGTCACTGTGTGCTCTCTGCTGTGTCTTTAGCCTTGAGCTAAGGCCTGTGGCACTGCTGGAAGGGTGAAATCATATCATTCTTCTTCTGTTAGAGCAGCCCTTGGACTGCAGTACTTCAGTCTGAAGAGTATCTACTTCAATAGTTTTGGCCTCCGTGGTTCATTTCTCCCCTGCAGGTACAACAGTGGTCAGAGAGCCTCATTTGTCTGCCATCCTGAAGATCCTCATCTGTCCAGGTGGCATAATTTAGTTCCAGTGTTTGTCAACATTTCCTTCCCAGTGCTTCAGGAATCCAGTGGGTTTGACTTCTGCTCTCATGTGATTCCTTCTTCTCTCCCAAAGCTGTTCTTTAGTGCTTGTACCCCTGGAACCTGATAGTTCCCAGTTTAGATAGAGGAAGACTTACAGCTTTATTAGATAACAATTGATCTTTAGGGCTCATTGTTTACCCTGCTGTTTGGGGAGCTATTTATTTTAAGAATAAATGAAGTTACCTCACAACTAGGGCCTAAAACTAAAGAACAAACTTTATGGTGGGGGAGTTAATGGCAGGAAGTCAAACCTGCCCTGTCTGACACTGTTAGAATAGGACTTTTACATGTGATTGAATTCATCCACAATTCAACCGACAACTTGTATATTTGTGGGCCAGCAGTGTTCCTCTCCTGTCACCTCCTGCCAGCCTCAAGCCTGGATACAGGGAAATAGGAACCAGGAAAGGACCAGAGGTTGCTCACTGAGAACTCTTAGGATCAGTACCTTCTTGCAAGTGTCATGACCTCAGCAGTTTCACTGGCTGGTGAAGAATGGTGTGACGGCCTTCCGTTCGTGATGGCCAAGCATGACAACCTTAAGCCACAACTCAGTGTCAGTTTGCTAATGACAAAGATTTTTGCCCAAAACATATTGAAATAGAGGGTTTGTGATCCATCTGCAGCATAATGACAGCATAACAGTAGGGCTGAATTTAATGAGGGTGTATATCCCCTTCCTAAATGTCTTCCAAAGCCAGTATTTACTGCTCTGTTTGGTGTTGATCAGTTCAGCCAGAGTGAGAAATATTTGTGGCTTTCATGCAGTGCACTTACCACATTAACAATATAATTAAAGCTCTATAGCAACTGTCTTGTAATTAAACCCCAAATATATTCTAGTCTGATTCTATTGTGAAGGAACTGATGTCCTCTTCCAGTGGGCAGATAGTTGAAAAAAAGGATCTGTTCTTCCTCTCAGGAAGCCTCTCGCATATGTAGGACCAACACAGTATTAGCTTAGAGCATATGGTTAAAATATTTTGTCTTTTATGCTGCTTTACCTTGTTGATACTTTGTCTTGGGTAGGGTAATGTATTTATGTGCTCAAGAAACTGAGAGCTTTTGTGCCCAACAGGAGACATTGAACTTTGCTCTCAATACCTACAGCAGGTGATAGGTTATCTACAGATATCTACCACACACTGCTTCCGTTTTTGGTTTTTGTTTTCTTTATATTTTTATTAGGTTACCCTGAAATGTTAGAAATTAATTCCGGGAGTCAGTGTCAGCTAAAGTGACAGTGGATCAAAGCTGTGAGACAAATTGCTCATCACAGTTCAGGGAGTTGACTCCTCTATGCAGGCAGCTGTACATCACTGGAGGCTCCTGATCCCCCCCCAAGCTCTGCTCCACAACTGCTGCCATTGTTGGGGAAGCTCACAGGTAGATTTCTGTAAAATAAGCTAATTCTAAACACCCATCAGAGGCATTGCTGCATCTTGGAACTGTTATTTGTTTGGTTGGGTTTGTTTCTTGTCACCCTGTTTAGAGCCTGTGTCACTATGCAACAGCCTGAACTATATAAACAATGATGTTAATCCATGAAAAATGAGAAATTAAACCTTGGCAGGATCCTAGTGATCCCTGTCCAGGTTCATCAGATGAAAGCTCTATTTTTTTTTTCTGACTTTTTCTAAAAGCTCGGAAGCACAAAATTAGTTTAGCTTTGCTGTCTGACAGTCACAAATCACTCTTGCTGATCATGAGCTTGCTTAATCTCAGTGAAAGCAGATAAAAACATTAAACACACCCCCCCCTCCAACGAACCCCCTAAAAACCCTTTTCAAACAGTCACTTTTCTGTTTCCGTTAGCTCATCAGAAATGTTTGAATCCTTCCCTTTTGAGAAAGCTGCTCTCAGTGAAATGTTGTGTGTGTAACTTTTTCCATTCAGGTATTTCCACTTCGAGCTGTTCTTGTAAATTAATGTTCGTTTTGATTATCTGTGTGAGATCTGGGTAGGTGTGTGGTGAGTCAGAGCAAGTTTGCTGTGTGAGCTGAAGGTTCTCAGCACCCCTGGCTTGTCAGAGAAAGTGGAGAGAATGCAAGTCTTTGTGCCTTTGCTCTGAGGTCAGCTGGGAGACATTGCTGCTTGAAAACAGTGATTTAACGACAGTGTGACATCCAGCCTTAAAACGAATGGGACACAAACTAGGAAATCAAAAGAAAGGCAATGCTCACAGAGAATGGGCCACAGATGCAAGGCAGGCTGTGTGTGCAGCTTGCAGGGTCATCACAAGCTGCTGCTCAAAATAGCTGTTCTTCAGAAAGGCAAGTTTGTTTGAGGCTTATTCCCTTATTTACGTGTCAGACCTTTAGCAGTTTGGACTGAATGCCACTTAGAAGAAGGGTAGGGTAATACCTAAATACTAATATTTTTTTAAGTCACGGATAGGGCTCTGTTTGCAGATAACCAAACAAACCTATGCCAGAATGTTAACGAATATAAACTGATGTCCAGCCTGGATGTGTGTGCCTGAATGCTTAAGTTTTTGTATAAATTACCAATACATAACAAAGAGAGGTCATTTTTAGTTCTGTATGTTACATTTAAATTGTGTTCTGCGTGTTACATTTAAAACGCGTTCTGTATGTATAGCTGTAAAGGGTGATTTGGAGTTTGTATCAGGATTAAAGGATGCTCTGGAATCTTGCATAAAACATAGCCATTAAGATCTTTTTCTTGACATGTTCATCTGTCTCATGTTTACTGTGGATGGAGTTGGTGCCAGCGAGTCTTTGGATACATGTTCATTCTGCTGTTGCAATATGGACCATATTCATCCCTGTCAAAATACATATTCAGTCAGGATTTTTATTCCAGCAGAGAATTTGACCCTTTGACAAAAATATGCTTGAGTGAAACTAAACAGTGGCTCAGAATTTGCTTATCTTTTTGTTTGCAAACTCTGTATCTTCAGTTTACTTATAGAATGTGAATATTTCTCTACAATGTGTTACTGGAAAAATATTGTAAGAAATATTTAAGCATTTTAATATTCTTAGTCTTCAACTTACATCCCAAAATGTATGCTTGTTTTAAGGAGGCAACAGGAGTGGATGCCTGGAAAAGTAACAGTGGAACCATCAGTCCCATATTGTGACGTGCACGTGGTGAAAAGACAACTTTTTTAGGGCTGGCAGATGCACTCACTTTACAGGTCATTAAATTTCTCATTATACAAACTCAATCATCTGAGTTTTTAAAAGAGGTTTAGAATCTCAAAAAGATTAGACAGTGTGAAAGACAAATGCAGAAGTTTAAGTTTTGATAGACAAAACATAATTTGATAAATTCCGTAATGATCCTGCTGCATTATTCCTGTTCTCTAACTCCTCCATATGGAGGGTTGCAGTCTGACATTAGGTATATCACTGCATGCAGAGTAACACCAAACTAATTTTGTATTTGCCAATCTGCTGAGAGATTCTGATTCATCTGCCTGTGTTCTTCGAGGAGAGAATCTGTAATTTGTGCGCTAGGTTATTGTCTATCTGGATGTGATGAGAAAACTGCATCCTTTTAAAAGGATGTGTGTTCTGCTTACAGGGCTGGTTTTCCATCCCCAGTTCCTTCCAGCGGTGAATTTAACCATAATTAGTTGCTCGTTCTACCAATAGTTTTTCTCCCCCTCAGCCAACTAAAAAGACTTTTCTTTGGATGAAGGGAGTTCTGAGATCTCGTTTGTTTGAAATAATGTCTGTTACAAAGCACAGCCAGCTCTTTCTTCCATGTGAATCTGTCATACTTGACCAGCTGTTGTTTGAGACAGTTATTCCAGGAAGCCTGTCACTGTATCTTTTTTATATGTTTTTCTTTGTTGTTGGGGGTTAAAATGATTTTTAGATCTTATGAAAAATGTTCACTTCTGTTTGCAGAATTAGTTTTTCTATTTATGGACAAAACCAGTGGGGTGGTTCATCGTTGCTTCCAGGACCTCTCAGGGAATGCTTTTCTGTGGGAATGGGCTCAGTGATGACAATGGTTTTGGTCAGAAATCCATTTACTCGCTAAATGGGATACGGCAGCTTACAGGAAAAAGGACTCCAAAGCCCCTTTCTTTCGCCTCAGGCTACATAGCACATCTCACTGCATTGTCTGCATTGTGTTGGCACTTGGATATTTTTTTTTCTCATTGTATGTCTGACAGTGAAATAGGAAGTAGTTCATCTTTTTAAGGGTTTTATTTTTCTCGGCCAAGGATAGTACTTCTACTACAAGTCAGCTCTGTTTCACTGAAAAATTAATAATGTTTTAGGCATGTCTGCACTTCAGTAAGACCTATGCAAGAACTGTAAGATGTATACTCCTAGGGGAAAAAAATGTGTTGTAATATCAAATTTTCACTTATTTTGAAATTCTGGCTAATGTGACTCTGGTTTTCAACAATAAAGATGCTCCATTTGCAGGTTTGATCCCTGTGTGAAGGACCTATAAAAGTTAGTGCTCAGTTACAGGCCAGCTTGATACTACTTTGTCGGTGCCGTAAAATTCAGTTTCTGCTAGAATTTCATCTCCCAGCTGTACTGTGAAGGGTATAAAGCAGATGATCACTGTCAGACACCTCGTGGGGAGCTGGTGAAGAGATCAGCTGAGCCAGCCATCCCAGCATATGCGCTGTGAATATAGATGCAGGATTCTGGAGATGGAAAATGACCACTCTGCTTCCCTCCAAGAAAAAAATCCAAGCAAAGGTCATATCAGAGTGAAATTTCATTTACTCAACCTATAAAGTGAACACATTTTCCTGCTCACATATAGCTGCCAAGACTTTTAAAGAAACTGTTTGAAATTCTGAAGACCTTAAGGTCTCTGAGGAGTTGCGATAAGAAAGAGAAAAAGGCAGAGGACGAGGTGTCGACAGCACATCTGAAATCTGCTTTAACCCCAGTGCCCAGCAGCCACACGAAGAACAGTTGTGGAATGTTAAACTAAAATGTGGCTGAGGAGAGAGGAGGAGGTTCAACAATTTGTGTCCTCTCATGTTCCTCAGTGACAGTGACAAATGCTGGAACATTCAATCAGGCTGTGTGAGGGGATGTGGGGCTTCCATGCTGAGATGGAGGTTTTTGTTTCACTGCCCTGCTTGGAATACCCGGGACAAGGCACTTGTCCTGTTCCATCCTCATTCTTCAGAGAGACAAAGAGAATAATGCCACACTGCCCCTGTGAGGATTAATGTCTTAAAGGTGCTGAACTGCTAAACTACTGTGGGAATGGGGACCATGTATTATTAATTAATTATTAAAGATAGACAGAGTCTTCACTGCTGCTGGATGCCACTGCAGCCCCTGCAGCCCCTCCATCTCTGCCTTGCCAGAGGGTTCTGTCCCATCCAGCCCTGCTTAGATACACACACATGACCTCTGGGTGTGAGTATTCCTGCTCAGACCTGGGAACGAAGCCAAGGGAGAAGTAAGATCTTGCTCTGGTTCATCAACACACTGACAAGAATAAGTGCTTGCCTTAAACTCAAACAGTAATGAATTCCTACACTGGTGTTTAGTAAATAAAAGCCAGCATGGGAGAAGCCATGGAGGTTCAGGAGGAAATGAGAGGCCTTGGGGATTTTTCTTTCTGATTCCTGAGTAATGGTGGGACATTTTGGAAGTGAACAACATAGTGAAGTGTTAAGTCTTCACAGCTGAGAACAGTGAGAAGTAACCAAAAACAACCATTAAATTCTGCATGCAGTTTTTGTTTATTGAGCCAATACCCTTCACATTCTTCTTTCTCCTTTTTTTTTTTTTTTTTTCTTTTTTTTTTTTTTTTTTTTTTTTTTTTTTTTACTTTGGTAAGAGAAGTGCTCCGATTGTCTTTACCATGGCTGGGTTTTAGTTTTGTGTTACTTTTCAACTTTGGTGTTCTTGGTCCTCTACCAGGTGGCAGTCATCATGCTCTTAATTCCATGCTTCTTATTGATTTGTTCAAAAGTAATTAAAGAGATAATTTGTTCTCAATTACATTTCCTTGAATTTCCTGAGGCTGGTAACTCTGCTCTCCAGCTGTGTCTTCCCCCAATTCTTTTTCAAATTAACTTTGCTCTCACTCTGAAATAAAACAGAATAACATGTTCTTTTTCTGTTTGCTGCTTTTGGATTGAATAGAGAGTCTGTGCTGTAGCAGATATCGATCTGATAATTTTATTAGGTACTCTTGCCTTGGTTCATGAACTCTTATGTTTTTAGCATAACATTGTAATAAGAAATCCTGTGTTAGACTAGCAGAAGTAAGAAACAAAATTTTTAAAAGATGTTTATGGATGTTCCTCCTTTCTGAGTGTCCTTTGTGCCTGAAGGGTTCTTTTCAGTACTTTTGTAATCTATTTTGACCTGTAATAGCAAGGGGGAAGTGAGCAGTATTATGGTGCACATGGGGTTTTCTTCTTTTCTGTTTAACAGTGATTGCATTAATTTCTAGTAGAATGGATTTTTGGCAATTGAGAATGGCTTTGGGACGTTTGGTATTCTGAGAGATTTGGCGAGAACATTTGTAATTCTGACTTAAGTAGGGAGAAAATATCTAGAAAACAGTAGCTAAGGCTGAGCAAAGTATGCCAGTATGCAACCAAAAATGTGCATAAAGGGCTTTGGGAGGGTTGCAAATATCTAAATTACAGGCACAATGTCTGAAGACCACATAAATGACAGAAACAGAAGACAAAGATAGGTGGTATAGAGAGATGTCATACCTGAGTGGAAATGTTTTTGTTTTGTTTCCTTATTTGTATTGACTTCTAAGGACACATTTTAAAATTTTTAAATCATCTGAATGAAAAGAGTTTACAAAGGCTATATGGCAGATCAAATTATGTAGTTGCTTAAAGGGTTAAAAGTTCCTGTGTGGTAAATTCACTGATAGCAATAATATTGCAACTGTGATTATTTTGATCCATTTATTTTACAAAACTTACCAACCATACCAGACTTAGTAAATATTCCTTGGAGACAAGAAAATAAGATTTCCCACAGGAATATGAGAAATGGAAACAAATGGATGGAATAAACAAAACTAAGCTATTCAAGCTGGTTATGTTATGAAAACAACAGGGGTTTTTTTCTGTACAGGTGCTTTCCGTCACCATAATATCGGAATGCTTTGTGGATGTTTATGGAAGAGAAGTGTTTTATTTCCCATTCCAGGCACAAGAAGTGGAGGCACAATGAACTGTGGAATTCATTGCAGTTAAGAAAAGGCCTCTGCTAGCTGGGATAAGGTGCTAAATGTTTTATTTAGGGTGTCAGAGGAAATTCCTGACAGAGATGAAATTGAATCTATTTATTCCAAGTTCCCTCCTCATGCCCTCACTAGCAGGCAACCTTTGTCTGACTTCTGAGCTGTCTCCTTCCATTTGGCTGATGTGTCTCTATTGACAGTAACATGTTCACTGGAGTGCAGAGGGAGACCCAACAGGACTGCAACAGCCTTGCTCATTAAAACTACTCATGGAAAAACAATGGAATGAGGCCCCTTTCTGTGGGTGCCGGCACCGCTCTGACCAGAGCAGCAGCGTGGAAACTGCGGCAGCAGCTCTTACCGAGTGCTCCCCTTAGCAACAGAGATCCTCAGCTGCAAAGTGCTTTGCATTATTGATATGGTACAGCACAACCTTAACAAATCAGGTCTCTTGTCTTTGTTGCAGATTTGGTTGTGGCTTTTTTCCTTTTTTCCTAAGTACTAAAATAGTGTTGCTCTGAAAGAAATCTAAATTTTCTGCCGTCTATTCCTTGTCACGTCCTTTGTCTTGGAGCCTCTTGTGTTTAATTGAAAATTCTCTTTTGGACCTGATATCTGTACTGCGTTCCCGCTTTCTAGAGAGAGGGCAGGAAGGGTTAGTACTGAGCAGCAGCAATAAAAGAGGAAATAGGGGGAAAAAAATTCCTGAGTGCTTGGCTAGAATACTGTCTTTAAAATTCAACGTTTAGAATCCTGCCCGCAGAACTGCAGCAGTCATCTCTGTATGTGGTGCTTTACAAAAGCTGCCTAAACGTTTTCATAAAATCAAAAATGTATTTCTTGAGGTCTATCGTGCGTTTGGATGACTAAATGTTGGCTTGTGATGAGGCTGTGCTGATTTATTTTCGTCAAAACACATTCAGTTTGCAAACGTTATCATAATACTCCTGGTTGAGTGATATATTATAAGGAAGAAGAGTGCAGTAGGTGTGTCAATCTGCTAGTTTTGACATAACATATAAACTTAATGAGTTACCCAGAATGAAAAAACTTCATTAATTCAGAGGTTCTTTCACCAGCTTAAACAAACAAACAAAAAAATTGGAAAAATCTCAAAACTTACAGAATGACATCTGCAAAGATGACAGGTGTGTGACATGGGGATAATGTTAATAAAAGGATGGATTTGTCAGAATTGAACAGTTTTTAATCTCCAAAATTATCTAGGAGACAAAGTTGAAGTATTTGGGAATCGTTAGGGTGAAATCTAGAGTCTGCAGAAGGGGGGTTTGACTGAAACAAATAAATTTTTTTTCATCCAAAAATACTTCAGGAGCCTGCAATTTCCTTTCTAGAGGTGAGGAGGTCACTGGAGGAGTTGCCTAAGGTAGGGAGCAGGAATGCCAGGGCTTCCTGTGCGCTTGCCTCCAGGTCCTTTGGAGTGGAGTCCTGGATGATCAGAGGGCATCGAGCTCCACCTGCTGCAGTAGCACTGCAGCTTGGCTGCCTTGCTCTCACCTGGAACTGCTGAATTCCACCTCAAAAATGACCATAATCATTCTCACAGAAAACTTTCAGGTCATTTCCTTATGTAATCTCATGTTATGATGATGTCTCATGTATTACCGACTGATTTTTTTTTTTTACATTTATTGTTTCTTACATATGGAGTTGTATGAGGTTTTTTTTTACATCACTATAATGAAAGCAGGAAATGATCACGGCAACAGGCTTAAAGCAAATTAGATGAGCTATAATGAAAGTCTTCTTAAGTTGAAAACACTAAAGAACCCCTGCCAACACCCAAGCTGCAAAGACTATTCAGATTGCCACAATAATGTATTGTTGAGTTTAACAAATGAGACACTCCAGCAATGTTTTCTGATTTTATATCTGCACGGCAAATTAAAAAGAAGTTCTACTGTTCTATAATTACATCCCGTTTTAAGCTCAGATTGCACTTTTTCAATACATGACACTGTAATGACAGATAATGTTGCAGGAAAGGAAGCTTTTTCCTTCTGTTTCCTGAGAGGAAGGTGATGGAATCACACGATGAGTGCCTGACAGGAGGGATGGGGATGGAGTGACCCCTCCCTGAGCAAGGCCAGGGAGGTTCACAGCTCTCCCTTTCCCCGGGCGGGCCTGGCAGAGCTCCCTGGCCAGAGGCAGGAGAAAAGGAAATGTTGTGCCTGAGAGAACAAATTTGCAATCTCTGTGGCATTAAACATTTTAAAGGATTGTGGTTAAACGTCTCCAGACCAAGCCCGTGGTCACCCTGCTGGTGCTTTCCCGCCATAGAAACCTGAGAACTCTATTCTTGCCCACCCTTCCTCCCCCTCAGTGGGGAGCAATCCTGAAAGACTCTTAATTTGTTTTAATTGTGTCATCAGGGGTAGAACTAATGGTACCTGGCTGCTGGCAACACTTAGCTGCTTCTGAAAAACAAAATCAAGTGTCATGAACAAAGCAGACTGCAAATTCCCTCTTACTGGGAGTATCCAAGTCAAGTGTCTTCTGATACTTTCTTTACATATAATGTGTGCAATTTAAATTAAAAAAAACCAAAGCAACAAATCCCATCACTGTCAGTCTGTTCCATGCTGTTCCTGTAGCAGAGGTTATGAGAAAGCTGGAACAAGTTCATGGATTTTGGGGGTGTTGTTATATTTTTTGCTGTGGGATGGTGCTGAGGGGTGGTGTTCCAGGTTACAGATATGCCAGGGAAGACAGCCTTAAGGAAATAGCAACTGAAAAGGAGAAAAAAGATCAAAGGGTGTTCAAATACTTAGAATTTATTGGATTTTTCGCTGAACTCTCAAAAGCCATGTCCCCTGATACAAGTTGAATATTGTTCAAAATATGAAAACTTCAGTTTTTAAAACTAATTTGCTTCTGAAGCAACTTCTCTGAAGGTGTTCCACCTGCAAAGTCTGTTCCATCCATCTGGCACCTTTCTACCTTCAAGAGTACTGTGAAATTTAGAAGGGCTTATCAGAGGAAATAATTATTTGTCTTTTAGCATTATTTATCGATACATCAGTTGTGTTCTTAGGTGTATGGGAATGAAGCTACAAATATTTAAGTTTTTATGCTGGAAATAATTTTTTTAAAATGTTTTGTCTGGTAACTCATTTCTAAAATCCAGTCTACTTTTGAAAGCCTGTTTTCACAGATGAAGACATTTAATATTCTAAACCTGCTGTTTATTTCAAGTTGTTACAATAAATAACTTTGATCCCTGGAAAAAAAATAGGCCAAATAGTGATTATTAAATTTATGGAACGACAAATTTTTATTTTCCTTACAGTCCAGTGTAAGAGACTCTCCATGCTGATGGTGTCCAGTAATCTCTGGTTGGCATTTCTGGCAGGTGAAGGCTGGGTGCCCACTGAGGCTGTTCAGCAGCTCTTGCTTGGTGTGTGAACAAGTTCAGTCACTGCTCCTTACACTTTGAACCTTTGTTCTGCTGAAATCTTTGATAGGAACACAAATTTGGAAAGAGTTTTATGCCTTTCCAAGTCAAGATTACAAAGAGCAAAATGTTCCCCTCCTTTTTTTTTTTTTTTTTAAGTACCAAAAGCTACATGGCAGAGCAAGTGTTCCATCCACAGCTCTGAGTTTGCTGGGCCCTCTCTTTTGTGTGTTTGCTCTACCTCGAGTACATGGACGCAAATTCCGAGGGCCCTCGGCTTTGGATTACTTGGAATCAGTGAATGAGCCCTTTGATCTAAAACTAGTGCAGGGAGGAATTACTGTTTTCATGTTCTTTTTAGCCTCAACTCTAGACGCAGCTGAGTGATCTGAAGTCTTTTATTAATCTACCTGTATAATTTTTTAAATAGGCAGGAATGTGTCTTTTCTTCCTACTTGAATAAACTGATGGTTGAGGGAGTTCCAAAATTGTGCTTGTGTCTGACTTGAGGGCTTTTTGCGGGTCTCTGCCTTCCTTGGGGGTGAAAGCACAGACCCAGAATAGAGGTTTATGACAGAATGTCTCTTCAGGGAAGAGCAGCTACAAGTAAGTAATTTTCTATTCCTGGGTTTGGAAATTGGATATTCTTTTTATGTTAGGCACAGTAGTGTATATAACAGTCTCTCAAGAGAAAAGTTACATTTCTTAAGCATAACAATTTATAAAGCATACCTGCATGTTGCACAGGTACTTTCTACGAGAATCAATTTGTGCACCAAAGATACTTGCTGGCATACAAAGTTTTTCTACACCAGACTGGTGGAGACACTTTTGCTCCAGTTTGCATCTCAGTAGAAAAACTTATTTGCACCACTTCGTTTTGAAAATTATGCATAAGTTTTGTAGTTTGTTAATCCATGAGCACTCACAGCAGCCATTCTTTAAGTCTAGGCCACTGAACAAGCTCTTCTCCCTGCCTGGTAGTTTCATGAAAGTCGTGGTTGCTCAACTTCCTGCAAGATCTCTGTCAAACTTGAACTCAGACTTGTTTCCATGCTTGTGAGATGACACCATGCTGTCACAGGTGATGACCAGCTCAGAAAATATTTGGTGACTGAAACTGAACCCTGAGACTGCACATACCTTCTCTGTGCTGAGCTGTTCTTAATTAATGCTGTAATGTTTATTTTCAATTTGGTGACTTTCAGTCTGATCCATAGGAACCACGGAAGAGGCTCTTCTCCTTTAGAGAACTGGGAATAGATCTGAGTCAAGGGAAGGAACCCAAAGTACACAGAAACATTAGCCAGGCAAGGCTGTATAAGGTTGTACATTCTTTTCCTAGAAACCATCTTCTATTGACACTAGACACAAGAAACTTCTGGTCCAGCAGGACATTTCTTATGGTCTCATTTAAATAAATAAATAAACATTAGAAACCAAGCAAGCAAGCAAAACAAAAAACCCAGGGAGGTCTATCGAGAGCAGGCTTTGGCAGAGTATACTCCCATTTGGGCACTCATACTCTTAATATGTAAAAATGCGTTGTCACCCAGGTGTCACCATTGCCACTGCAGGTAGTGCTTAAGCTGACAGTACTGAGGCTTCACTCTGCTTTTCTGTGGCACTCACAAGTTCTGACTGCACTCCAAACTTGCCTACAGAGACCACTCACTCTCTTTTCTCAGCATTAGCTTAAACAGTTGCTAAACTGCATAATAAGCCTAGCAGTAGGTGACTCCAGGGTTTTCTAAATCTTTCTGGAAACTTCTGACTTTGTTGAGTTAATCTAAGGAAAGAGATTCATTTGCAATTGAACAGCAAAGAGTACAAAAAGATGATTTACATCTGCCAGGGCTTAGTTACAGCCTGCTGCAAACGAAGCTGAAAAATTACCCCTGCCAGCCCCAGCAGGGTACAAATTACACGAGTGTTTACAAGCTTCTGAGACTTTAGGTCTTTGAAGAGCATTCACTAGGGAAAAATAGTTGAATTAAAGCAAGCAGCAATAAGACAGACATCTATATAAAAACTTAATAATTAGGTTAAATCTAAGCAAATGTGGCAGTTAAGACAACATGTGATATTGTATCAGCATATGTTGAAGAAAAATTAAGCTCTTGCATTGTTTGAGATTAACTGCATAAAAGTCAAGGAAGTTAAAGCAGCTTCTTTGCATGTACTGCTGTAGAAAAATCAGAGCTTTACATTTCACAATAAAGTGAAATTTAAGTGGTTTAAATGTTCCCAAATTTTTATGTGAGTGCAATTTCTAAATTTTTCTACTATTTACTTGTCATAACATTAGATTTCACGTGCTTCCCTTCTTATCCATCTCTGCCCCCAATTAATTTTATTATTCACTTAGTCAACTGAATCAGTTTTAGTCGATTTTGCCTTGATAAACTTGACTGAATATAGTAATAAACTGTAAACAAAATAATAAATTCTATGTATTTTGAAGGCTGGATAAGCTATTTTAGTAAAGCATGACTTGGTTTTGCCATGAATGCACTGTTAGTTATGTTTGCCTGCAATCATTATTCTCTGCTAAGTTTCTGCGGGATTGTCTCCTTGAGGTCAAGTTAAAGTTCTTTTGGTGATAACCTGCCAAAGATCACTTTACTTCTTGATCTACTAGTTGCAGGTGCTTGGAGCTTGCTTTTGGTTGCTTTGCATTCTTTATTTTCAAATGAGTAGGAGGAGAAATAGCTGCAAGTGTTCTGTAGGATGCAAATTACCCTCATTTAATTGGTATTAAAAGACTTGCGTGGCTTAAATAGTAACACATTGATTTCTAAATGAAGCAGGGTGGACCACTCATTTCAATGCAAGTTACAGGTTTCTTACACATAGGTAATATTTGTTCTTACCATTTAAATGGAATTATTTGTTATTTTTTTAAATCTTATTACTACTCTCTTATATTTTTACGAATGCTAATCTGATAAATCTTATAATGCCTAGTACTCAAGTATGTGCAAGCATTGTCCTATTCATCTTTGCAGCACTGATAGGTATTAGGTGGATAAATATTATTACTCTCAGGGCTAAATTATGAAAGTCAAATTTGGGATGTAAGATTAATACTTTTACAGCTGCAATGGAACTGTGGGTAGCTCAGGGAAGTAAATACCCTATTCACCTTACTTATTCTTCTAGACTTCAGTGCTGCCTCTGTTTCTCTGATTTTATTTCTAATTTCAAAATTGGCCTACTAAATCAGAATCTCCACGGAAAGACTTTTTGTGAGCTGCAGCCCATTACTCTGGGGGAGTGCAGTTGTTTGCTCTAACAGATGGACCGTTTAGCCTGATTTTACTGAGGACACTTGTTTCCTGTGCCACATTATGATAAATGCAGATTTGCCTTCTACTGAATTTTTAATGGCAATGCAGTCTGCAAAATTATGTTAAATGTATATTTTTTAATGATGTGAATAGATTTGATCTTAATGTGTTTTGATGTCATATCTTTTCCCTGAGTGACTAAACTCCCTGATTTTAGTCTTTCATCCCTGCCCACCCTACAACAGCCACTGCTGCTAAAGGGACAGGCACAATTGTGGTCCTTTATGTATATTATCAGCAGAATTGTCTGTTCAGTCCTGATCAGCTGTACCTGCACCACACCCACAGAGGACAGCGGTTTTTGTGAAATTGTTCTTGGGTATAAAATTTGGGTTGGAGAATCCTTTTTATTCCTGATGCAGAAGATGGAAAGAACCCAATTTTAACATCCCAAGTGGAGTTTAAAGGGCTGATAAGTAAGAAACCCCCTACCTGTTAAACATCCCTCTGCCATCTTCTTCTAGTCCCACAAATTTAACTCACAGTTGCATTCAAAACTAAGTTCACATAATTTCCAATGCTCTAGGTGGAAATATTTTCACAATGAAAACATGTCAGCCAGTCACCTTAAGTGTTTGTTACTTTGGCTAAATCTACGTGTAGAAAAAAAAACCAGTAAGAATGGCAAAGAAATCAAACCCCACAGATGTTTTAACCAAATGTTGAAATAGGAAGTTGCAGGAGAAGAAGAAAATTTCAAGTGAGAATGACTACGCTGCTGGTTTGGATCAAAGGCCGTGTCAGCAATGCTTCTTGTAATAATTTCAGACTTTATTTCTTGCACTTTCCATTCTGCTTTTTTTCCCCCTAATATATCTCCTTTTTTAGAGAAGAAAACTGGAGCCTTCTTCTCCAGAGCAGCAACTTTTAATCTCAATTAAAGCAGTCAGGCTAGCAGAGCAGCATGCTAATACTTACTACAGAGAGTCAGTGAATACAAATGACCTTTGTGGATTTGATTTTTGCTGCTTTGCCTCCTGATTGAAAAGGACGCCCAGCAGTTGTCTTAATTGGATGTTAATTGATACATATTTACAGGAAGTAGAGTCTGTGATCTTGCAGCTTGTTTGTATGAAAGAGTATAATGGAACAAAGTGTGAGGAAGTTTTTTTAATGATCACAGTGACATAGCAGAGTGGTAGGAATTCTAAAATTATCTCAGAAATGTTTGAGGAGTCATTACCGGAACAGACTTAGCTGCATTCATACAGCTTTAATATTCTGCCTTACACATTAAAAACATAATTAAACTAAAGATAAACCTTATAATTATGACCTCATACCTCCTGTCAGTAATATTTATTCTCTTACACTTTCTTGAGTCCTCATGATGATATAAAGAAGGATGATGAGACAGAATGCAAACTACTCATCTTTCAAAACTAGCAGTCACTATTCCTGGGTATGAAGTGTTCCCTGATGAGTTGCGCCCAGTCACTCCAGGAGACCCATGTCCCCTCCTGGATATTGTTGTACCCACACACACCATGGAAACAGGGGAAGGAATTTGTTTAGTACTTCCCAGTGTTGGATTCAGTGCGTGGAATACAATGTGGCAGGGAAGACGCCACCTTTGTCCTTGAGCATTCCGATATCTGTGGCTTTGAGCTAAGAATTATGCTTTCATTTCTATTGCTATTTTTACTAGAACTGAGTAAACTCAAGCAGCACAGCCACTTCACAATGACATTGAGGTCTGAGGGAGATCCTGTCTTATTGCTTTGTTCCAGTGACACCTGTAAATGGCATCCAGAAATAATGTTAAGTAATCCATGCTTGCACGAGGATGTACTGTATGAAAACCAAGAAAGTAGAAGCCTTTATAATTAATAAATTGAAGAAACATGTAAGAGCTGTTACATAGCAAGAGAGATTACAAACGTATTGGAAACTCGTAGTGGTTAATCCATAAATAAAAGCAGGTCGCCATAAACCACTTCTGAGACTAACGCAGCCCACCAAGACCATGTAAGTGTACTGGACATACTCCTGTTCACAAAAAAATAGTATTTAAAATTAAGCATATTGCTTCAAATGAGACTGGCTGAAAATACCTTTTTTGTGTGTGTAAAAAGGAGGTATGAAAAATGATAGAAACTGGAAACTCTGCAAGGACAGCTGTCTAAGCATAGGTGCCACGTAAAAATGACAAGTTGTGGTCATCAATGTCTAGGAATTGACAGCTTTGGGCTGCAAGCACAAAGGACAAGTGTCTGTGCTATTCCATGAGCCAGCCAAGCCTTTACCTGCAAAGGGCACATGGAACCTCTGCATGGAATTAGCCAGGGTTTGAGGGAAATGCCTCCTGTACTCCTGTTTCCCTGGGCTGTGCTGGTTAGATAAAGCAAAATGTCAAACTGCTGGCAGTTCAACAGTGCTCAACTGGCTGCTTTTTCTGGTTTAAATTAGGAGCTGGATTGCTCTTTAAAATGGTTCAAGTTTCCTGAAGGCAGATCTCTAAAAGTCACTCTGCATGCAGAAATCCCAGCGTCTCCTAATCCATCCTTTCTGCGTGGAACAACAGACTGACTGTAACCTGAAGAGCAGTTTCTCCTATTTCTTTTCCTGATAGTGATTGTGGATCTCCCTTTAATACAAAACCATTTCAATGTGATTGAGATGGCAGCCTGTACTGAAAGACTTTAATGTGTTATTTTTGGAGTTCTGGTTACGACCTTGTCTGTCCTTACCTGTGAATCTGTACCAGTGCTACTCTAATGTATGCAGACAGAAGATGTTTAGTGTTAGGAATGTGAGAAGCTGGCATCCCTTAGTGCATATGTTTACTGGAAGGTACAGTGGAGTCTGTAGGAACAGGCAGGAGAGGCAGCGTAGAGTTAAGAAGCAAAGAGAGAGTGAGACAGTGCTGAGAAGGTGAAATGTTTATCTGCCAATTTTAGTTTCCAGTGTATTTAATACTTTATAATGTCAGTTGCTTGGAAACCAGTGTTTTGTGCCCTTTTGCTGCTTGGCAGAAATCACTCTAATTGGCATGTTTCTAGCACTGTCACTGCTGGCAGTCTGCAGCATTTTTTTTTCTCCAGAAGCAAAATTTTTCTTTTACATGAATGATGGCTCACATTAATTAGACAGCAGTCATGGGGAAAGACAGCCATTTAAGTGTATGGATGTATGAACCATTATCTCTATCATCAATCACTGGGAAGATTGCTATTCCTATCAGCATTTCTGCCTTTCCAGAGGCTATTCCTTTGAGTCTTAATTCCTTTCCTTTTAGGCAAAAATATTTGTTTATGTTTGCGATTTCTCAAGTGGAAATAGTTCATCCTTGCTAGATTTTACTACTTAGCACAACAGTATAATCCCACATTTTCTGATACCCCAATGACACGTTGTCACTGGATGTTTGAACAATGCTGACATGTAAAATGAGTTTTCCATTATTTAGCAGTAAAATGTCATTGTTCTGTAAATACCTTTATGTAGTAAAGCAAGGCATTAAGTCATGAGAATTGGTTTCTACTTTCACATGAAAATCTTGAAGCAGCACTATTTCCTGGTGGAGGATCAGGGCCCTCACTGAAATTCCACCTAACAAGCAGTGAATTTTTATTGGTAATATGAACATAAAGTCATTATTGTACATTCTTACAGCTAGGAAATGGGAACCCCAGAAATCTCCTCCTGATTTTTTTTTTCTTTTAATATTTTAGTGAGGGCTTACCCACAGCTTTTTGGAGAAAAATTTAAAGCAAAGCCCTGAAATCTCACAGGTCTATTTTTTTGCCCTTCATTGGTACGAAACTGACTTTTTGGTGCTGCTCTGGAAGCACTTCACCCACTCACCTTTGTTTACGTACTCCTCCTGAGACAGGTGTTTTGTAAGTATGTGTTTGGGCTTCTCAGTGTTCCAATGAGAGGTTCTGCCTCATTTCACAATGGAAGCAGCATCTGTGTTTTAACATCTTTGTACTTAATTGAAAACCACTCTGAGACACTTTAAATATGCAGTACTACATGAATGCATCCACCTGTGACATCTCCTATCACAGTGTGGGCGGTGTTTTGACTATTGAAGATCTTTATTTCCTGCCACACAACCTTCTGTGAACGTACCACAAATTTACTCATGTCTTACTTAAACTTGTTTCGTGACTTATTTCCTGGTCAGATTTCCATGTGATAATGTGCATCTTTCCCATTATGCAAATCCTGGTTTTGTTTTTAAAACAGACATTTGAGTACAGAATACTGTACTCATCTGCAGGAGAATAAAATGGGAATCAACATTTGAAACAATGTGGGTATTCGAGATTGTTTGTGTGTCTTCAACTGCTCCAGACAGATGTTGATGTGGTGCTACTTTAGTTCCTTTGCAGAATTATCAGTGGTTCAGCATGGTAAATGATCACAGATGTCTGAGTTTCTGTGGGTTGGTACCGACATTTAATAGATTTTTAATGTCATTATCATCTAGTTTTCACTGAATTAAAGAAAAGTGGGCAGATGAATGTTTACCCATTTGGTTCTTAGTGTGTAATTATTCAAGCATTGAATAGCAGCAGTCACCACTATGTTCCTGATTCCTTGTGTGGGTATCTCTAACTCGGCTGTGAACACTACCAAACCAGAATTTGTAATTATTTTGCATTAGTATCTACATTTGAACTGTGAGTATTTGCAAGCTTTTTCTGTTCACAGCTTTCAGAGCATGACCAAAAAGCAGAGCTCAATAGTAGAACTTGCTGGCTCAGGCTCACCACCATGTAAATTCAACTCCAGGGCTTTTGGTAATTTCAGAAATAATTTCAGGATAATGTGTGTGCCCTGTAATAACTCATTGAATAAGTTTCAAGTGAGCAATGCCCTAATTTCATTTACAATGAGACTACCTTACATGGCTCAGGAAAAGTGATGGAACAGTCCAAATGGAAATAAATTTGGGACATACTGGCGTGGATATAAATTACAATGTTGAATGTAAGGCCTGCAGTACCGAGTGAAATGGTCAGCAGCTCCAGTATTTGCTGACAAGAAAATGGAACACTGGTGTAAATCAGTATCACTTTTGACAGTTTACAAGAAATGCAGGGTTTGCTTTCCTATTGTTCCGTGCGTGCTCTGTAAATAAGAAGAGCACTGTGTGCATATGGATTTTCTTTTATCTTGGCAATTCCTGCAGTTTCACAATTATTTGCTATTTAGCTGTTACAGCACCTTGTCAGAGAGTTAAGGGACATATAAGAATTGTTTCAGCCATTAGAATGCAGCAACAGCTCCAGTGGAGTCTGATGTGTTCTAAAGCAGATAAATTCAACATATATTTTGGGGGACTGGAATGATTAAAAAGAAGTGTCCTATTAAAAGTGAAACAGCAGTGAGGGCAGTAGCATGTAATCAATTGAAATCTGATTAATGTAGCGTTAACACTTGTGCTCCTGCAGAGAATTGCCATAACATCCTGAATCCTTCAGCTTGTCAGAACTTCCGTTTTGCTATATGTTAAAAAAACAGGCCCTCCAGTAACATGGTGCCCCCAAAACTATGGAAGGGTGTTGATTTCAAGTTTAATCCAACTGAAGTCAGCTTCCTGCTCTCTCTGCTTCCTTCACTGGATATTGCTTCAAAATCTTCAGGGTCCAGATGCTCACTGGCCTCATTTGAGATTTGTGGTGGGATCACAGCTCGTGATGGCACAGCTGCAAATAATGCAAAGTGCTCATTTAGAAGATTTATAGTGGGTTTTAATACAGTTTTAGTCTGCTTAGAAAACAGTTCAGCTCTAATTGCTGTAGTTTCAAAGTTGTTGCCTCCTGTGCTTTCTGGTGTATAAGAAAATGGATTGTTGTACTACATTTTCTGCCACAGAAAATACTTACTGGGAACAGTTTAAGTTGCAGTGTGGATTAAATTGCACTTGTTTTTCACCTGGGAAGCCTTAGCTCCTCTCCAGCTTGTCACTACTGCAGCAAGTCAGGCAGTGCCCAGCTGGTACCTCCCAACACCCTCAGCAGGGTCTGGCCTGGTGCCCAAAGAGGAGCATTTATGGGTCTAGCAGGGAGTTGCTGCAGATGCACATTGAAATGCTTTTACGAAAATAAAGGAAATGGCCCTTAAACTGTGCTCTCAGTAGCTTGCAGAGCAGTGACACACGGGTTTCGTTTATATTTACAATTGGCTGTAAGCCTCTGGAAAAGGCTGGATTCTTTCTAACAGTGTCCGGAGCAGGACGTGTTCTGTCATTAGCTTTGTTGATATATGAGGAAAGCTGTAAGCCTC
>VWZT01012693.1:0-98661 GCA_013397055.1 Pachycephala philippinensis | reverse complement strand
GCCGCCGAGCTTGGGGCACGTCCCGTTGTGTCCGTGTGTCGGTCCCGCGTCCGTGTGTCGGTCCGGCCCCCAGGGGCAGTGGCCGCGGGACCCGGACCCGGCGTCGCGCCCAAAGGAGTACCGGAGGCACACGTGGCGCTGCCCGGTGGTAGCGGCCCGGGTCCGGTAACACCCCCCGAACCGCGGCCGCGCCGGGCCGTGGCTGCTGTGCAGGCTCAGTAGATGAGTGAAACCGTCTGAATTGTGCTCATGACGCGTTCCAGTAACAGGTAGTCGCTGACAGACACCGAGCTAAAAGGCCCGGAAAAGGCATCCAAATTCTTACCCCTTCTGGCTGTGTTGGCATTTGGGTGAAACAATGTCAGGGCAGCGCTCCAGTTTTACACCAGCTGGTTCCAGTGAAGACACACCGCTTAAATCTTGAAGGATTGTGGTTTGGGGGTATTTTCTTTTTTAAGATGAGGGGGCTTCTGGAGCACCACACTCTGACTAAAATCCTTCTGTACTGGAGGGTTGAGGGGGTTGGGTTTTTTTTGGTTTTTTCCCTGTAACTCCAGTTAAAGGGAACACTGAGCCACAAATTGTAATTTTGCTGTCAGCTTGGGAATTTGAATTGTGTTTCTAACAGATTTTCCTTCCTCAGGCTGCATGTTGTACTAATAGAGGGAACCAATTTGCATAACTTCTGTCAGTCTGAAGCACTGCCTGATCCATTTCTGGTACAGAAGGTTAGTTTAAATGTTCTTTATATTTGTGATCTGATTAATTTTTCATGTTGGGAAATGTTTTCATCATTCTATATGGTTACAGAGCATGTGGAAATGAAATATACTGAAAGAAATGCAAGTCTATTTGGAAATGCAGTAATTTTGTTTCCTTTTTCTTTAGCATAAGAATCCAGAATGTCTAGCCTGGCCCAAAAGTTAATTCTCCAGTTTTGGGGTTAGCTTGGGAAGCAGTGCATGCCTCCGTATTTGCCCATATTTACACTAGTAATGAATAATGTCCTGTTGTGTCTTCTGATCAGCCTTCTGGCTTTCCAGTAGAGGCCTTGTCTTTTGGCAATATTTAGTATTTGATATTTCATTTAAGTAGCTTTGATGGTTATAGCTCTGTGCAAGAAGGTTAAACTTGGAGATAGCAGAAGGCTTTCAAACAGTACATAGCATAAATCTTTCTGTCTAATGGAAATTTATGGCAGTGAAAAAGCAATGTTCCTTTGTAGCCTGGTAGATTTTGCTGATATTTAATTACCTTAGCTCTTAAAAAAAAGATATCACGTAATGAAGACTGCATGGAGGAAAAACAGTGTCAGCTCTGTACTGCTTTATGCCATGCATGTAATCCTCAGCAGTGGCAGGAACACATCACAGGAGAAGAAGGGATCTCAGCAGAGTTCTGTTGTCAGTCCAGTCACCCCTGAAACATCAGGTAAACTATCAAAGAAAGGAGGATGCTTTCTAGCTCGTGATCAGTTGTATTTTTGCAAGTTATCTCATTAAGATACTTCAGATCTTTAAAAAAAAAAATAAATTCCTGCAGTAATTCTGTAGTGCTCGAAGAAAAATGAATCACCCTTTTGAATGAAATGCCTCTGAATCGTCACTCCCGGCGGCCGGTGCATATTGCTCTTCTCTCGCAGTTTGTGGACACCGGGAGCCGCAGAACTTGGCGTGCGCGAGGTGCCGGCGGTCCCGCACTGCTGCGGCTGCCCGGGGTTCCGCCGCCGGCTCGGCAGGCAGCGCTGCCAGCAGCCGCCNCTTCGAGGTGGGTGCGGGCGGCGCCGGGGGCGGGGGGCGGCCAAGGCGAGGCGAGCCCGGGCTGGGTCCCGCAGCATCCTGCCGCCGGCGGACGGGGCTGCCCGGGATCCCAGCGGGCTCCTCTCTCTTCCCCCTCCATCTGCATTGAAGCACCGGGGAGCCGGAGCCATCCGCTCCCGGGTCTGCCGAGGGAAGTGACCGCCGCCGGATCCGGGCACAGGGGCCCGGGGGGCAGGCTGCTCCCCGGGGGTTTCCTTGGGGCGAGGGGGAAAAAGAGGCTGCCGCCCGCCCCGTCCTCTCCTTCCCCGGGCACGTTCCCCTTGCCGTTCCTGATCCCCGCGTCCCCGGTGTTCCTCGGATGTGTTCCCGGAGAGCGGGGCGGGGGGAATCCCCGGGCTTCCCGGCGAGCTCTCGGCGGTCCGCGGAGGCGCCGGATCAATGGCTCTGGGCTTCTCGCGGATCCTGCCTAGGGCAGCGCCGCGAGCAGCCTGCGCTGGGTCTGGCAGCGCGTCCCAGCCCTACGGAGAGAGCGAGAGCGAGGAATGTTCTCGGTACGTTCTGTTCCCAACTTCTCGGAAGACCCCGCCGGCAGCCGTCCCGCGCAGCCTTCCGGCCCGGTGCAGGCGTGGCCGCGGGCGGCAGCGCCCCTGGGCCGGCTCGGCTCGGCTCGGCTCGGCGGCACGGAGCCGGAGGGGGAGTTGGTGCCCTGGCCGAGAGGACGGCTCCCGGCGCGGCGCCCACCGCCCGGCGGGTAGGGGCGAGGGGCCTCTGCTAGCACGGAGCGCTCGATCATGCGTGGGGAACGAAAACCAGCCGGGCGGAGTTTAGTCCCTTTCAGTTCTTTGTGCTTACAGAAAGCGCAGAGTAACGTGCACCTGGGGAGCGTCAAGGGTAACATCTCATCCACTTACATAAACAGCCACACCGACTCTTTGCTAGAATTAGTTAGGCTGGCTAATACAAAAAACCTTAAGAGCGGCTTGGACTACAAAAACAGGTCTGTACAAGCTATATGACAACAATCCTGAATGTGTTTCTGCAGGCTTTACTTGGGTTTCTCAATCACGACTTACCTAAAAAATATGTACTGGGGGAGGAATGTTCCTCCCCCCGTGCAAATTACAAAGCAGTTGTTGTTATAACACGAATAGAATCCAAGACAATCTGAAAAACGTCTAGTCCTTTAGTAACTTACCATGACCTAAAAGTTCAGGTTTTCCTTTTCAAAGCTATAAAAATGATCCGGACATCACAATTCAGCAAAATAAACTGTCTATAGCTCTTTCGGGTGTGAGGTAGGCACCTGCACCATGCTTTTTCCTCAGCAGTGTTGACTTCCCAGGGTTTTTTAAGGAAAAACAACGAAGCTTTTCACTGCCTCATGGATTTCTACCGGTGAGGTAGAACTCAAACTTCTGTGAGACCCAAATGCAGGAGCAAGCACATGTGTAATACCCTCCTTATTGCATTCAGTCACTTCAGGTTTGCTCTTCTGCCGCAGACTTATTTGAACTCCTGAACAGCACAAGTTACTAGAAAACCTCAAAAGCACGGACATCATTATTGTACCTGATTTTGCAGATGGGGAAACACATAAAAGTTGAATGACCTGCTCAGTCTTGCTAGGCAGAACAATAGCAGGAGATCCAGGTCTTTTGAGCCCTAAATCAAGATCCCGTGTTTAAGCAACACTAATCCAAACTCAGTATGATTCATGAATTTACATGTCAGCCTTGTATGTCTTAGTCCTTTTCTTTTTACAGCAGATAATGGGTGGAAACAGATTTGCCCAGCTCATGCAGTGGGTAAGCTATCTCAGGGGTAGGATGTGGACAAAGACTGCCTAAGTAGCACTGAGCAGTACCGTTGTCTTTTGCTTTCTGCACTGTTCTCCCTGATTTGCTTTCTGTTATAAATTCATTGACTTTGAATTCTGAATTGCATTTCCCCACCACACATTTAAAGCAGAGCTATGTAAAGAGAGAAGGTGAGTGTCCCACTTCTTGACTTTAGTGTTCCCTGTTTGAGGAACTGTATAAATTTGTACTTTCCCCTGTACATTTATAAACCATTTACCCTTTACTGTTCTTCTGTGGTGCTTCCTGATAAGAATCACAAAGCACTTCATAATCACCAAACTGTCATGTTTACTTCAGATATTGGTATGTGTCTACTTTCGCCTCATTTTTTTTTTAATCACTTATCACTAATCACTAGCTCAGAAGAAGCTTCTCAAGGACAACTATAAATAAATATGCGTATACTTGAAAATACTGCACCTGATAATTTGAGGAGATTCAACTCCAAAGACTGAGAGATGTATGATAGAGACTTGTATCTTTGGGATCGCTCATTTCTCTAAGTTGCACAGAGAACAACTCCTCTGACCTATTTGAGATGTGTTTCAGAGCTTGTGATACTGTTTATCCTAACAGTGCCTGTTTTCCTCCTTTCCATACAAGGGGTGCCTATGTGACATGCTCAGATGTAAATGTCTCTAGTAGAGCTCTGAAGTTAGGCTAATGAATTGTACCATTTCTTTTTACTTGACAGGTTTAGGTCTTCAAAAGCATTTCATATAAAGAAAATAGTATGGTGTTCTGGCTTCCTAGAGGAAAGATCCTTGAACAAATATGTTCATACTGTAAAAAATTAGTGTCAGAAGAGCCACAGCTGTACTTTTGCTTCCTTAACTGGTTTGGATAGTAAGTGCCTTTTGTGAGCAGTGATACCCAAAAATGTTTTGGAATCTTCACTCGCTGATGATAGATTGAACTGACATGTGCAGTACAGTCTAAAAGCAATAATGTACTGGCCCCCCTTGCTGACATTTAAAGTTCCCTCCCTCTTCTGTCTGTGATGAAAACCCTGTGAATGCAAGGGCGGTGGTGACTGCTGGCTGGCTGGCATGGCTGAGATGTCACAGCTCCTGTTACAAAGGCTTCTCCCTCTCAGAGCTATGCTGTATAAAGCCTCATCAAGTAAGAGCACTGAGAGCAGGTGCTAAAAGCAGGACTGCAGAACATTTCAAGATGCTGTATCCTCCAAGAATTGCCAGAAAGACAAGGTCCCATATGAGATATTGGAACAGTCATTTAAAGGGACAACTGAAAACTGCCCTGCTGTTTGAAGACATCTGCTCTGTTTTCACAAGTAACACTAAAGATTATTATCACAGAAAGAGATGAGATGACAGGGCAAAACATTATCCCTTTCTCTTCTCTCACTTTTCCACACACTTACCAACGCTTCAACACTCAGTTGTGCTGCTTGACTTAAAAGAGAGCAATTTGTCTTTATTCTCTGAGAAGCTTGAGAGGGAAACTTAATTTTGTATAGGAGAAGATGATAGTAAAACATTAATTGGCAGGAAGTACCTGGAGCTACTCAGAATTTGAAGGCTACATTTGAAATTAAAAGTCTTATATTAGAAAAAAAATGGGCTTCTTTGAAGTATATTTTTAAAAAAATTTTTACCAGTTTTGTAAGTTCACCTGTCTGTATAAGGTCTCTAAAATTCCCAGGGTTTCCAGTCTTCCTGCCCTATCAAACACAGCAGACCCATCCTTGATGCTGCTAGGTAAAAAACAAAGAAAAAAGAAATCTCTCTTCAGTTTCTTCAATTCCATGTCAAAAGCATACATTGTATATACATTTTGACATCTCTACACCAAATTATGCACCAAGAGTAGTAACAAAACTAGAAATACTGAAGTTTGGTAGTGCAAGTCACAGTGCTGATACAAAGATATGATTGTGATTTCACAAAGAATTTGTATAACTCTTCTACCTGAATATTGTCATGGTAGAAAGCAATCACCATAAACTAAAGGCCAAAGGCAATGAATATTCTCTTGCACAAGGAAAAGGCTATGCAGTGGTGTTGAAAAACCTGGATGTCTACTTAGTGTTGAGTCAAAGCTGGCTCAGGTTCTCAGATGGAGGCACTCCAATGTGCTTCATAGTGACAGTGATACTCAGTGAATGATGTGACTTTTCAGTATGCCTGGGAAATTGGCAACATGCAGCTCTGTGTTAGCCAGTGTAAGTAAATATGCACTGAGTCAGTATTAACTGGTGGAGGTTCTTTTTCATCCTGTGTATCCTCCTGAAAGATATCATAGTAGTAAATGCCGGAAAGTTTTCAGAGACTTTCAAGAGCCAGAATTCACTGTGAAAACCGTAATGGCTCTTCCGTTCTTGAAAATTAAACCAGCCTCCCACCCCAAGTGAATAGACCTTCTTTTTCCTTCCTGACTGTTCTTATGCTGACTCATTTTATCCCTGTCAATTATACAAATGGATTTGTCTTTCTGAAGGATGAGCATTTGTATCTCTATATCTGTTATCATCCTTAGGCCCAGGTCCACAAAGCAGCTTGGGTTTTGCTCTGTGTTTGGGTTAGGCACCCAGCTCCGAGATCAGATAAGACAATTTGGTCAGGGTATCCAAGTTTACTTCAACTCTTATCTCTTTACTGTGTGGTATCCCAAAAGGCATCTGCTGTAGAGAAATACTGAACAGAATTACAATGGAAGGGAGCAGTGATAAAAGGAGCCCAGAGAGACAGAAATTCAGGCTTTCTCTTTGGTAGGAGACTGCCCTTTTCACTGAAGTGCACTCCTGTCCTCTCCTGCCTGTACTTTTTGGTCTGCCTATGGGAGAAATGGGGAATGGCGGAAGATTTTCTAAAGCAATTTCCCCACTTCCTGGCAGTGTGTCTAACTATTACATGTAGAGCATGAAGAACTAGATCATCTCCTTTGCTGACAGTTTAGTTTCATTCAGAAATAATCTAAATGCTGTGCACTGTGCTGACCTTGGGATAAAGATGCTTACTGGATCAAGGTCCTCAGGGATTTAGATGAGAGCATGTTTAACTAACAAATCGGAAACAGGTGGAAGAAATAAAAATGCAGTATGAGTGTCAGCACAGGTCAAACACTGGTGCTCACTGGCTTGCATAAGAGCCGAACTTAGGAAGCTGAGGAGTAAATACCTAGTGTATCTCTTGTGAACCTGTAAATGTTAGACATCTAAATTCTACAAAAATGAAAATTAATTTTATAAAAACCTTTTGAGTATGGACATCACTGTATCTCTTCTCTTTATACTATTATTATTCTCTTTATATTATTATTATGAAATAATTCAATGAGATTCTAGTCTCATGAAATATGAGCCATTGCTTCAGAGAGGTGAGGCTTTGCTTAGCTGGACTACTTACAGAATAAGGTTCAGCACTCCACAGGTAATTGAAATTTTGCTTCGTGGTTGAACATTTGCCTTGGTTCTGGTTTGGGAATTCCTCCCATAGCATGTGGCTAAGCTGTGAGACCCCCTGCCTCAGGACTGTTTACACAGGTTTAAAAGGCAAATGGATAAACTAATTGAGGAAGAAAATCCATGAAAAGTTATTAAATACATATGCAGCACTTCTGGTGCAGGAGAATCAAAATCACTGTGTCTGTCACTTCCCTTTCCCTCAGTCACTACATTTTTGCCCTACTTTATTACTTTTTCTGAGTCACCTGCTGCTGGCTGTTTCAGAAAGATGCAATTCTAGATGGATTCTTAGGTGCATCCTCTGCAACAGTTTGTACTTTTCTGTGCAAGAGAAGCTTCAGAACTAGAGTCAATTGTAAAGCAGCAGCACAAACATAATTTTCAGTGTAAGTACACTTACAGCAATTTCCCTTTGGCTTAACTCTTGACTTCAAGTCTTGATATGCCCTAGTGTGAGATCACACTAAGGCATGCTTACTTCCTTCAGGAACAACACAGTCTATGAGAAAAGTAAGAGGAGATAGAGAAAATGAATAATTCCATAGGAAAAAGGTTTAGAAAGATCAGTTAGGACTGTGGTAACCACTGTATTGGTTTTTTAGAGTTAAATTCAAAGAAACTTATTTATGTAAACATTCTAACAGTTCAGGGAGAATTCATTCAGCATTACTCCTTCTCAGGCTGGTTGGTTCCTATACTGTGAAATAAACTTTTTTTTTTAACTGAGTAATTTCGAAAGAAATCGATACAATATATACTTATGTGCTTATAAAGTCTCACTCAACTTTACTTAACTGCTGATTACAAATGGTTTCAAATTAAACTTCTAAGATGCACAGACATGATAAATGTGTCAGTATTCCCATAATAGTTATCACATCATTTTTGAAGATCTGTTGATCCTTTAGCACTTGATATGGCCTTAAACTTCAGGAATTCAATTGACTATATTTTTGTAATCCTATTACAGAGACACTGCATCTTAAAAACTCCTTTTAAACACTTTCCTCAGCTGTTTTTCCCTTATGAATACTTTTCCCTCTTTTATTTTACCTTTTTATTTTCTGAATGAAAATTTAACAGCTGAATGTACTTTTCTCTGCTTATATTGTATATAATATAACTTCAACCTGTTCTAAACATTAATAATCAAGATTTTTTCTTTTACTAATGACACTATCAATCTTTAATCCTTACGCAATAGAAAAAAAATTGTCTTCTAAGCATCAAAGATATATGTTTGTAGTCACTTAAAAGAGTTTTTAACATCTTGCACAAATCTGCCTATTGATTAAGTTCTACTCAAAGTAGTCTCAGAGAAGCCATAGTTTAAAATGTCGTTAAAAATTCACCAAATAAGTGGACTGTAAGTCTTACTGCACTAATGCAGTCCAACAGTTGGTGTCCTATTGTGCTAAATGCTTTGAAAACACAATGAAATTAAAGTTCTCTGAGCCAAACAATTTATGTTTAAAAGAGATGATACCCATCAGTAAGCGTTCCAAGAACAGATTGCCGGGTATCTAAAAACTGTTGCCAACCAATACATTAACTGACTTGGTGCTGTGCCTCAGGGCTGGAAACACTGTGTTCAGTGCTACGGTGCTTCATGGGATTGGCCAGGATGTTCAGGAAAGACCATTTCTTGCTTTGGATCAGGCTTTTCTGCTCCTTGTGCAGGGAACATCTACACTGGGGGATGCTCTGATAAATCTAAGAGGCGTGATAATTAGAGGAAACAGTCACCTTGCTTTCACTCTGTTGTTGCGCAATTTGCTATGGACTGGAGTGGAATCTAAAGCTGTGTTCTGGCATCCATCGTTCTGAAAAGGGAAAGAATCTTTAATATTTGCTTAGATCTTGAAAGTAATTGAAAGTAAATGAAATGTTTGAAGTGAAAAAAAAAGAAAAAGAAACATTGAGCAATTTATGTTGCAGGAGCCTTCTGCAAGTCATATAGTCCAACTCCTGCTCAAAGCAGATACAGCCAGATCAAATGGCAATGGGTATTGTCCAGTCGAGTTTTAAATGTCTCCAAAGATGGAGATTCTACATCCTCTCTAAACAACTTCTGATATTTGACCTAGCTCATGGTGAAAAAAATTTCTCATATCCAGATTTTCCCGTATTGCATGCGGACACATTCCCTCTCACCATTATCTCTGTGCACCTCCAAGCAGACTCTGGATCCATCATCTCTAAAGGCTTCCTTTAGGTATTTGCATGGACCAGTATAGGCACGTATGACAGTCTGGCATTTGAAAGAATCATGCTGGAACAGAACCAAATAACAGTAAATAACATCTTGGATGATTATTTGTTTGTTTTCCACACTGATTCTAAAGGTTCACAGAAATTTCTGTACAGCCACTCCCATGAACACCACAGAGCGAAAGAAGAACTCTGTAATTTTCAGTCTGGCCATGTGCATAACAAGAATAATCCAACTAAAATACCACAGGTGGCAGTAGGATATTTAAACCACTCTGTAACTGACCTGGAGAAGATCTCTAATACAACCACTGAAGGCCATAGATTAAAACAGCCCCTGGGGGATTCTGATTAAAAAATATACATATTTGGTTTGGGTGTGGAATGGGAAGGACACTGCTGAAAGTGTAGGCACTGCTGCAGTCCGCAGGGCAGCCCAGTGGTATTCATTGACAAAAGAGGTTTGAGATACACCAAAGGTTTCAATAGTCCTTGTAGCAACTTGGCATCAGAAGGGCCAAAAAATGGTGTACAGCCCCCTCCCTGCCCTGTACTTGTTCTGTGGACTGCAAGTGCCCGAATGATGTATTTCAAGAATAGTCTTCTGGGAAAGGAATCCTCTTCATTTGCTTTCCCATGGAGATTTCACACAAACAGACATTAAAAGTTGAAATGTGTGTTATTTCAAATATAAAAAATCAAGGGAAAACATATCCTAACAGTCCATCACATACTTGTTACATCTCACAAAGGAGGAACAGTGCTTACCTCCCTCGATATCCCCCTTAGAGCTCACAGTGCACAAGCAGAACTCATGATGGCATTAGTATCCCTTGTGGAGGTCAGATTTGATAGGTGTGGCTGGAGCTGAAGTGCTCCATCGCTGCGCCAAAGGAAAAAGAACCCTTTGGGACAAGTGGATCAAGGAAATAGGATACTCTAACCAAATGATCTCTTCAAAGCAACCCTCTGGGAAAGATACTGGACTGCGACTCCTATTTTTAGTGTGGAATCATATTTAAAGTCTAATGTTAATCTATTCTCTTGGCCACTTAATACCAAACATAATTAATGCTAGATGTTTATATAAAACCCCCAACAACTGCAATGAGGTTTTGGGAGGCGGCTGCAACTGGGCTTTGACATGTCTGAGAACTTTTCTGCTTGGCTGTTGATCAAAATCATAACATTTTGCCAAAGTGCCATTTGATCATGGAAATAAACTGTTCTTTCCTTTTCAGAGCTGTAGCTAAACCACTGCTTGGAATATATAATGCTAATATGTAGTTAATAAAACAGGTGATCTAAGAGGCAAGAGTAACACTAAATATTCCTATAACAAACGCTTAAGGGTTTGTGAAGCCCAGTTATTTCACTGCATTTGTTCATTAAGTCCACTGATATTTTCCACTCTACTTACAATTAAAATAACCTGGGAACAATACACATTAATCTTTAAGCTGTATGTACTCAGAATATTTGCTTACATGCATACGTATTTATATATATACACACACACTTAAATTTTTTTCTCAGACTCTTTCTAATTTTATGAACCATAAAAGTACTGTTCCTTAGTGATTCCTGTGAAACTTCTCTACCCCTTACTTGTTTCTCTTGCTCTAGCATAAGAAAACACCCAAGATCACTTTTTTGATCAAAAACGTAGCTACTTCTGCTACTGAATATATCCAGGAAGACAATTCATTTGGCTTTTTTTTTCCCAAGTTGAGTGCTTCTGGAACCTGGCTGTGACTAAAGCTGTCTCTTGAGAACATCGGGAAGGTTTTTAACATAGTTCACAGATCAGAGAAAATGGTGTCTCACTCTGAGAGTCACAATGATTACGAATTTGGGAAGCAACTAAGAGTTTACAGATTATTTAGCCATTAATGATTGATTATCATTTTGTGTCCTCTCAGGTGGAAATCCTTGATTGGGAGACAAAGAAACAGCTATGCTTCCTAGATAAGGTAAAACAAAAATCTGTTTAAAAGGTTGGGTGACTTTTTTAGAAATTACTAACTTTTCTTAAGTAAATTTAGTGTTTATGAAGGGTATTTCATCTCCTGGTAGCCTTTCCTTGGCCACTTGCAATGATTATGCTAACTTCATACTGACTACGGTGTACTTTAACCCTTTTCCAGAAGGAGCTTTTGGGCAAAAAGGACAACTTCACTTGCTTTGCTAAGAGGGTACCAGTTGTGTGGTACTCAGAAGCCATCAAATTGTCACTGCTGTAGCAGTAACTCTTGATCGCTGCTAGAGAATCTGCCTCTGAAACAGGTGTCAAAATATTTTTTTCGTGTCAGTTCTTTGAATCCTTCATACCAAGGCTAGACATCTAGAAATACTTACATTGTCTACGTCACATTTCTATTTGGCTTAATAGTCTTACACCTAGTAGTTGTCTTTCAGAGTATGCATCTTGTATTTACAATATTTTTGCTGCCTAGGTGGAACCAAATGCTACAATTAGAGAGATCAGATTGATGTTCCATAAATTATGTGAGTATAACTTCTGCAGCAGCTCGCATCACATCAGAATATCCAGTACATAAACAGGAAAAAAATTACATAATTTGAAACATGATAGACACACATATAATGCTAATAACCTGCACATGAATGTGATCACAGTGAGACTGCAGTAAAATTATTTCATCCTATCCTGATACATCTTAATTTTTTTTTCTGCTGCATAAATTATCACCTATATTAGTGTTGAATAAATATTTATAAAAACCTTTAACTGAAGCTCATCTTGTTGTATTGTGTTCATTGTAGTAGTGGATGATCTAAACTGTATATTGTGTATCACACAATTCTGTATGGTCTTACAGATCCTCGGTGGTATCCAGCAAGGCAGTCAATAAAACTTGATCCAAGTAAGTACTTGTGAGGTCTGGAGTAACTAAACTCTGAGCAGGGCCCTGGCATGAAAGGTGTACTTAAGGGTATTAGCACTTAAGAGTCAGTTTCCAGCTATGTTAATTAGCACTATGAAGGCTGAAGAGAATCCAGAACAAATACAGTTCTTTGGAAGTAAACACAGTTCCACCCTGGTGCTTGGTAATTAACTCAGGAGTTTGCACATTGTTCCAATGCACTTTCTAACTATTGAGCACCGTTGCTTTCAAGACAGGCAGCACAGGATCTAGATATTCACTTCTCTTAGCTGCAGTGAAATAAACCCCATGATGATGCTCAGCTGGGAGTACCAAAAAGGGCTGTGGGTTTGAGCTATCAATTCACATAATCCTCTGCTCTCAGGCAGGAATTACAGTTCTTTTGAGGGAAGCTAATGCAGAACACATTGCTGTGGACGTAGCAATTGCTGAGAAAGCTGATGACAGCTGGCTGACTTCATTAATACAGTTGTAGGTATTGCTACTAGAAGCCTCTTACATGGCCTGAGTGCACAAAAGAAAGTCTAATTGCCAAACTGCGTTAATTCATCTTAGCTAAAATATAGCAGTTTCTTCCTTTGCTTTCATTAAGGATAATATTATTTAAACAGTCCCTTAAAAGTATGCTGGTGAAGATTTGCTCATTGTATAAAATCTATCCATGGAAAACAGATGTACGATTATCTTGTTTCCTGCTTTGAAGGTCTCCCTTGTCAGATTCCTCTATGAATTTACATAGTGAGACTTGCCATGAGAAAATGCTGGCCTTCTGGAGATTCCTGCAAAACTAGGCATTAAAAGCTCAGGTTCTGTGGAACCACCTCCTAGCTGGTTGGTTGGGAAAAGAAAGACAACGAAAATTTCCATAGGAGAGTTTTCCAATCACAGCTTATCCTATCTTCTGTTTGATGATGAGCAGTGAGAAGAGCAGAAAAGAGAGGAGAGAGAGAGAGAGGTGCAGCTGACCAGGAGGTCAGTGAACTGTGATAACAGGCACTGACCCATCAACAAATTCTGCTGTTAGCAGTGATGAAGCAAGTCTTTTAGACTAGGCAGGCACATAGGATTGAGAATTCTCTTAACTGTTTTGGTGTGCATAGAGGATCCAAGCTTATATGTGATTACAGGGACAAATAAAAATTAAGTATAAATATTCTTAGTCTGTTTATTGAGATTCCAATAAACCCACATCACATCAAGTAGTCTCATAGATTGGTCAACGCACCATATAAAGCTAGTTTGCTACCAAAGTGAACTTGAATTTCACTAAGATGTAATTACTTCTTTCCTTCTCAGAAGGAAAGTCCCTGAGGGATGAAGAAATCCTGCAGCACCTCCCTGTTGGCACAACTGCTACCTTATACTTTAAAGATTTAGGGCCACAGATAGGATGGACTACGGTGAGCTCTGCTTCAAGTCTGAGCCATTTTAATGGCTAGTTTTCCATAGTTAATCCTTACATCACTTTTTGTTTTTCTCCAATATTTCTGCATGATGTCTGCTCTGATAGTGGGTGCAGGCAATGAATCCTCATTGCTTCAGTTCATTCAATCAGGGAAAGCAGTAACAGTTTGAATACCTATTTAGTTCCCTGGGAGAGCAGCAGTGGAAAACCTGCTGCAGGGTAGGTTGGCTCCACACAACTAAGATGCAGGTTGTAAAATGGATGTCTACTGCAAAATCATTAGGAACTAGATATGTAAATGCCTTTGGCAATCTGCTTCACAGGACCTGTGTACCTCCTGACAAAATTAGAATCATACTCCTATGAGTTTGTCCTGCAAAGAGGCATGGGAGCAACTTCACATGTCAGTACTTGAAGTGACTTCAGCAAGAAAATGCATAAAAGTAAGATTAGTTGCTGTCCGCATGTGACTGTGTGTCCCAGGATGCCAGTGACAGGCTAATGACAGCTGATAATTTCTGCAACATTAGCAGCCATCCACAAAGACCTTGCATATTTACTGTCTTAGCTCAAATGCAAATTTTATCACAACTCCCTTGGCAGGCAACCCAGCGCTGCTGTTTATGCAGTGAGGTGACCAATGACCCTTCCAGCCCTCTAGAAGGTCCTTGCTGCACAGTATTACACTAGTTCCAATAAACAGCACAACGTCAAGGAAGAAGTACCTTGTAATTTAAAGGCATATATTTACCATTTATTAGCTCTAAGGCATTAATAAAATCTTGTGTTGATTACAAATAGCAAAGACAACATTAATAGGAGGTAAAATAAAAAAAGTCAAATGTTCTGCAAGATCGAGTCTTCACATCATTACTTTGGATGCAATGCTGATAAATCAAGCAGCTGTTACTCAATCAAAAAAAACAGGAAAACAGGCAAAAACTTCTAATGGCAGTGTAGACTTCAAGACACACGTGCATTAATATACCAAAATATCACAGTGCAGAGTAACACCAGGTCTCTGTCATTTCATAATCTATCTTTTACCTTCTGTTCTCCCTGCCCTTCAAGCTACTTCGTTCAAGTATAAGCCAAAGAATACTTCAGTATTATCAAATCAAAAAGATGAACTTCTCACCTACAAGCAAACCTGATCTTCACCAGAGAAAATGCTGATCGTAACAGAAGTCAATTACCTGACTTTTCTGAATATCAAAATAACTCTGAACACATTAGAGAACTGGGATTGTTTGGGTTTCTTCTTTTGTTTGTTTTGCTTTGTTGTTGGGTTTTTGTTTGTTTGTTTGTTTTGTGACAGAAGTCCAATCAATTTCCCTTCTTTCTCCATAAGTGAAGTATGGGTCTACCTTCCTCACTTAATAGAAGTGTGGAAAATTCAGCTGTTACTATTTGGTCCAAAGTTAACTTCAATTTAAAGTGATGTTCCTAAGAAATACACACCTATCTGAAATGAAATCAAGTTAGAGAATAGCTGCTTTGGTTTCCTGTCTTTGTTTTTTCTTCTTTTTATTTTCCTCCTGGTATTCCAATTAAAGCTTGTTTGAACATAGAATGAAATTATTGTTTCTCAGGACAGCTGCTGTGCTAACTGTTCACACAGATGGGGTCACTGTGAATACTTACGAGCTGTGTTTCCAGTTTAAACAAAATTCATTCAGTAGAAGCAGAACTCCCATTTCTCAAGACAAATTCTTCACCAAATTTCATTTTAAACCAAAATAAAGCAACACTTTTTGAGAGCAAGAGAAGGGTGAGAGCTGCATAAATGTAACATGCATGCATATTTGTTATGATCTCTGGCCTGCCATTATTATCTTTTCATACCCATACTGTGTCTGCTGCATTGGCAAAGGCTGTTTGAATGCAACTGAGGCAAATCATTGCAAAATATTTCTGTGCATGGCTACCAATTTCATAGCCCAAGCCCAAACCTTCTACTCCCTCCCTGCCTCTCTTAATGCCATCCTGGATGCATGGAGGTGTTTATCCCACTGCATTAGTTATCACAAAGAAACCAAAGCAAAACCATCATCTAATTCAGCTGTCTAATTATTTTCTCTCTTTTTGCAGGTATTTTTGATAGAATATACAGGTCCATTGTTCATCTATTTTCTGTTTTATTTCCGCATGACTTTTGTCTATGGACTGGATGAGAGGTTTACATCAAGTCCGCACCCAGTAGTTAAGTAAGTCCGTTTGCAGGCTTGAGCAGTATTTCTTGTAGTCTTATTCCAAATGTCTTGCCACACTTCGTTTTTTAAGCACTCTTAAATGCTTTTGTCTTGCTGTTTCTAGCTTGGCATGTATCTGCCATTCTTTCCACTACATCAAAAGGTTGATTGAAACAGTATTTGTTCATCGGTTCTCCCATGGGACTATGCCACTGAGGAATATTGTGAAGGTAAATCGTGTCAGAATCTATCCATAGCTGCCCTTACAAACCCAGCCTAGCCAGCCTGTGCTCTGCCTCTGCACCACAGACTTTTTTGTGTGGCTTTTGTAGCAACGCACAGCAAATCTCACCCATAAAGCTGCAGTTCTTTCAGAAGATTTCTTAATGTCGCTATTGTATAACCCACATGCTGTCATACTGTTACTAATATTATAGAAGTCTCATTACATTTTTGAATTTTAAACCTTCAGCATACCCTTCATTTTCACTTAGCTAGCTCCTTGGGTGTGAAGGTTTTAGTAACAAGTTAACTTTAAAGGTAGCACAGACAGNAAAAAAAAAAAATCTATTTTTTGTAACAGTCATTTTATATCTGCTTTGCCCCTAAAATGCTCTTCATTGTTAAGGAACTGTTAATTTACCTTTGATCCAGTGCAAAGCATCTTAGTCATTCTGCATTTTCTTCTGCACAGGAGCATTCCCTAATGTCACCAATGCTGCTGTGGCACAGGGCCGGTGTTGGGATGCAGACTCTGTTTCTGGGGTGTCTGAGAAGTAGTACAGTGACTGCATGGTCATGCATAGGTTGTAGTTATTTTACAAATGTTTGCAACAGAGTACACACTAGCAGTCAAAAGTACACTGTATTCTAAGGAAGACAAGAGATTATCAACTGGAAAAGCATTTGGGAATTTTAACATTTGGTATTTAGACAGTCCCTTGTAATTTGCACTATGGCAGTGATACTTCTAGCAGCTGAAGCTCTACCTTGTGGCTAACTCCTTACAGCTGTCCAGTGGCTCTGGTCCTTCTGGTGATAGCTTCATGCTTTCAAAAAGGGAGGGTCTGTAGTGGAGCAGTGGCCCTCCAAAAGAATCCTCTTCAGAAATTTATTGTGCTTCGTGCAGTAAGAGTTGTTAAAAGGTTCACAGATCTTGTTCTTGACAAAACAGTAGCTAATGCATGCTAAACAGCAGATAAATGAGCAACTTTACCTTGAAAAAACAATCAGTGGGATAATACTTTTTCTCACTGCCATCTCTGACAATACTTGTTCCTTTCAGACCATACAAACTCTTGTTGCTAAAACTGATGTTTGTACAAGTCATTCTGATCACTTCCTCTTTTCCATCTTCTCAGGCTGGTGGTACTTGCTTTCATCTGTAAAGCTGCTCACAGTTCTTATTGTACCTGCTTAGCAATGCTTGGGTTTGATTTGCTTTTATAATTTCATTGGCCTTGGTGGTGTTACTCCAAAATGGTGCCAGTGCAAAAAATACCACATCCTTTTTCAGTTTTTCCATCACATACAAGTGATAGCAAAGCTTCTTACTTTCAGTGTTTGATCACATACCCAGCAGATATAGATAGCTTATTTCCTAAGCGCAGTGGAATGCTACATGTGCAGGAGACACTTCAGTCTCAATAAGCAGAAGTCTGAGGTGGGAATTAATGAAAGATGTGATTTTCATCCTTTTTTCCCTAAGGGAACTAGGAATAAATGACACCCTGCAATACAGCAGCTTCACCAAAAGCAGTGCATACTAACATAGTATAATTCTTTCTAAGATATGTGATTTTTCGAGGCGTCGGAAAGGTAGAATACCTGATTTATCTGGACCTAGTGAACAACTCCCTTAGGGTGAATATGATAGGGATTAATACAAAAATTGTGTGGGGATAAAGGAATTAATTGAAAGAAAGATAATTATGGTTGTGCCAGAAAAGGATCTGTCAGACCTTTAATAATAGGGAAGTACCAATAGAATTCCTTAAAGATTAATCTCATGATTGGTCTGACATGGTCTTTCTTTACCCATGAACATTTTCATGAGTAAAAAGAAGGGATATCATCACTTTGTAGGAAAACATCTGGAGGAAAAAATATATTAGATCTAAATAAACACCATTCAAACCAGAAGACAATGTAAGAAGACAAACAGAAGGGTACATACTGGTCATGAATAAACATAGGCAGGACATGAAGAACTAAGGATTGTCAATTGCAGTAGAGAAGACAAAAATCCTAACCACAGGCTGGGGAATTTAGGAATAATTTATTTATAAGATCCCTGCAATATCTGAACTTGACCCACAGCATTATAAGAGATTGTTGTAAAGCTTTATTATTCAAGATGCACAGAAACACTTTCTTTCTTCCTTCCAAGTGAGTTTATGGAGTCTGTATGTTCCTATCTGAACCTCACTGGAGGCATTTGTATGAGCAATAAGGATTCAAATGGCAGCTGGATATTTACAGTGTTACTGCTAAGGTCTTTAGCTGTGGTAGACCCCATTCCTCTTAAAGCTCCTTTTCTTATAACTGACGAATACTCTTGCAGTAAATCATGTTCTTTGGCTGAATAGCACTTGTTCAGTTTAATTACAACATGTATTGCTGGGGACTGAGCCACGATAATTAATTTATTTAATTTCACTTTACTGAAATCCATTGCCATATGTTCCATCTCGTGCCAAGCCCTGAAGCCAGGAGAAGGTTTCTCTGAAGATGCCATTCCAAGATTACAAGAAACTGTTTCCACCCAAGTTTGTACAGCAGTCAGCAAATTGTAAGTGCTGGCTGAAGAAGCTAGTGTTAGGGAGGAAGCAGTAGTTTATGGGTAGGACACTACCTATATTGGCCCTCACTGGAATCACTCTTTTGGTTCTGCTGCATTTCCTGGGGGAAAATGAAGTAATTGCAGGGAAGTTATTTAATTTTTCTGCTCATTCGTCCCACCTGATTTGTAATTACTGGTTAATAATTTGCTCTTTCTCATCAGTTATCTCTTATTTATCTCAGAGCAAGGACATACTGTGTGCTTGTATTACAGCATACCCGAAAGGGTGTCCATTTTGTCTGAGGTCTCTGGGCACTGCAGTGGTTCAATTAACCCTGAGAAGAAAGTGGAAATGCAACTGAATGTTTGCTACAACTGTTTGCGGCAGATGAGGGGGCACCAGCATTTTCAGAAAAATGCACCATCAGACACTGCAGTCAGCTAGTGCAGGTTGGAGACGCTGAGGTAATCACTTTTCCAGGGTATTATTGCTAGAAATGCAGTTCTGGTATATACAGGGGGAAAAGACTGCAAAATTCAAGGCAAAAAAATAGAAGTTAAACCAGTCAGGACAGTAAAAAATGCAGCCTTGGATGGGATTTTTGCCTGCATTAGCAGGAAAAGAAGCTGTGAAGGAGAAAGCAGAAACACCTAGAAATGTCTAAGGTATAGGAACCTATTTGGAAGGCCAAGAAAAATAGAGGACCATAAAGAGTAAGAGGATCAGGGTTTTATTCAAAATTGAAAATAGGATGCAAAGAAAGATAAGGCAAAGAAAAGAACAGAAGTGGTGAAACAAAGATAATGAGCTCAGTTGTGGTCTTGTGGAAGTCCAGGTGATAAGCAAATATACCCTAAAACATTAAAAACTGAGGCACAAGGTTGGGTAAAAGAAGACTCAACTGATGAGGGTTGAAGTCTGTCTGCAAAAGAATGGCACCTAGAGGTCAGAGCACAGAGCAAGAAGAGGAAGGGGCCAAGAAAGGGCCTCCCTCCCACCTATATAAATATTAGGAGGGAGACAATAAACTTTCACCAAGATACCAAAGCAGCACCAGAGTGTCAGGAAAAAAAACCACAGGAGGCAGGGCCAAGGAAACCAAATAAGACGTAAAGATTGTCATCCTAAGTAGTTTTTTCATGGATGAAGCCTGTGAACAAGCACTGAGATTGGTCAGGAACGAGTCAGTACAGTCCTTAGTGACAGCTGTGTTATCAGAGTTTAGAGAGTGGAAATTGCATCACAGAAACACAAGGACAGCAGCAAAAGCAACAAACTAAATAAATCACAGTGAAAGTGCAGAGGAAACATCAGACAGGAAAAGTTAAAGCATGGAAAAGGAAGAAAACTGATGGGGTGAAGGAGGACAGGAGACTGGGCAGTGCAAAATAATAAGCAGAGAAGAGAGGACAGTGTCCAAATCTGGTCTTACAGTCTCAGGGGTCAGCAAAACAAGTTTCTCTTTAACATACAGTCTGCATGTACTTCAACTTTTCTTGCCAGACAAGATAAATTTGTTTTCAATCATATGATCATACTTTGTAAAACTGTTTATAAATTTGACAGCTCCAAGATATTTCAGAGGAAATCTTAACTCTATTAGCACTACTTCCTTTCTGTTATTTCCTGTTACCTGCTCCCACCTAGCACACTTAGTACTGCCATTTTTTGTTGTATTATCAGCAAGTTGAAGGATTGTCCCAATTCAATGTTATCAACAGTTCTTGCAGTGAGTATTTGCCTAAAAGATTGTACTAAAACAAAGAAAAATTGCATGTTTTTCAGAACTGCTTATATTACTGGGGATTTGCAGCTTGGCTTGCATATTACATCAACCATCCTCTTTACACTCCTCCTTGTAAGTAGCAAAACAACCCTCAATGATTTAGGTATTTATGATGTACTTTGTGAATTACTACTAATCACATGTTAACTTTTTGTTTTAATAGCTTACGGGAAAAAACAGATAAATTTTGCTGTGATCATGTTTCTGGTAGGTTTCTTGCTCTTTCTATAAAACGCTAAAATATCTTGCTTTATTTCTTCTCTCATGTAAGTGGAGGAGTCAGTAGGATAAACAGATATTTAGAACTTGAACATTTGGGACGTACTACTAAAGCTGACCACTTGCATGCAGAACAGATAAATCTGTCAGTTTTGAATGTGATTTTGTACACAAAGGAATATTTTGATTCAGTATCCATTCCAAGACTAAGATATTTATCTGCTGGGATGATCTCTCACAATCTTTAAAAGTTTGTGACACTGTGTCTAAAAGCCAATGAGTTTGTTTTGTGAACTGTTTATTGAGTGTTAAGGATCACAACAGATCATAAATCTCAGAGAACTAGCCAGCTAAGAAAGTATGTTGCTGATAATGTCCAGTGATAGAGTTTCATTTTGCTGAGCTTCAGAACCTATTTACAGCTTTCCTTATGGATCAAAATTCTTCAGTTACTGTTCATTCTCACAATTCCCAGGAACATTTCACACACGCAGAAGCAGTGTTACTGTAGCCAATAGAGATCTACCTCCATACAAAGATTTTTCCTAGTTATGTGTAACTTGTTTAGAACATCAGCTGTTCACTTGCTTTGACAAACAAATCATCAGTGACTGCAGGATCCCAAAGCAGCTTCCCAAAGCAGCAGATTATGTGAGGTCATAATCTATTCATGTTTTATAGAGAGGCTCCATAACTGAAAGCACAGATCTGGGAATAAAACTCAGGAGCTCTGACCACTAGTCATTTGCTTTAATAGTTTTGCATTGCACGCACTGGAGACTGTCCATAATCATGTAAATGGGTCATTTGAATACACTCTCTTCATAATTGATTGGGGAAGCATTCTTTAAAACCAGTGAAGGAAGCTGGGTCAATTATGTTTCATGATTCAAATCAATTATACTCCAGAGAAGAAAACTTACTTAGAAAGCAAACTGTATCTTCCTTGGGATTTTAATAACTTCTGAGAAACCAAGACTATGCAAATAATTTTTTGGATGTTTTTAAAGGCATAAGAATGATCAAAAGATACAGCAAGTCTCTCCCGAGTTTACTTCTATCCCGTGTGGTTTATTTAGCTTTCAAGGGGATTATGTAAGTAATAAATTTGATCTTTTGGACATGGAGTCCACATTTTCTGAAAAATATCATAAATGTATAACAGAGTATAATATGGACTCATGTTTGAATGGAGATGTTTCATCCTTCTGTCAGCAGTCTTGGTTAGGGATATTTATTATGTTTATAGTAGATTATTTTCCTTTTCTTAAATATTTTAAAGGACCCCAGGAAATAACAAAAGGAAGAAAAACAAATAGAAGGGAAGAACATTTTTAACTCTGTCATACTTTTTCTTGCAGCTATGTGAAGCTGGAAATTTTTCCATTCATGTTGCACTCAGTGACCTCCGGAGAAATGGTAAAAAACTGCATCTTCATTTTTCAGATTTGTGCAGCCATTCAGTACTCCTCCAGTTACTCTGCTTCAGGAAAGACCTGACCCTGGGGACACTTGATACCCCTCAGCTGACTGCTGTGGGAGCACAGGTTGCTCAGCACTGTAAAGATTCGATTCTAAGGGAAATCAGACAGTACAAGGAATCCAACATCAGACTGTTGAACAGCACTTCTTATCTCACTGTTATCTTTATTGTTCTGGGCCGGGTTGTGTTGGGGGAGCAGTTCCATTGGTTATACTGCCAGTGCAAAAGGAAACAGTGCTGGTACAAGTTATGTTTTGGTGAGCAAGGGAAAGTTCCCTCACAGTTATCCTATTCCTTCTGGTGAGTCCAGAGGACACCCTGTCTTCCCACATCCTGTTTGTCCATCTGACAGTCATGAGACACAGAAGTAGGCAGAATTGGGTTGTCTTTACAGGAAACAATATTTTTAGGAATGTGAATATTTTGTGATTTGTTTTCTAATCTATAGGATCCAAAACTCGTAAGATCCCATATCCAACAAAGAATCCTTTCACATGGCTGTTTTTCTTTGTATCTTGCCCTAACTATACATATGAGGTATGTATTTTCAAACAAGATATTCAGATTTTAGTTTTGCTGAATATATTTTTGTTTCTTTTAGAATGTTTAACATGGAAGAAACGTCTGAAACTGTTCAGCTCAATACATTTCCCCTCCTTCCCTAAACCCCATGAAAGCAGATTGTGGATGGGAATTTGTCTGCTCTTTCTCCCCTCCCTTGAGTCAGTACTGATGTGACTAACCTTACACAGACAGCCCTGATCCTGGGCCAGTGCTGCTAGATAAGACAGACACACTGTAAAGCGGGTGAATTTTGCAGCCAGGAACGGGGAGATTGCCACTGAACATGTGTTGCAATGAGGGGATGGAGGTGTCTGGTGGATTTATAACATAACAGCCCAGAAATATCACTGCAGGCAGGAAGATAATGGTCAGATAAATAAAAGATATTGTGATTGAGAAAATAAGCCGAAGTCTTCTTCCCCATTTTCTTAAGTTCCACAATGGCTTGTGTTGGTGGTGACTGCTTTAGAAGCTTGAATCAGTTTATCATTTCATATTCCTTAATCAGGAGCTAAACTCCTGACTGAGTTCAAAAGCAGATAAAGTCAGTGCAACTCAGTGTAACATTCATTCTTGCACAGAAGGACAGTGTCAGGTTTTAAATTCAGTGGAGATTAACAGATGTTAATGAGAACAGCACTGGGCCTCGGACGATAGAAAGTTACCATTCCTAACACTGATGGAGGTCTGGCAAATACAAATTAGGCAGAGAAACAGAAAGGACACTGTTTTGATGCTTAACATTTTGTCATTGTAATAGCTATGGAAGCAAATATGAAGGTTTTGGTTGTGGTAATAAGGCACTGTTCACCTTTTTGGCTAAAGGTTATTAACAGTAGAAATTGATCTGGCTGACCTTGGTTTTTTTATTTACCTATACTAGGACAAAGTTATTTTGATCAATAGAGAAATAAATGCAAATGCTGTCACCAGAAATATTTTAAATTTCCTTGGCCAAAACAGGTGGGGACCTGGATCAGTTTCACTATCATGACTCAGTGTGTTCCAGGTGAGTAATGTTTTGGTACTTCAACCTGAAGTGATGTCAGCAGCAAGGGCATGTTTTAAATCTGATAATGAAATGTATCTTTTTTTCCCTTCCAGTGGGGCTGTTCACCTTGCTTTGCTTCATTCAGATGACAATCTGGGCAAAGGATAAACACTGCACCTACCTACGAGAATTCAAGGATTATCCAAGTCACAGAATGCCAATTATTCCCTTTTTGTTGTAAGAAAAGAAGGCTTAATTTGAATATTGCACAGAACTTCAAGAAGAAAAACCTCAAAAATGTCCTGCCAAATAAAGGAATTAATTGAAAGGATTTTGGTGCATGTTGAATCTCCACTGCTAAGGGAAATTGTATGCACTCGAAAGCTACACTTCCTTACATTCAAGAATTCTCAACTCAGAAGCACCTTAAAAAATAAGGCTTTGTCGCACAGCTGCAAAAGAAAGCCCCTGCAGTTCACTGTAACCTGACTTAGATTTTTCTGTTCTAGTCCATTTAGAGTGATGGATCAGAAATATTGAGAAGTCTGTGCTGAAAAGCAGCTCCAAATTTAGCGGTGGCATTCTGCGAGACAGAAGTACCCTGAACGAGGACACACCAGATAACTACAGGAGCTCAGTTCAGCCAGCACGGGCAGCTGGCCTCAGGACAGTTGCATGATCTGCCTTCTTTGACTTGAAGAGAGTGTGCTGCCTGGAGGCAGGTGCTTTGTAACAGATAACATTACCAAAGAATATGAATGGTTCCTGGAATAAAAAATAGGCAATATCTCAAAAACCGTTATTTGCCAAAAGAATCTGAAATAAGAAGCATTTATAGTATTTGTGAATGGAATATCCTGTGCTGGGGGGTTTTGTTTGGTTTTGGTCTTCTTCATTAGTAAATTGCATACTAGTAAATAAGATTCAGAAGCAATCTAACCTATGCCATATCTTTGATATGTGGCCTGTTTTGATATAACATCTCCTTATGATACTAATGGATCTTTTACCTAGCATTTAACATCAGGCTTCTCTGAATAGTTTTTAATACACTTTGTAAATGCGGTGATTGCAAGTCCTCAGAATGCTCTTCCTCTTTTCGGAGCCAGGGAGAAAAATCAGCTTCATTTTGGACTTCCTGTGTTTTCTTTGTCACAGGATGTTCTGTGGGACTTAGTTGGGTTTTGTGTAAATCTAGTAAAAAAAGGCTATTGAAATCTATCTGAATGACATTTTAAAGAAGCTATTCTAGAATATGAAGCAAATGCATAGATACTGTTTTGTTTCATAATTTATTTATTTATCTGTAATAGATGTATAGAAAGATTTTTGCTACTATTTGTAAGGGTGAAATATGCAATAAATTCTAGACTATATTTTAAAACCAGTTGAAATAATTATGGCAAAAAGAGAAGGCTATAGCTGGTTGCTGAAGTTTCATAATATTTTGTACAGTACAAAGCAAGAGTGTCCTTATAAAAAAAAATCTACATCAATTGAAGAAAAAAATCTTTCGAAGCAAAAATACATGACCCAGATTTCAATTCTGTGTAACATATCTTAGAGAAGATTTCTTAGAAATGGTTAGATCTGGTAGATAACTGAAGCAATACATCATTATGAATTTGTTTTCAGTATTGTTTTTCTACTAGTTAAACTGTGAACCAAAGGAAAGAGCTAAATATCTAATGATTTCCCACTGAGTGCAGGGTGGAGTACAAGCAGGTTGAAATTTTCCTTCTGAGGAGGTAGAAAGCACATACCCTATTCACACTTTACACCCACTTAATGTCCAGTCATAGGAAAGAAGAAAGATTTGGTCTTGTTTAGTAACGAAGATAATCTTTCCAGGTCTCTGCAAGAAAACAAAACTTTTGGGAGATTTGGACATACTCTCTTTCTTTTTAATCTCCATTTTGACATTTGGCCTCTATTTGAGGCAACTCGAAGATCAGTATGAGATCATTTTAATTAATTTTTTTTAAAAGCGAGTTTCTTGTCCGAGTCTGAGATCTGAATTCATTCTTTTCATTCTTGCTGAGACAACCGTCTGTTTTCACTGGCAGCCTGTGAAGCAATCTCCCAGGACTAGCCCCATCAGCCAGCACTGTTCTGACCTTGATAGTCCTGTGCACTCAGCGTGGCAGGAATCTGCTTCTAAGCTGGGCAATGCTCTCTGCCTTGGGACCTGTCTGCTGACTTGTAGCAGGTGACATAAGGGTTAAACAAGAAAAACCTGCCAGCCTGAAAGTACCAGACAGAGAATCCATCTTTGATGTTATTTGTATGTCAACAAGGAGGAATGAGACTTCTCTTCTTGCATCTTCTAATAGACTTAATGTCAGAGGAAGATTTTATTCTATAGCAAGGACCTGCCTTTGACACTGTCAGCATGTAGTGTTACTGGTAGAGCAGTAGAAGTTGGCTGTTGCTAGGGCTCTTGTTGAGAGCACAGTGCTCAGAAAAAAATCAGTGTAATACTGAGTGTGGGAACCTTTGCTTTACCCTTGCTCTGCTCTGGTATGGCACATGTTTGCACTGTGCACACGCTAAGCCTGCAGACTGTAGGAGCAGTCTATGCAACTGCCTGCTGGTGCAGAGCAGGGGACACCTTTGCTTCTCGGCTGGCTCCAGCTGCACGGGGATGCAAAGGAATTCCTTCATCCTCCATCTGCTGTTTAGCAAAGTTCACAAAAACCTGTGTGAGGAAAGCAGAAAATGTCACCATGTCTGCAGCTGAGATGAGTAAGTGGAATGACTGCTCTGCAGGAAACAGACTGAAAGGGGAATCCACAGACGTCAGCTGAACCGAGACACTGTGTTATCAGCTGGGATCTACTCTCTTTCCTTTATTTTGATAAACTTCCTTGCAACTTCCTTGCAACTTCCTTCCTTTGGATGTACTTGCTTGCAACTAAAATCCTACTTTTTCTTAAGGAGGAGATGGCTTCAGCCAGATTGGCATGGTTTGCACAGCGTGAGTTTGGTTGTGATAGGAAAGAGGAGACAGAATATTTTAGTAGGAAGCTGAAAGGGAGCCAGGAGTGTCTCTGGCAATCCCACCAAAACCAGCTTTGCATATGTGGACCCTTAGTTACTTAGGAAAGCAGGAAGATGGGGCCATTACCCTCTAGCAAGTGGGTGTTTTCAAAACTCAGGTTTTGTGTGTCTAATTGCTCCTCACAGTATCTTTGACACAATACAGTCCAAACCTCTTATTTAAAATAAAATGCTATTCTCAGCTCAGTCTCATTCCAAATTGCTGACCTTGCTCAGACTGCTGCTCCTGAAGGAATGGGTTGTATGAATTCTGTCACCAGGGAAACGCTGTCTTACCAGCTTTCACATGGCACCTATTTACACAGGGTATAAATTATTGATTCATACTGATACATTCTTCCTGATGAGATGCCTGGGAATCTTGCCTGAGAAAGAGGTGTGAGATAATTCTCTAAACAATTTGGTCCTTCAGTTGTGTGGATACATCCCCATTATGTTGCCTAATTCTCACCAGACAGACTTTCTCATGGATGTTTTACTTTTTACTCACCTGATCTAACGTTGTTTGAGACACAGAATATTCTTCAATATGCAAATTTTCCTTATTGGAGATTATTAATCGGAAAATCTTAGCCAGAGAGGAAGAGCAAATCTGATACTGCAGCATGTTGTAGTGTTTCTCTCTCTGTAAACTCCCTGGGAAGTTGATGCGTATGAATTGCTCAGCAGGAGCAGGATCTGGAGGCAGCCCAGACTTTGGGGATTTGATTTTCAGAGTGACAATGTACCCATCTCCAAACCTGGGAAAGACATGTGGATTTAGGAATTGGATGAAGAGGTGGTTTCATCATTCAGGAAGGAAATTAGTTTTCTGCAGCTATGAAAACAATAACAGTATCCAAGAGATATTGCATAATATCTCCGTAAGATCCAGCTTTTTAGGAAGCTCTGTATTTGCCCTGCAGAAGTGGTGTGTACCATAATTGAGTTGAAATGAGATCTGGTAAGATTGTCTAATATACGACAGAGCTGCACCCAGAAATAGGTCTGGTTAAACATTGAATTCTTGTATTAAGAATGGTACATGTCACATACACTAAGTTTTCCTATTAAAAACCACCATAAAAATATTCTACTTACTTGTATTTTAGCTCCTGAATTGTACCTAGGCATTTGAAGGTACCTTGTACCATGATGGCCAAACGAGTACAGAGGGCTTCACATTCTTCCATACTTTCAAAATAGAGAACAGATATTTGAGATAAAAGCCAACAGATGAACTTCAGCTGCGTTTGGATTCTGAATTCTAACTGTTTTTACCTGTGTGAGGTTAGAACCACTGCTCGCCCATCTCTGAGCACACCAACAATAGAGTCCCACAGGAGGCGCCGGGACTGAGGATCCATTCCGGTAGTTGGTTCATCCTGTAAAGGAAATGTTAAGACAACCAGAATCAGATAAAAATGGGAAAATCTGTTTAGAACCAAGTCATTTTTTGGACCATAGCATATAATTGCTTCTCCATAGTAATCTCTGCCTTGAGAAAGCACGTACACCTTGAGAAGCACGAGTGAGTGGGTACCAATGGACTTGGCACAAAGCAGTAAGGAAACAAGCACAAGGACCTGCAGGTAAGAATACAATGCTGTCTGTGTAGGGCATAGCTACAGGGAAGGGAGTGCCTTTTCTGGGCAACAATGAGTTCTCACCAAGTAGTCTTACTTGCATAAGCATATAGGACATTGCTCAGTCCAAGAAACTAGTAAAGTCACTCTGATTTACACCAGCTGAGGATCTGATCCTGCATAAATCAGCTAACCCAGTAAGTAACAAAAAATGTAAAAAAAAATCTAGGATAGAAAAATCTTAATTGAACATCTTATCTTAAGAAATTATGAGAAAGCACTTTATCTGACTGTTTACTACATACAGGCAGAATACATGTAAAGGCATATTAAATGGTACAAGGAACAATGCTACTAACATGTATTAAAACACTTCATAGGTTTTACAAAGTAAAAGTGACTATGACTAAAAGTCATAGAGATACAAATTAAGGTGGTAGAATATAATCTAAATAAAGAATTTTTGTAGTAAATTCATATAGAATTTCCCTTTTGATATGCAATTATCTGATCACTTATTTTATTTGGCAAGAACTACATTTCAGCATTTGTGTAGTTTAGTATAAATTTGTATAATTTATTCCAGAGATATTAAAGGCTGCAAAAGGGTAGCTATCTTCCTCTGTTCTGCTGAATAAAGCAGCCAGGTGTATATGTTGGAAGATCATCTTTTACATCAGGGGCTACACTCTGACAAGAAAAGGCAGACTGAAACTAAACAATGGTTTAAATTCAGATTTTTCTGGATTATAGATTTTACCTCAACACATTCTTTGTTGAAGTTCTTTCTTTTGTAATCACTTGGGGTCCTATGCCTGAAATTAACTCAAAATTACACTGAAATAGCTGCAAGTTGAGTACAGAAAGGAGCTTGCAAGGCCTTTGTAGCTCTTAGCATGTAGTGTTATGAGATGTTATACTGAACTGTCCCAGGGCTGTGTTTGCATGACACTTACCAGCAAGACAAGTGGTGGGCAGCCTATCAGGGCAATGGCAGTGGAGAGCTTGCGCTTGTTGCCACCACTGTAGGTCCCTGCCAGGTGGTCTGCGTACATTGGAAGTCCCAGCTTCTGGATGCCCCATTCAGCAACCTGTGAGAAAGACCATCTATTTCACACAGCAGCTAATGCACGACAGACAGGATTGCTGATACATCCCTCTTCTGGCAGAAACGTGACAGTCCCCTGGGTTCTAGCACATTCATCTTAGAACTTGCAGCAGGGAAGTACAAAATATTTATGCTGATGCTCAGGGGAGTTCTAACTACCTGAGGGAAAGCCATAAAGCAACCTCAGCTATAGACTTCTATCTGTGCAAGAATTTAAATTATTTTCTTCTGGAATCTTCATGTTTTCTTCCCTATACATACACAACTCTAAAGACACGAGCAAAACAGCAAACATTGCTGTTCTGAGTCACGGAAATTGCATCTTTAGCCTTCCACTGTTGGTGCCACAGATTTGCAAGTACCATTAATGCCTGGGAACCTGCATTTGATAGTGTGGTCTTGTTACTTAACTGTGCAAATGACAGAAACCACTCCCAGGACTTCAATGCACAGAATAACAAGTCCACTTTGGAAATTCTGTCCCTTGGCATGTTAAGAGCACAGTTAATCATCACAAATATTACTATAACTATCAAAAGCAAGACTACTTTACCCTCTTGATTTCTTCTGCTGGAACCCCCCGCAAGCGTGCATATAAGTAGAGGTGTTCTCGTCCTGTGAGCAGGTCATCAATGGCATCAAACTGAGGGCAGTATCCCATGTTTTGATGGACATTAGAAATGTGGGTCAATATACTGGAGAAACAAAAAAAAGAGTTGTAGTTCTGTAATACTAGCTCTAAGACAGAGAAGAACAGTTTGAATAAAACCTTTATTTTCTGGGGCAACAACTCTTGTAAGAGGAGAATTAATTCTTCCTGATAAAATGTCCTACTAAAATACCTCTCTGTACATAAGAGCAAGGAGTATATTGTTGTACTAAGTCAGCTCAGTCCTGGTTAAGAGTGTAAGCCCATTTCCCCTCACCCATTTTCTTGTTAAAGTATAGGCTAACTTAATGAGAAGTTCTTTAAAAAGCCACTCAGGTCTTATTTTTTGAAAACAGTGTTTATTTCTAGAAGGAAATAAGCAGTTATTTCAACTCAGAATGTGGTCACTAGCAACAGAGAGGCAGGACACAAGGCTAACACTTCGATGGTAGTAGGAAAAGTACAAAATCACAGAATGGGTGTGGTTGGAAGGGGGCTCTGGAGGTTATCTTGTCCACTGACCCTGCTCAGGCAGAGTCACCTAGAACAGGGTGATGGCAACAAGAGACTTATTGTTCAAATCACATCAATGGACAAACAATCAAGTCCCAACTACACCTAACAAGCCAAGGCACGCAACCTGGAAGTAAACTAACATAAGTGCATACCAGATCACACTGTAATAACTTAGGACACTATGCCAGCACTGTGTAAACCAAGATACTAGAAACAGCCAGAGAAAAGTCCCAAAGCTCAGATCAAAGTACCCTGTTGGACGTGTTATCTTATGTTTGGGAGCTCTTGCCATTAGATATGATTGCCTTGTCCTGCTGTTAGCATTACTACAACTTACCCCCAGATTTTACAAGAGTGTTAAAGGTGTCAAATGCAATTGTGTGTTAGCTGTGATCTCGGTGCCATAGAGCTGCTGGATCACTAAGAGGGTGATCTGGACAGTTCTACGCTGGTAAATGGTACTTACCTATTGCCAGCCACTACAGCATCTCCAGATGTCACATCAGTATCTCCAGTCAGCATTTTGAATGTTGTTGTTTTGCCAGCGCCATTCACTCCCAAAAGGCCAAAGCACTAAATTGCGAAAGTTATCATATTCTTTAATATTTCCAACTTGCAAATCAGCAGGGGCATAAAATCTGAACTGATCCATGGAATGTAATCTAGTGTTATTGAACAACCTACCTCTCCGGGACGGATGCCAACACAGAGTCTGTCCACTGCAGGCTTGCGTCGACCTGCATAAATCTATATTGATGGGGGGAGGAAAACAAAAAGGAAAGTTCCTATTTCAAGACATCTACAGAAATGAAAATTATCTGAGTTTTTTAGTTTAATGGTATTCGGATGAGGCAGTTTTAGAACTAAGACAGGAGTAAATATTTGTTTCATCCTTCTCAAAATATTACCTTGGTCAGTTCTTGTAATTGTAAGATATCTGTCGTGTTTCCTCCATTCATAATTCTTTTTCTTTCTTTTGCAACATCCTCGTCTTCATTAATAATAGGTGGCATGGCAGTCTCAGCAAACCTGGAAAACCCCAAGGTACTGAGTTGCCCTGAGTCCAGTTAGAATAACAGTGTAAAACAATGGCTAATCTGCTGCCAAAAATGTGACTGGTGGAAGCAATGGGGTTGAAACTTCACAATGTGACATTGGCTGGAGTATTCCTGCTGTTGGGAGAAGCCTTGACCTTTAACGTTAATCTCTAAATACTAAAAAGGGAGGAAATGGCTTGCTCAAAAGAACATGCCTTGTCAGTCACTGATATGACAATAACCTGCCCCTTGGCCGCAGCTTTCACTATTTGGCTACTCTCAGTAGCTAGTGATGGTCCTTCTACAGAAGCTGAAGTTTTGAGTAGATGTCTCTGCAAGACAGTATTTTTATAATTGTACCAATTACTACTCTTATTGGTAATCTTGAGCAGGAGTGAATGACCCACTCACAGCTGGTAGGAAGCTGTTTTCACCAAGGGAGAGGCACATTTGTAAAGCAGAGAGGGGAAGTTCACAGAGTGTTCAGGATACAACTGTCCTGTGCCATTGACTAGAATTGCTGTCTCGGGATGTCAGGCTAGTACCTCATAGTACTAGCTAGAAGCTAGCCTGACTGGTACTGAGGACACTACAAACTTTCCAGGTAATTTTATAATCTCACTATTACAGTGTCTTAAACTAAGAAAAATTACATTAAAATCTTAATTCAAGAAAACTAATTTCTTTAATAAAATGTTCTTAAATCCTCTTAAGATAATGCAGATTTGTAAATGCTTTCTTGAATCAGGATATCAATAAATTAAGATAAGATCAGGTAGGTAAATAGAAAACAAAAAAGCTACAAATTTAGAGAAAAATTAAGAACAAAAAAAAAAAAAGAGGGATATAGAGAAAAAGATAGTCATCCTTTTAATAAAGGAACATTAATAGAACTTTTAGACATACCATCTTATGGAGAACAAACGGTGTTGCATAAGGAGATTCAGAATGAAGAACACAACTCCTTGAAGAGCCATAGCAACCAGGTTCTTTCCAACAAAGTCCCACTGAAAGGGATCAGAAACATGCTCCTCACCTTTGGAGAAAAAGCAGCAGAAAGGAAGGTGAAATACTGTTGAAAAACCCCACTACTCCTCAGAACAAAAAGCATAATCATAATGATTTACTGTACTTATTTGCTCATGATCAGGCAATGGTTTTAATTTTTCAGTCTTATAAAGATTCTTAACAAAATGCTTTCCAAGTTCAGCTGCTGCATGGGAGTAAAAATAAATATAATCTCTCTGAATACACTCTAATTTGGATATCATTACATTAAACTTGCATGGATTATGGGAAAAGACACACATTTTCTGAACGAAAACAGATGAGTTCTGCTGTATGACTATTCTTTTAATAAGTTGTCTGATATCAAAGATAACCATATCTCAAGAGAATGCATTTGAAGAACAACAGTCATTTTAAACATTAACTGAGGTATTAAAATGAAATGAAAAAGTAAATCCTCCTGTAACGATCTAAGGTCTTCCAAACAAAGGACAAAAAGACACCAGTCTGATGCTGAATGAATGTGTTCATTTCCAAAGCAGACTACTGGTTGGGCCATAGACTTCTGGCAGCACTATCAGAAGCCGTAATTCCTTCAGAGGGGTTGAACTTTCATTTTCCTCATCCATCTGATGATGGAAGACGTGAGAATTTAAGAAACATCTACTACTTTTCTGAGTTAATCCTTCTAAACACCTCATCCAAGGTCAGGACATGCGACACTTGTCTCTTACTGGCTTTACTTACCAAACCTCGCATATACTTCAGTCACAGCTTGGTTCATGGCCAAGTCGATGAGTCCACGGCCCAAGCAAAAATGTGGGAGGACAAGCAGCACATTCTTCAATGTTTTATTAAATTTCAGCAAAGACTGTAAGAAACAGAAACAACATAAGCTATTTAAACCAGACCTGTTTTAAGAAAACATAGCAACCTAAGTGAAAAGTTCTTTGTCATGTCAGAGAAACTGGATATTTTGTTCTAAAAATAGAGAAAACAGAGTATTTATCAAGTTACACTCAAAGCAACATAAAACACAAACAGCACAATCCTGGCATGCACTGCACCAGACAAGGTGCTTGTGAAAAACTGGCAATGGGGGGAGAAATTAGTCTTTGTAATGAAGTATTTCCCTATGTAGCAGAGGTAATGTAATTCTGGTGGTAACATGTAAAGCTGCTATGGGGCTGTGTTTTGGATTTGCACTGAAAACAGAGTTGATAACACAACAGGGATGTTTTAGCTATTTCTGAGCAGCACTTGCAGAGACAACGCCTTTCTGTGCCTTACCTTACCCCCCAAGAAGGGAGGGTGGGGGTGCACAAGGAGTTGTGAGGGGACACAGCTGGGACAGCTAACCTCCACTGACCCAAGGGATATCCCAGACCACATGGAGTCATGCTCAGCACATAAAGTTGGGAGACGAAGGAGCAAGAGGGGAATGTTCAGAGTTACAGCATTTGTCTTCCCAAGTCACCATTATGTGTGATGGAGCTCTGCTTCCCTGGAGATGGCTGAACATCTGCCTGCAGATGGGAAGTGGTGAATGAATTCCTTGTTTTGCTTTGCTTTTGCTTGTGTGCGCAGCTTTTGCTTTATCTATTAAACTGTCTTTTTTTCTACGAGTTTTCTCACTTCTAGTCATCTGATCCTCTACCCCATTCCATGAGATGGGGAAGTGGGTTGCAGAGTGAGTGAGTGAGTGGCTGTGTGGTGCTTGGTTGACATGGGATTAAGCCATGACAATACTGAAAAGTACTGGTGTCTGGGCATAATTACACAATGGACGTTGGTGCAATGTGGAGATGCCCGGAACAGCGTAAGTGCCAGCAGCAGTTGAGCTGCATCAGCACTGAATCCAGAGAAGGGCCATCTTCCCTCTGGAGACAGCGTCTGCAACAGAGACATGTTTTGAAAGGTAACCATGTTGCCCTGGTGTTCCATAGACTGAATGGCACTAGACTGAACTCTGTGCTATCGAGAACCATAGCTGTGAATGCAGGACAAGCAGAGACAGAAAGTATTGTCAAGTTGTCCCTTGAAAACATGAATTTAACCCAGATCTGTTTCTCCTTTTAAGGAAATAACAGTGCTTGATCAGCACAGAGTGTTTGAAAATGCACTATCAGTAATGATAGCTAATTGGACTGCTGTCAGATTGGGTATCAAACGTAGTGGCCAGAGCTTCAACAACTGTGGAGGTGATAGCATACGAGCACTGTGGGGTGCATACTATCCTGTGGGATAGTAGTGCATACAAGCCAACAGCACTTTGTAAACTGATCTCTCAGCCTTTCTAAGAACTAATTTTGGCACTTGCTGAATTCTGTCACCTTTCTGGTGGTGTTAAATAATTTTCAGGCCATTCTCAAAATGCTACTATAAGCAGAACATCTCCTCTAACACAATAACCACCAGGAGTAAGTGCCTACCATCTGCATCTTCCCATACAACACAAGCTGCAGAAGAAAGCACAAAGTGTTATGTCTTGACCTTCCCAACTGTGAAAGTATGCAGAAGTTTGCTCATAGGTACAAAAAACACTCAATGTCATTCCTTGTGTGTGCAGCCCTAGATATTAATTTCTCTGAGTCACTTCTCTGGGTTACTCTCTTGCCTGTACCTGCAATTACTCAGCAAGTTTCTCACTTGTTTACTGCCAGACAAAATGGCAAGGTAGAGAAAGACAGTTACTGTTAGGGGTGGTTACGTTTGGATGTTCTTTTCACACCTCTTTAAATCCAGAGATTAATAAAAACATGTATTGAGTTTGCATGGCCAAGTTTTGGTAACAGGGGGCTACAGGAGAGGCTTCTCTGAGAAGCTGCTGCAAGCTTCTCTCATATTTAGCAGAGCCAATCCCTGGCAGCTGCCAAGATGGATGCGCTCCTGGCCAAGGCTGGGCCAGTTAGGAAGGGTGGTAACATTTCTGTGATAACATACTTAAGAAGAAATCAAAACAAAAAGTGATTCTGCAGTTATAATTGCAGCCAGAGAGGGCCAGGGTGAGAATAAGTGAGAGGAACAACTATGCAGACACCAAGGTCAGTGGAGAAGGAGGGGGAGGAGGTGCTCCAGGGGCTGGGGCTGAGATTCCTCTGCAAACCATGGTGATGACCATGGCAAGGCAGCTGTGCCCCTGCAGTTCATGGGGTCCACAGGGATGCAGAGATCCAACTGCAGCCCATGGAAGAGACCCATGCCAGAGCAGGTGGATGAGGCTGTGACCCCATGGGAGACCCATGGAAAAAGGAGTCCATGTTGGAACAGCCTGTCCTTGAGGGATTGCACCCTGTGGAAGAGTGACACATGCTGCAGCAGTCTGGGGAGGTCTATTGCCTGTGGGACAGACCTACATTGCAGCAGTTTGCAAAGAACTGTTGTTCATGAGATGGACTCACGTTGGAGAAGTTCATGAAGAACTGTCTCCTGTGGAAGGGACCCCACGGTGGAGGAGGGGAAGGACTCCTCTCCCTGAGCAGGGGGAGAAACAATGGGCGATCAACTGACCATAACCCCATTCCCTGTCTCTCTGTGCCACTAGGGGAGGAGGTAGAGTTGGGAAGGAGGAAAGGCTGGGGAGAAGGTGTTTTTTTCAGATATTATTTTATTTCTCATTATCCTGCTCTGATTTTTTTTAATAATAAATTCAACTAATATCTCTAATATTTGCTCATGATGGTATTTGGTGAGTAATCGCTCCCAGTCCTTATCTCAATTCATGAAGCCTTCATCATATTTCTCTCCCCTGTCCAGCTGTGGAGACGAGTGAGAGAGAAGCTTTGGTGGGTGCCTGGCACTCAGCCAGCACCAACCCCCTACAAAACCTTACTTACCGGGTTATTTTCAAATAATTCCAGGATGAACGTAATGGCACTGCTGTTGATTCCCACAAAGAGATTAATACAAGACAATGCAACATAAGCAGTGCTGGGGATACTGAAGAAAGAAGAAGCAGGGTACATCATGGGAATCACTGCCCATCTGCATGCAAAAAATAGAAAAAACTGTGATAATTTCTCAGTATTCTCATGTCAGTTGGCCTAAAGAAAACTCAAAGTTGAGCTTTCTTCCCATCCCAAGTGTAACAAAATGGTGTAACCAACCAGCAATCCACCATAGTATTTTCTCCCTGGTTACTGCATAAGATTTTTGTGGCGGTGTGGCAAAGGCTTGTTGTGTTCTACAACAGATTTTTTTATGCTTAGTCCTTTTTTTCCTATTAAAATGCAGGGCAACAGACACTGAGAAAACTTAATGCTAGCAAGGTAGGTATCACCTCAGGTATCCTTGCACATCTCAGTGAATTGTACACCAAGAACGAGAAAAAAAGAAATGTTGACTGCTGAAAGATACTTTAGTATTGACTGTGAATGTGGTAAATGAACAACCACTTAATTCCTATACAATGTACAAGGAAGAAAACAGCAAACTGAACAAATATATTTTCCTGTATGGGTCACATTTAATGCTTAAAAATCCAAGGTAGGAAGTGACAAAATAATCTCTTTTGCAGCATGTGGCCAGACAGAGCGTGTAAATATCCCATACAAGAATTCAGTTTTAACCTGTTTTGGATCCACTCAGTTCTATTATTCAAAGCTGGATTCCTCTAAGTACTGAGCTGAGTAACATGAAATCACTTCCATGTGAAACACAGGGCCCACCTGCAGGAATAACCTTGAACACTCACCCATACAGGAGCAGCAAGGCAACGAGCACAGGGAGATTGGTCGGAGAGGCGTATGCTTTCTTGTTGAATCCAACGAATATAGCCACAACCATTCCAGCACTCAGTGCATAATTCACCTGCCACAGCACAATGTGTAAGACCTGAGAAGGGCTGCAAACATATCCAGATCCTACACATCATTCCAAAAGGATTTTGTATTGAGGAACATCCGAATTTGAGTTAGACTAGTCACACTGAACCTTTTGGATAGGTCCCTGCAATACTCAACATTTCTCTAAGACATCTTTTATCACACTGTTCATCAAAAATACAACATACATTGTTGTTTCTTAGATTATGGTCTGTGAATCAATTATTTCATAGTCCTGCTTCCACACTTCCCACAAAAAGGGGCCATGGATATGCAAGGGAAGTGCAGCTTCTGGTGATGCAAACAAAAGCTGTATAGGATGGAAAAGCTGGTTACTTGAGCCACATTCCTGGGAGGAGGCTAAAGTGAATATGCTTGGCCACTGCTCCATTTCTCTGTTCAACATTAGTAGCACTACTCTACTGCAATGCACAGAATTCCCCATGCAGAATGGAAGGCAGCATTTCACAGAACTGCTAACACCACTTAATGCCTTTGCATCATGCTGTCAAGGGCAACGGCCAAGTAGAATTCCTGTCAAGGAAGCTGCTGTGAACAGCAGGGAACAAGAACTCTGAGATCTGCTTCTTTTCCCTCATTTACTGAAATAATGCTTTGCTTTAACTTCTCCTGACAGAACACTTTCCAAATCCTGAAGAGTTTTGGGCTTTTCAAATATTGATTTTCTTTTATTTTTAATTTTTTCAATTCCATGTTCATGCTTTTCTTATTGCATAATTCCTTGGCCGCTTTCTTGGTTGCAAAGGCATGGCCAGAGAACCGGCCCCCTGTCGTGCCTTAACCAGCCAAGGAATTTTCTCTTTTATGATGAAATGGCTGGAGGAGTAACAGGAGGGAAGCTGAGCCCTGTCTAAGCAAGTCTGGACCCCTGGTATAAATCTTTTTGGAATAACACAGTGACCAAGATACAGTGACCTAAATGAATATGTCATTTTAGACACCCTAGACTATTTTGTCAGGCCATAGATACTGTTTCAACAGGCTGTGAATCTTCCCCACTTAGCTTTCTTGAATATCTTGAAATATGTTTTGGGTCTTCTAGAAGACAGGAGTGACTAGCATCAGGCAATGAGGCTTTTCCCTGCTATAGTAAATTGTACTTTATTATATATTCAGTTGTAAGGACTGGAAATCCTAAGACTATAAAAAGTACAGCTTCATTAGTTGTCTAATGAGTTGTTCACCTGAAGTAATTTCTACATCTGTAATTAGTTCGGAGTCCAGATCCTAAGCATGCTCTCTAAAAAACACTTAAGAGAAATGAATGCTTTGCAACACTTAGAATCACTTTCACTTGATTCACTGGTTAGCTCTCAGTTCATGCACACCCAGGATAATCAGAGGCTGTCAATCAGACCAGCAGTTACTTACTATGTCCCACATGAAGTTAGTTAGCCAATAGATAGCAGGGCTCACACCACTGACAAACTGGAGATGCTTGGCTTTTGTTACACGTTCTTGGATCAAGTATAAAACAAAACTGGCTGGTATAAAGGACATGGCAAAAATCACACAGATGGCAACAACTGCATCCACTGAAGTGGTCAGTCTACAACAGAGTACAAGAAGGGACTGTGAGCAAGGGAATGGATGCAATGCAGCACTGTTTTAGCATCTGGGGACTCTGGAGGGTGCTTTAAGATCTAGAAGTAGCAAGGCTGCTTTTTAAGTAGAAAGTTTCCCCAAAATGTGAATATCTAAATATGCTGAAAAACATGTGCTAAAACACATGTGCTAAAAACACATGTGCTAAAAAACAATTTTTCCAGGTTGTTTTGGGGACCACAGCTAGCAAATATGGCACCATTCCCTGATCTGTTACTTGCTTTATGTATCTCAGTTTGACAGCCTTTCCCATGTGGGGCATCTCAAACTAGACATATAGGCACAATAGCCAAAGTGCTCTGGAAGCAGGAAAAAGAGAAAAAGGCAAATTGAAGACAGTGAGATGAAGCACAGATTTTGCCTCTGTGCTATAATGCAAAGTTTTCAGTTTGATTGAATTATTAACTTAATAGGACAGTGAAAAACCTTGTCTTTTTAGGGATGCCTTTTTCAAGAAATTATGACTTTCTGGATTCTGGAATACACCAACCCTACTCCATGCTATTGAAAATCTACCTGCGTGCTGTCCTTGGCACCAGGAGAGCAGTTGTCAACTACTTGACCTCAATCCATTTTTTATTATGTGTTTTATTTCAGTAGCAAATGTATTGGATTTGGAGCACAAACAAAGATTTCAGAATCTTTGTGCTTGGGAATCAACAGAAACATGCAATAATGTATAACCAATGGTCATAGTTCCTATGTGGGATGGGAATGAACTCTTATGGGAATTTAATGACACAAGAATACATTCTTGTTTAGAATAAAACTTCAGGGAAGGGCCTTCACATCCTGTCAGTTGAACTCTTTCTCCTCAGAGTGTGAGTATGCTGGAAGTTGCAAGTTGCCAGGAGAGGGAGGGGTAAAAGCCAGAAGCAGAGCACAAGCAGACTTACACGGTGACTTCAGAGAGTTGCTCCTTGGTGAGGTTCAGAGGATGGTTTATAGCAGTGATCCCATGTTCCTCAGGGGCTTGGCCAGTCCTCAGATTAGCTCTGAGGATTGCATTATTGGCTACATTGAGGAAACTAACCATAGCATGCCATCCTTTATTGTTAAACCACACCTACAGGAGTCAGAAATCACAGCTTAATTGAAGAACCCTTCACTGAGCTATGGGAGAAAATTTGGCTTCCTTTTATCTACTTTGGTGGGCAGGGGTGAATGCAGCACCAGGAATTCATAGTTCCTAGGCACAGTCCTGCAGGAGGAGCTCACATACTGTGTTTTTAAAAGCATTGGACAACTACTGTCAGGGGATTTTATAGAATCACACTTTAAGATTTAGTGTGCTACTCGAAGTATTTAGGACAGCAAGTAGTACTAAGAACATGATTTAAAATAATCTCCCATTTGAAATACTATGAATAAGAATTACCTATAGTATGAGATACAGTGTTAATACCGGTTATTTCTAAAGTATATAATTTCAGCTCTTCTTGCATCTGGGAATACTGCCAGAAGTATTCTCATAATTTGAAGTCCATGTCAAGAAAGACTGTGAGTTAGCAGACTAATTCCAGCAAATACCTTAATATTATCTTCAGTTTCCATGTATTTAATGAAATTAGGGATTTCTTTAGCAGCAGCCAGTGCAGTTTGTCCCTAAAACAAAAAACAAAAAGCTAAAGATCAGTGCTCTAGGTGAAATCTAATGCTGCAGTAACCATGCTTTAGTAAGAGACCAAAAAACAAACAAACAAAATTAAAAATCTTTCTTACTCCTGTCACATTCATCATGTGGCCAAGATCACTTAAAAAATCAACAACTTGGTCTCCAGAAAAAGGAGGGACTGGAAGTCTTCCTCCTACAGAAATTCCTCCATATCTAGCAAAGAGAAAAATATCATCAATAACTTATACCACACATCCATAACCGTACAATAATGGAAATACTAAAATCCCACTTAACGCAAGTTTTATTTCTATACATCACATATTTCATGTATAACAATTTCTACTCTTTTTCTAACAAGTGGCATTAGGTCTTTATCGGGCTTACAAATAATAGAAGCTCTATCAGTTTCTAAGAGATTTATGCTAGGATCCTGAGAAAATTATTAAATAGAAGATTTGGAGAAAACAGTGATTTCTACAGAACAAAATCTTTAAATCAAGATAATTGCCATATAATGGTTTAGACAGCATGGAGGACTAAGGACAGCATAGACCTCAGTTAAAATTTCAGATGCTCTGAGAGGAGCCGTTATTCACCAATGTCAGCACCAGTCAGCACTCCATAATGATAAATACTATTGCACAAAACTAACTGAAGCCTAATCCCATAGAAAGCAATGTTTGCACATGAACAAGCAGATATTCCATGAAGAAAGGCAGTCATCCAGCTGCTATCTTTGAAGTGAACTCCTACTGCTGATGAAAAATGAAATAAGTTTGTGCTTCAGGCTAACCAGTTTCTTTCTAAGCTTAGTAACTGCAGTGTAGACATCACACTGGGCTTAGCTGATATCTCTACCTAAGTGAAGAGAACTAGTGGAATCTGGTTTATAACTACTGCACATGTACAGAACAGGCATGAGGAATTGTTGTTGTTACTTCTATATTTGATAGGCTGGTGTCAAGGTTTCATCCAACTCAGGTCCTTTTATTGGAGGGTTTATATTTTTTCTGCGGCACTGAAAAAGCTGTCACAGCACTATTAGAATATACTGTGCTGTTGTGTTGAACCTTTTCACCACACAGTTCTCATGAGTTTGACTGTAGGTAATAAAGCTCTGATAGTTCCATTGTGAGCCTCTTGCCTTCATCTCCTGCGGGGAGTTCAAACAAATAAAACCCCTTGTCTTTATAAGATCCTTCCTGATCCCCAGCCTATTTCCTACCGAAGCCATCTCTTTGTTCTACACTATCTGCCACAATTCCCCTTGTCCATTTGCAGAAACATTGTGAGGCTCCCCGATTAAAGTGAAATACATTGTTCCTTTATTTACCACCTTAATCTGTGAATTGGTTTCTTACCTCTGCTCATTGACCCAGTATTTACTCTTCAAGCTGAAACAGACAAAGAGAATCCGCTCTCAATGCACAGAATGAAAATCAATGATATTGTCAGGCTTAAATAAAAATTAAATTTGAATTCCTATACTTTGCAGACCTCCAGTCTGCTGGTTATTGCTTTGAGTTGTGGGGTTGGCAGGACTTTTGGCATTCCTTGCAATGTGTTTTTGGCTTTTTGTTTTCTAACAGGATTCATCTCCAATTCATACAGAGATAAGCAAGATTCCTAAAGTGATAAATACTGGGCTATTCTAATCCATAATTAATTGATTTTAAAAGATGTATCTAAAGCAATTATGACACATGCTACGAGGAATCAGTCAAAGGCAGTCAGCACATAACCAATATAAAGAGAATTTCCAAGAACTCTGCTGGGAACTGAAGAAGCAGCAAGGTCTGAATCAGAGATAACAGGCTGTGGATGCTGCACAGCTGATTAGCACACTCAACACACAGGAAAGCCGAGGAGCTATCAGTAGGATGGATGTATCTGTGTAACATTGTCCTTTGGCTGCTCTTTAGCACTTCTGGGAAGCAAGTGATAATTAACTCAGGCAGATGGTCATGTTAGTGTGGCTACCATTCTTCAGGGAGACAAAGTAGTATCTCTTGCAAGGCAGTTCACCAATGCTGTGCAAAGGCACCATTTTTCTCACCATTAGCACGGCATTCCATCACCACTGAAAGTTAGCTCTGCCTATAAAAGAGTACCTGATTATACAAATAGTTATAATTGAAAATATTGAGCTCCCCAAAAATCAGCCTCTTCTAGTCTTATATCAGAAATATGGACATGGTGCTCAAATCTACAGAATACTGTGGCAAATCAGGTGTTATGTCATTATTAAATAAGAATTTCATCACCAGGTACAAGATTTACATGTGAAAAAGAAATAGAGATTCATCCCTACCTTCCTTTTATCAAAGTGGGATATGTTTTCACCAGAAAATCTGAAATATTTCTGTGGGTCAGATCTTGAAGTATTTCTGTGCTGCGCTGCACTCTCTGTCAAGAAAAAAAAACCTACTCAATTACAATAAACTTTAGAGTGTCTTAAGCTATTAAGTGTTTGTCAGGAAAAGAGAAAAAGTAGCTTTGGTTCAGAGAAAATGGCCAGGTTCATAGTATCACTGAAAGAGAGTAGGTCAATCACTTGTGGGTCATTTATAGCCCCAAACATCCTTACTTTACTGAGACTTCAGAAGAAATGAGTAAGTTTGTGATCCATGACACAAAACAGTTGCATGTCACTCTGAAACAGTTATTTGCAACAAAGGTCAGAGTTGCTCAAGGCTTTCTCTTCAAAATGAAAGAAGGAAACTTTTCAAACAAACTGAGGCCCCAGTGAAAAAAAAAAAAAGGTAGTTTCCTATGATTTAGCAGCTTTAGGTAAAAATGAATTCACCTTCCCTAGTACATTAAATTGTTTGAATGAATTTTTTTTTTTTTTAATACGAAAATGGTGCCACATGACAACTTTGTTGAGTCTTTTACAAATACAGGGTCGTTGTGAAATGCAAGACCTCACACTCCTGAGTTTATCCCCAAGGCAGAATATACTTTAAGAGCTTCCTGGGCAGCTTCAGATGGCAAAGCTTGCAACCTGAAATGATCTGATAATGACCTAGAAAGCAAGTCTAATGAACTTTCCAGAAGTTCCTACATTTATCCACAGAGAGTACTGGATGACACAGAAGACACATTACTGATGTCCAGCTGATTCTAGATAGGAAGACTGGTAGCATTCCCATAGTGCCTTCATTAATTGAGTTGTCTATGCTTAAACATAATTCTATTGACAATTATTTACACACTGTGGCTTTTCTGAAGACTCAAATGTGTACTGTTTCTTTCTGACAAGTTATACAAAACTATAATATCCTGCAAAGTTCTCAGGATAATATTATAATAAACACATTTTGTTTAGAGGACTAGAATCTTCACAAATAAAAAGAAGTTGCATCTTACTTGGAATTGAAGTTTTAGACTAAAGTTCTCTGAAATATATCAGCATGAAATTAGCAAAATTCAACTTAGCCTGTTGGACAGGGATTACTTGGAAATCAGAAATAACTTGGGATGCTGTGAGTAAGGTCGGAATCTAACCTCTACCAAATTTTTTTTCTTCATAAAGAGGAATTCTATAGATATTTAAAACAACTGTGTTTTGTGAACAGTGATAGAGAAATCAAAGCAAGCTGAATCAGTGTTTTCAAGAGCTTGTGTCATGGAAAGTGGCATAGTCACCTTCCCTAGAGTGTTCTAAAATGTCGAGATGTGGCACATGGGGATGGCGTTCAGTGGTGAAGATGGCAGTGCTGGGTTAACAGGGGCTTGATCTCACAGTTGTATTCTAAACTTAATGATTCTATGATTCTATGAAAATTAGAACTATTTTAGTCATTTTTCTGGTGTGCTCAGCCTGGCAAACAGGAATATTAAAGATGAACAGTGTGCATGGAAAGACATTAAATTAGTCAGCTACTACTCTGAGAGTGGCTGCAATTCTGTTTAACTTCTTAGAAAAACATTTATAAAATGCAAACACTGACAGGCTGCAATTTTCCTTTGCTCTTCAAAAGAGCAAGCACATTTTATAAAGAGCACTACTAAGATCATTCATTGATAGGAGAGATGGAAATGTAGCTCTGTTTTCCTCCATACAGCATCAGTGGTTATTAAATTACTCATCTTCATGCACATGCATACAAACACTCATTTTGCTAGCTTAGAACATTCTTGATAGAAATGGAACTGAAAGACATGTAAAAAATAATAATTTGGGGTTCACTGAATAGTATTTTTTCCCTTTTAATAGAGGATCACAGTCCACATTTTTTAAATTGTGACTTTTTTTTCCTTTTTTTTTCTTTCCTTTTTCTCCCTCCTGCCCTTCCCTCCTTTAAAGAAAGGCAACGTTCTAAATAGAATTGTTCTTCGAGGCAAAAGAAAATAAAAATTATTTTTAAAAATTATGTGACAAATTGTTAAAATTTTTATGATTTTCTTCTACATGAAAAGTTTGCAATTTGAATGAAAACAGTAATCAAAATTTATTTAAATGTGCAAGCTTTTCCAATACCTCTGAAACTGAAATCCAAATTCCAGCAAGTCTTGCTCTCTTGATAAAGAATGTACTCAACTCCTTGCATGTATATTAGCATGGCAAGGTACTTAGACACTGGTCCCTTTTCCAGCACTTGCCATGAAACTTTTCTACAAAGATTTATAGCACAAGGACCCAACCTGTGGTGGTGGGAGGCCTCCTGCACCTGCAGGGCATTCTGGCAGCATAGTGAGTCTCTTGTGAGTGCTGCACTTGCAGGAAGGTGATGGATTCTCAGGGCTCCATTCCTGGCTCAGCAGGAGGCTGCTTAGGTTAGGATGAACAGCAGGTGTGCTCCAGGCAGTTGGCATATCATTGCATGGGTAGTTCCTGTGTAGAGGAACAGAGCTTTAAGCTGTGCAGAGATAAAGGTCCATGAGAACTCACAAATCTACAAAAGCACAATGCTCTAAGCAGATATTCCCCCCTTAGCCCTCATCCTGTGAGTTTTGAATAAGAACAACATTTTGGAGTACTTGGTACACGTGAATAAATATAATCTCCCCCCACATCTCTGCCAAGTTTACTGCCTTCAGCTTGCAGATAGGACACTGAAGGAACAAGGGGACTGTGTTTGATCCATTAGTACTCATGAAATCTGCAGTGGACATATCTTTGTGAAGAAAATATCATTTTTCTTTCTCACGCAGCATCTTTTCTTTTTTTTGCAGTTTCCTCTTTGTTTCTGCTAAACCAGGTAGAGGAGAGGAACGGGAGAAGAGAGGACAACCAGAAGGATCAAATTGCCCGCTATCAAGGCTGGGAAAGAGTCAGGAGAAAGGGAACAAATGTCAAAGCATAGCAAGCCAGTGACAAATGGCTCCAAAGCAGGACTCACAGGCAGAGTAAGCAGGTAGGACAACAAAAGTTGGAGCTCTACTAATGTTGCCCTCACTTCAGAATGAGAATAATTTCTAATCACAGACATTGGCCTATTGATACTTCACAATCTGAGTGATTGCTGAAGTTATTGCTTCCAAACACACCAATGGGAACAGGAGGACACTGAAGGGCCTCAGTCATGGAAAGTGCCAGGGAAGCTGAGAAGATTTGGGCCTGAGGTCACTGACCTTCTGACAGAAATTTAAAGGTGGCTTAACTCTCAATACCAAGCTACTGGTTTCCAGTCAGTCACATTGGGCACTGTGAATCATTCTTAATCCAGTGGCAGTGTTATCTTGCTGTTTGTTTGTTATTTTTGACCCAATATTAGATATAGCCAACAACACACCTGAAGCATTGGCTCTTGTGAGGAATCAAGCTGATTCACTCTTGTTTCACTACTCAAGTTCCACTGGAGTTACCCTGCTAGGATCCCATTCAAGAAAAATTAGCTACCAACTTACAAAAGAGGCTGATTCTTCATGCAGCGAGTTCCAAATCCTGGTTTATTCAAGAAAGCATGAGTAAGGGAGACCATCTGCTCGTTGCCAGGACGTTCATTGCTAAGGGAATAAGATAGGACTTTCTCTATAAAATATTTTTTCAAACTATTGTACTGTAATACACATAGCAACTAGAGAAGGACAGCCATATGGCAGTACCAACTGCCCCCAAATGCTGATAATTCAATTGTTTTATTTATGTAAAAACCCAGAGTGTTCTGAGATGGTTGACAGGCTATGGTTCTTTTCTCCTAATACTAAAGTTGACTTCTGACAAAGTTCAACAGCAACATTCTCCAAAAAAGGCTCGAATCCTCATCGCTATTCTCTCAGCACTGTCAGAGTCAGTAATCAGAAGATGAAAAACATCCTCTGCATTTTCATTTGCTGAGGCCTGGATCTCCTGTTAGACAGGATATGTAACTTTTTAAGTGTTGAGGTCCTGAATTCAGGCAGGAAGAGGAAAATACCGAAGTTAGAAAGATATTTGAAAGACTATTTGTTAGATCTACTAGCAGCTGTATTCTCCGTGCGCACCAATTTCAAGCTATTTTAAATCTGCTGATTCCAGCAGTGAAGTGAATCTTTTCTTACATCACGTAGAGTTAGAAAAGAGCAGTGAGACAGGGTCCCATGATGCCAAATAAACTGGAGGGAGAAAAAGGTGTATGTATGACAGATGTACGTTAAGTGATTCCTCTTACCTGAAGAAAGTAAACTGTTGTCCATAGATCCAAGGGTGTAATGTTAAGGCGGGATATTCTCCGAACGGAGGAATAATGATTGTAAGTACTAGAGACAGCAACACAAAACTAGCAGGGAGAACAACCTGCAGGGAACACGAAAACTTCCCATTAGGTTACTATACAGATGTTGTAGAGTGACACTGTACACACCCCATAATACATGTGAACAAAGGAAGGACAGCAGGATCACACAGATCCAATCTGTTTTAACTCCTGAACATCAACAATTTAATTTCCAGCACTTTTGCTTAAAATTCTGGTTGTCATAGAACTGTATTATGTTAAAAATAAAACACTGGGCTAATAGTGATAGAAGCATGAACTTGGTGCAGTTGATAGACTCTACGCAGAAAGAAATAAAAGAAGAGGCAGAAGAGTTGGAATCATAATTGCACTGTCACTCATTTGCAGCACCTCTATTGCTTTCCATAGAGCCATCATTGCTGGAAAGACCGTGTTGAGAATGTTGTGGGAAAGAATCAAGCACAGCACAAGCCAGTCAATACCTGTGCTAGGAAATCCTTGTGGCTGCGGGAGGCGTGGTGAAAGCGTTTGATGAGCAGTGCTTTGATCTGCTGAAGTACCAGCTGAAAGCCTTTATACTGCTGGGACCCTTTGCCTCCATTTTGCCCTCCTGCTCTGCCTACTGGCATTCGAGAAGTGTCCTTAGTTTTCAGTGCAGTTTGTTCAGCTGATTTGTTCTCAGTAGAAGTTTTGCCAAGAGCAGAACCATTTTCTTGAGTATCTCCTAGGTTAAGATGAGAAACATCAGAGAAGACATTTTATCTTCCATACATGAAGTAGCACAGACACTTTAATGAGGTCCAGATTTTACCAACTGTATATATCATATCTTCAGATTGTTTTAATTACAACTGTTGCACTGTGATTATATTTAGTGACATCATATAGTTAAACAGTCCTCTTATTCAGCAGGACGAACAATTTAATCATCTATGCAGTTTATGGACTAACAGTCAGCAAAGTACTTTTTATACAACTACTAAAACCATTGACATCTGGGTGCTTGACATTCCACTTTTATTTGCATAGTTAAGAACCTCATCCAATCTAAATATAAGTCTTTCTGCTGACTTAATCTTTTTTTTCATGTCACATATCATGTCAGGCCCTAAAAACAGATATTTGCTGACCAAATTTATTTTGTCAAGAACGCATAAAAGACTGAAAATTCTGAAGCTCCTCTTTACAGAGTGTTCAGAATAAAAGTCAGTCCCAAGGACAATTAATCAAATATGGATTTGTGGATCTATACCTGTTTTTTGCATTTCAGGGTCAGCTTCCGCTGTGACCTTTAGGAAAACCTGCCATAGAGAAATACATCTTCTGGTTAGGAAAAGAATAGTTACAATAACCTGACCTTTAGAACACCATACGTCATCCTTCAATATAAAAGAAAAAAACTTGGATACCTTTTCAGTACTTCATCTTATTACACAATCAAAGGTCTCTTATGAAATACCTCAGAAAATAAATGAATGAACAAAGATACAAAAAAAGGGACACATTTCAGGCTAATGGGTCAGGCTCCACAAGGCTACAATGAAGTAAGCCTTGGATCCTCTCTTTAGACCCTTCTCAAAGATTTTCTGAGTGTGCCACAGCTTATGGGACTAGATTTTGAAGGACATATTAGGAATTAGGAATTACATGTTTAAGAACAGGAACAGTCTCAGTAAACATTTTGGGTGCTTTCGGTAAGGTCAGCAGGTATTTTAATCTGTCTATTACCTCTTCAAGTGGTGTGTCTGAAACCCCAAAACTGCTGAGTCCCAGGTCATCCAATGTTTCCTCCAGTTCTCTGAAGAGACTGGCGTAAGATCGTTGTTTAAAGTTTTTATTGGGCAAAAGATAAATGAGTTCCTGACCAATGCTTTCAATTAATTTTGCTTCTGGGATATGATGGTGGATTACTTCGGCTAGCTCATTTATATCTCCTGTGAAAAGTCAAAACAGTGTTCATAGAATGAATATTTAACCATATTAAGCATGATTTCAAAACCTGTTGTTTGCACTAAAAGGGTACTGCTCTATTACCTAACTCACAGATATCTCAGTTAATTCTGCACTAGACGGGCCTATATTGTTAATTACGCTCTGGAACTATGTAGCAGGAAACTATTTCAGGTTTGTTAATAAAGCACATGAAAATCTTCAGGGATATCTACTTAAATTCTTCTCTCATGCAGACAAGCCGAAATTACTTTTTTAAATTTCCTTCCTCTAGATATGCTTCAGTTTTCATTAACAAATTACACAAAACTCCATACTAAACTTGTAAAGCACACAAACTTCCAGTTCATCATCTGTACATGAGACCACATAGACACTAAAAAGGGTCAATGGTAAGCAAAACCACGAAGAGCCCTTACTAAAGTCGTGTTACAATACAATACAAATGTTAGACACAAGGACCAAACAAGTGGGCCTCGGCAGCATTGATCTGTAAGACAAGATTGCAGCATAAGAGGAGGCATAGCTATGTGCTGGAATGCTGAACCATCCTGCTTCTTACCATCCAGTTCCAGCTCTGGAGCGCCTTCTTCACCCCTGTGCACACAGCTGGAGCAGGAGCAGGAGCACTGAGATCCACAGCTACAAAATGACTAGCATGGACAAGCAAGAGATAAAAAGATGTAAGTGCTAGAGATACAATCAAAACAGGATGTAAGGGTTGTCCATATTTTAACAGCTTGAGTGAGTGAAAAATATGTCATATCCAGAGCATCTTGAACATACTATACTGAAAATTATCTGAAGACTGGATTAAGCAATGCAGAAAACATAAATTCATCTGCACAAATCAGTTCTAAACTGCATACAAAATACCTGGGAAAATGCAATCAGCAGGGGCCATGAGTGTACAGATTGTGTTGCTACTAGGACTGGAAGCACTACTTTCAGCAGAAAGAATACAGAACCCTACTTTTCAAGCTGTGAGAGGCTGGTTTAGGGATGGATAAACGTAGACTTTTCCAGTGTCTGAGCTACTCACCAGACCACCTAATACTTAAAATCAGTGTACTGCAAAAGCAAGAATCAGAAAGACCTGTATAAGGACAAAGGCAGCTTGAGAGTTGGAGCTGTTCAGCCTGGAGAAGGGAAGGCTCCAGGGAGACCTTAGAGACCCTCCAGCACCCAAAGACGGCTACAAATGAGCTACAAGCATGTAGTGATAGGACAAGGGGGAATGGCTTTAAACTGAAAAGGGCTAGATTTAGATTAGATATTAGGAAGAAATTCTGTACTGTGAGGGTGGTGAGGCACTGGAACAGGTTGCCCAGAGATGCTGTGGATGCCCCACCCCTGGAAGTGTTCAAGGCCAGGTTGGATGGGGTTTGAGCAACCTGGTCTAGTGGAAAGCATGGGGGTTGGAACTAGATCATCTTTAAGGTCCCTTCCAACCCAAACCATGCTAATATGATATTCATAATTATATCATCATATGATTAACTCCAGCTTTGTACACAGTCTCAAGCAGCACTTAATTGCTTTTTACCTTGGTGCAGTGCAAGCATTATTCGGATTACATGTGTGGGGAGGGAGATACATACTTACTGCAGCCCTTCCCATTTTTGTGGTTCTCACTTTGCGAACGAGGGTGAGATAAAAGCCAGAGCCAAAAGAGTTCTTTAGGAATACAGGAGAGCCTGAGCAGAAGAGTTTCCCTTGGGATATGATGGCTACTCTGTCTCCAAGGATGTCTGCCTCATCCATATGATGGGTTGATAGGATAATAGTTCTGCCTAGAAGGAACAAGGAGGAATGTTTAAGGCATGGACTCTCTCTGGAACTCAAAACCGTGCTTTGCTTTTTGGCAATTATTTCTCTGTACCAAAGCCAGGTCCCAGGTTTGCCACAACCATAGGTATCTGTTCAAAGAATCTTTTTTGCTTGTGTTCATATCCCACTACTCATGACAGTTTACACAACAGGCACATATTGCACGTATGACAAGTTTAAAAAATCCTACAAAAAAAATCAAAGAGTTTCTGCTCTCAAATCTCTTACCTGGGCGATATTTCAGCAGAAGATCCCAGATAGATCGCCTGGAATATGGATCAACTCCAGAAGTGGGCTCATCCAAGACTACCACTTTTGCCTCACCCACAAAAGCAATGGCAACAGACAGTTTCCTTTGCATTCCACCTACCAGAGGACAAACACATCCAGGAGTGTGAGTTATATAAGTGGCAGGGATGTAATTAACATTGCTTTTTGGTGTGGGGACAAATGGATACAAATAAAATGAAACCCATCCTCAGACACATACCTGCAAAGATAAATTAATACTAATTTTTTTTCTGAAGTTACAAACAGGTTGTTCAAACTTTTTTTTCTTTAATATATATTTTCCATCTACACATTGCATTTTCTGATTCTTGCCAGAAGCAAAAGCAGGAAGATATGAGGTTTTCATGTTCTTTTGTGAAACGAACCAACTTTTATAGTTGCAATCAGGACAAAGTAGTATAAGAGCAGCTGACTGTTTCTAAAAACCATCTTTTGAATCTGAAAGTGAGAGTTGTTCAAATACATTATGTGCATTTGTACCTTTAGAATGGAAGAAACTACTCCTGCCAAATAATACAGTATCATGGAGCACTGATCCATACACTGGGGCAGCATGAGAGTATAGTATTTCATTTGCCTTGAAATAATAGAAGGTTGTATTTTGTTTTGTTTCTTGTATTAACCAATTATATATACATATATATTTAAAACTAATAGCTTTAAGTAGATTTGAATTTGTTGCATATTTATAAGACATAGAAGCTTTAGGGATAGGTTGTGCCAGCTTTACTACTTGTACAGTCCCATTTACTCCTTGAAAATAAAGCCTCCCCCAGTGTACATTGGTGTGTCAGAATATGGCCTCAAATAAGTAACTTGAGCAATAATTGCCCAAAGGCCAGGTAGGATGGGGCTGTGAGCAATCTAGTCTAGTGGAAGATGTTCCTGGCCATGACAGGGCATTGGAACTAGATAATCTTTAACATCCCTTGCAACCCAAACCATTCCATGATTCTATGAAAGACAAAGAAAAGGCTGCAGGAAAAAAAAAATCTTAGAAAATTCCTGTGGGCACCTGACAAATTCTGAGCTTCTTCATTCCTTTTATGGGTGAGGCCTGTGTCTTCCAGCATTGTTTCCAGCTCTTGCTCAGCTTCATCCCTGGATCTTCCTTTCAGTTGAGAATAAAACAAGATGTGCTCTGCTACAGTAAGGCTGTGAAATCAGGCAGAAAGGCAAGAAGGCAGGTTAAATGAATAAGCCCTTTTTTTTCCCAAGCAGCAATAAATTCACTCTAGCTTTATCTTGCTAAAGGAAGAGAGGTTGCATTACCCTAAAAGATCTTCTTTGGGATCAACACACTTCACTTGGAGGTCATAGTCTCTTTCTTTGCCTTTTCAAAGCAGAACCTGCTACTAAAGGAACAGGTACAGCAGGCATCAAACCATCCATTTATGGGAATAAAATGGAAGAGAGTCTGCTGTTGAGATGAACACAAACTAATGGAAGTGAAGCTGGAAATCACCAGAGAAGGCAGTAAGTGGTTGGGTGGTAGTGAGAAATGGGCATAAAAATATCCTGCTACTGCACTGTCAATTTGGATCTTTTTGCTTTAGGAGTCCTAAATTATAGTCCATGAACCTCCAGGCTAACTCCTGCTAACCCACACTACAACAGAAAACACCAGGAGCACTGTCATTTAAGAAACTCTGTTCCCAGCAAAATGATGCAGGACATTTCTGCTACAGGATGTGATGTTAAGAAATGGAGAAGATCCTCTCAAATACACCTACTGCCAGCACAGTAAGAGAAAAAACACAGGCTTTGGGGATTCTCATGCATGTAGACTGGGATGCTTCTTCTTAAAGCCAGTGTGGAGTGATACTTACTGATTGAATAAGATGTTGTGCTGAGGGCACATCCCTAATCTGTGGCGAATGGAGTCCATGTGAGTCTGGATGTCCAGGCCGCCAACCAGCACAGTTCCAGATGTGGGTGGGAAGAGGCCTGTCAGTATCGACCTGGGAAAACAAAATGAGGAAATTCCCCCTCGCCTATCTCTCTGTGCTAGGTAAGGAAGCTACATTGCATGATTCCACTAGATGGGGCATGATGACTTCTTACTGTGGGCCTTGATGAAACAACTCCAGTGAAAAGCATGCATGTAATGCATGTAACTCCTGACCTGCTACAGAGAATCTCATCTCTGCTAACATAATTTTTGGTACAACTGTCTATGTGGTTCTGGCTTCCATTAAGAAACTGTTTTAGTTCAGCATGTTATAGCACCCTTACATATAAATGGGTCTAAAATGAAGCTCAGTAGGATGAAGATGAGAATAATTGTTTGAGGTCTCTGGCCATACTTACTCCTGCCCTACACCTTTATTTTCTGTAAACTAGAAGACCAAATGTTACGTTGCAAATGGGTGGCATCTGTTACTAGATTTGGGTGATTAGTGTATTTTTCGGTTTTATAAAGTTCAAAGCAGTAACAATTTTTGGTTTTATCATAAGAATAAACCCCCTCAAATTTACAAAACATTTCAGCAGATTAGGATGCTCTTATTTTGGGTTGAACATATTCATTGTGAAACAATTAAAAAAATTAAAAGGCAATTCAAAGTGCCTTTGAAATAAAGGTGTTTTAATTGAAAAACCCTAAAGTATTCTGCTGGGAAAAGTCATAATGAAACACATTCAGTCCTTTCAACATTTGGTGAACTTGTCACAGATTTATAAAAGGTTTTGTTCACCAGTTAATCCTATTTTGCCAAATAAGGTTCTGTATAAAGAGAATTAAACATGCTCTAAGTCCAGCTTCCTGGGATGCTAGGTTTGTAGGACTAGAGGAACATTTTAATCTGGACATGGATCTTGCATGTGTGTAACCATTTTATTTAAAGAAGGCCTGTATTCTATACTCCTTTGCACACAGACCAAAAGATGTGGCTGACCTAGAGCCAGTTAAAGAAACCAAGAACATATGGAATGTAGTGGCTTGCAAATTTTCAGCCCTTGCAGCCAGAAAATCCTTCTCTTCCTTCACCTATGGTAGTTTGGCCATGGCAAATGAATCCTGGGGGAGAGAATTGCTTCCTTCTCTCTAGACTTTCACTTGTTTGTGTCATGCATTACCTCCCTCCCAGGGCTTTAGCTAATCCAGGAGATCTTCTTTATGCCTAGGGGCAGCATTTCCCTGTCTGGAAAATGCCTAATGTTGTGTTTCAAGCCAGCTGCAGGGGTGATAGAGAGACAAGGGAAGACTGAAGACTGCTCCAGCAATAGAGCACTGCCCTGGATTTGCTTCTTCTAAAATAAGAGACTTACATGGTGGTTGTCTTTCCTGCTCCGTTGTGACCAAGGAAGGCTGTGATCTGACCCTCATAAAAAGTAATATTCATCCCATCTACTGCTGGTTTGGGCCTGTTTGGAAAAATCTTCACCAGGTTCTGCATGCATACTCCTGGAATCAGTCCTGTTGGCTCAGGCTCAAAGAAGGTATTTACTTGAAAGGCAAGAAATCAAGAATGAAAAGAGAATAAAAGCACCTGTTTTTAATCCTAGTTCTGATGATGACACCACATCAGTAAGTGCAGAAGCAATAGCACATACCCAGTATAATACAGCATCATGTTCCAGGGCCAAATTCTCCAAGTCACACCAGTACAAAACTGAGGCCAGATTTCTAATTGTAGTGCAATTTAATATTTAGATTCACCCTCATATCAATGACAGGAGAAGCAGAGGCCAGAATTGTGGTGGTCTGTGGAGAGGTAACTCATTGGATCAGGGGAAGCTGAACATGCTTTCTGTTCCCATTGTGTAGCAAGAAGATTATTTGGAATTGTTTTCTGGAAATACTTAGGCTGAGAGATTACATTAAACAAGCAGCAGGTTGCCTTTCTAGCTGGGCTGAAATCTGCCATTCAAATAATCTGCCCAGCTGTGCATTCTTTGACCATGATGCTTAAAAAACCTCCCCCAAACACAAACAAAACACAACAAAAAAAAAACATTTGCCTTTAATCCTGGTAGGTGAAATTTACCCCATTGCTGAGACCAGGTCAAGATTTAGATAGTACCTAACATGAGCACTACATGAGACAGCTTCTCTCAGGATTAAAAATGCATTATTGCAAATAGCACCATCAGGACGTTTTATTACACCAGCTTCTAGACAAAACAAACTTCCTTTGAAGTAAATTAAGCCCTTGGGCAATGTGAATTATGGGAGTTGAGAAACTGAAACTAAAGACCCTGTCCACTTTTGTTTACACAGAATGCTTTAGGCTTTGTAGGAAGGCTTATTTTGCAATTGCAGTTTACTTAAATTGTTCAGTACCCAGCAGGCCTGTGTGGAGAGCAGCCAGCGTGATCTGGGTGAAACCAGCCCCACCTCCATCAGCAGCTTGTGTGACTGTCATTATTGTCACTGACAATACTCAGGAAAAAGTTCCAAATATGTTCTACATGAGAGAGCGGTGTATACTGCAGAACAGCTGAAATAATCAATATAGGATGGGTAGCTCTATTTTAAATAAAATTTTGTTTATGAATAACTTTTCTTTTGCTTTATGAAAGGAATCTAGGTTTCCATTTACCTTATTGGGACAAATATAAACATCTCTGTATTCACAAAGGTTCACATGGTGTCTGGCTTGATAGTTATGCATATGCTGGCAACTGAGGCACCTTCCTTGGTTTTATATGTATCATAAGCTTAATGCATATTTGCCTGCAAGACTCACTGACAAGTTCTGAGGCAAATTCTCTGATGATCTCCCCAAGTATCTGCTTTGCATCATCTGAAGGACACTGGTGGAGGGTTGAGCTCCCTTTTTTTGTGATTCATATTTCTCCATTTTGATCCTATATCCTCAGTGTCATTGAACTGTACTAGGTGTGCTCTTGGCTTCTCCACATGCCTTCCAGTTCCTGTGTGGGAGGCTGAAAGGGAAGACAAGCTTTTTTTGTGCAGTGACAGGCAGAAAGCCCTTCCTTTGTGGCCATAGAGCAGCTGGAACCTGGGAACTAAGGAGTAAAGCACCAAAAAGATAAGGCAGGACTAGGAGAAGATTGGCTGAAATAACCTTTAACCTCTGCCTGTCTTTTTTCTTTTGAAGTCCTGTCCTGTTTCCATTCACCCTGAATGCATGTTTTCAGTGCCTACGTGAGGAGCTCTGATGACCCCACTTTTATCTCTAGCTTTTCAAGAGAGTCAGAATGGGCTCAGAGCTGCCTGTAGCAGTTACTTGTGCTACAGAATCCACATGCATTCCTCTGAGCATCTCATACAGAAAACTCCTCTGGCTCACCACAAAAGAAGACATTGGGGCTTGAAAACAAGACAGATCATTCAGGAATTCTTAGGTGGTGGCTAATGTCAGCATCAGAAAAGGCTGCAGACAGACACACAGAGCACTTCAGATAAATCCCTTTGAAACCAGCCTTTCCCTACAGATGCAAAACACACTAAAGATAGGCAGAATAAAAAGGACGAGGGCTGGGACTAGGAGGGAAGAACATTTCTCTCAGCCTAAGTATTTTTATTGAAGTCATGGCTCTGTTTAATTTTAAAAAGTCAATGTATGTGTCACTGAGGCTTCCCTCAGCATGAAAACTAACTTGCCAAAGAAAAAGCCTGCATTTGCACAATAAAAAAACAAGTTAAGGAGCTCTTCTGGAAGGCAGCTGTCTTATGTGTAATGGCTAAAATATTCTAAGGCATCATGAATGTAGAGGAATAAATAAGAGTCGGTGTCTCCCTCATTAGCTTTGGCAGTTACATGCTGTCACCTACTGGGCTCCTACTGGCTCCTGTAGCTTGGCTCCCATCACTCCTATGTCTAGTTTGTCATGAAGTACAATGAGTATAGTATCTCAGAAGTACTCAGGTTGCTCTCTCTCCTTACTATTAATTTCATCTTTGTCCTGGACATCTGTCTTAGGCTTCCCCTGCTCGCCGGGTTCTTTTTCTCGTTTGTGTTTACATTGTTTGTTTTTACCATCCTTCTTCCCCTGGCTGTCACTCTTTTCTTCTGTTTTTTCAGGTTCTTCAGATTTATTTGGTCTGCTTTCATTTTTTTCCCTTTCCATGGTCTTCTGATCCACACAGCCTTCTGACTCCGGGCTTTTTTCTATATAAACCAAGAGTAACCAAGATTTAATTAACAAAAATTTAATATCCTCTTATCTCTAGAGGTCTTTTGAGGAAAAAGAGATAGTCCTAAGACTTGAGCTCTTCAAGGGCATTAACCATCAGTGTTTTACTCAGGTTAGGAACACAGCATTCAAAACCATCTAGCTTAAAATCTGCTTCATGGTGTCAAGATCAGATATTTAAGGAAAATAACTGACAATTTTGAAATTGTAGACACAGAGTAAGATCCTGACTAATACGAGGTACATGTTTTACATTTTGTCTGTGCAGCTCTAGACCAAGTTCTTACCACACAAAGAGAAAGGCCATACAAACATTTCCCAGATGTACAGGGAGTGAGAGGAATTAAAACAAAATTTAAATGAAAAGCAAATTGCTAAACTGCTACTTAGATTAAGAGCACCAGGCCAGAATGAATGAGTTGGTATTAGCTTCTAAACAAGAATTTCTAGCTTTCCAATTTGGTCTTAGACATTGCCAGCATGAAGGAAAATAGTCACATTGGGTCAGGCTTGAAGCAGGAAGAAGCAGGAGCCCCTGAACAGACTGTTTACATAACACAAATTCAAGCTGGCAGTCTAGAGTGAAACTAGCACAATTGTAATTTATCAGACGGCCTAGGACTTATTTTTGTTCTGAAACTTCACCATTACTTTCTGCTTTAAGAAACTCTAGCCCACAAAACTGTATAAAATTACCTAGTGCACAAACAGCGACGTAAACAAGTTCACTGCATCACCTATAATGGCAAAGTGGGGGGATACGAGAGTGCACCAATAGAAGTAAATTTTAAAAGGGACCAAGATCATTTACCAGTTTAGCTTCATTTTCAACCATGAATTTACATTATCTGACATTTCTCATCCAGTTTTACTCCCAGTACATTAACCAGTTACAGTAAATTAAGAAAATGCTCAGTATTATCCTTGAAGAAAAGACAGGAGTTGTGAAAAGTTCTACAGTTGTTCAAGTAAGCAGATCCACTGAAGTCCTTCAAATCAGTAAGAATCACAATCTCCTGCTGAGGAATTAATCACAGATGACCTTTCCAACTGTCCCTGCTTGAGAAAACCCAAACTTTTGTAGAAGAGAGGATGAAATAACGATCAGCACAATCAGGCTACTTGAGATAATAATAAAATAATTTAGATCAGAAATTACTTCCAAAGACTTCCAGTTCAATCCTCAAAAAATATGGCCAATTCAGATCATGGCAACTATCTCCAAAGATGGAGATTTCACAACCTTTCTTAACAACCTTTACCAGTATTCTAACAATCTTCATAATAAATATTTTTCTCCTTACATTGAATCAGAATTCCTGTTTTCCAACTTATATCCATTACTTCTCATCCTTCCACTAGACACATCTGAGAAGTCTAGCTCTTTCTTAGCTGTCTCTCTTCAGGCTGAGCAGACCCAGCTCCCTCAGCATCTGATATGTTACATGCTCCAGCTGCTAATCAACTTGCTGGCTCTTTACTGAGCTTATTCAAGTTGGTACAAGGGTGGCATAGATTATGGTCTTGCTTAGAAACTGAAAGTAACCAGACTTAAATTAGTATCAAACTAGATAGAAAATAATCAGGTTTAGAAAGGTAGGGAACCTCAGTGTAAGATTAACATTTCATGAACGTTGTGCTGAGCAATAAGAACTTGTGTCTCAAGGTGTTGGTTACAGAGCGGGGATTTGATGCTGTTTGTTAAGCCAGGCTTTAAAGGCTCTCAGATGGAACAGTGACTCACCTCTAATGACTTTAATGAGAGCATGCCACTCCAAGTTCAAAGGCACTTGCCAAGACTCCCAGTGTTTGGCAGTCTCTCACCTTTGCAGCAGCTCAGGTAATGGAAACGTTATGCAGTCACCTTTAAGCAGATTAGTGAAGTTATTTCTAAAAAACAAAGTTCTAAAAGAACTCACCATCAGCAGTTGCTGTTTTCTCAGCTTCTGGGCTTCTAGAGCCAAGCCAATAAGATTCCAGCACAGGGAAATACCAAGGCTGTGGCAACCCATAGTCCCCTGAAACAAAAATAAGCAGGTAAAGTGCACTTCATAACCCCATTCCGTAGCAGGCACAAATTCATCTAAGCAAAGTCTGGGTGTAATTATAAACACTTGCACTCCTAGTGTTGCTTATCAGAAGATCAAACCATGCACCAAGCACTCGACAGAACAGATTTTGTTTGCAGATGTTTTTTTTTCTTTTGGACAGCAGTACAATATTCAGAAAATGTGATGTGACTTGCCTCACCTTCTCTTAAGTAGAATGTGGCTTAGTTACAGAATGAAGCTATTCCCTGAATCCTTACCAACCAGGCAGCAGCTCACTGTTTGAGAGGGGGTCCTAGCCTCACTCAGGGACTTTCTTTTAATGCCCACTTAACACTTGAGGGTTGACATGACTGAAAAGTTTTTAAAATTTACTCTTATTACCCTGGGGCTGAATTCACAACTGGTAATGAGAAGAGACACTCTGACTGTTATTTCAGCACACAGCCTTTCAGGAAAAGTGACAACAGAGTAATCCTCTTCTTAAGCAAAAATGGGGGTTTTTAGTTAAGGTTACTTCAGTTTGGATAAGAGACAGCACAATAACATTACTAGTTCTTGTCAGGTCAGATCAGAGTTACTGGAAGTCAACACTGCTTTCCTGGATCATATTGATTTATAGAATGCAGGAATTTGAGCTTCTATGTTTAAAACTGGCATCTTTGCGAACCCAGATGTTATTGGCCTTGTGCTACTTATTCAAAATGAGCAAGGGGAATCTGTGATACTCATTGAAAGATGGTCAGTTTTCTTAATTGAAAACCACTGTTTATGAAAGTGCTTATTTCTGAATTAACAGAAACTACCTGTGTTTCAGCCAACCACTTGTATTAATGCACAGAAATGCTCTGTCTGCATTCACAAACAGTTTGCCTTGTTATGGACTGAGTTATTCCCCTCTGAAACTGGTGGCTAAAACAACAGCTTCTCATTCAGGATGAATGCAAAACCCAAGTGAATTTTGTTATGAAGCAGAATGCTCAAATAGCCAAAGGACCATTGTGCCAGTGGGTGGTTGGCTCCAGAGCAAACCTGAGCCAGGAGCAGAACCATAGGGTTCAAAGGATTAGCCAGGGAACTCCAGTAGTAACCTCAAAGACCACAGCATTGCTTTGGCAGGGCTGCATGTGTGTGAGAGAGAAACACCATGAGAAATTCTACAGAAAACAGAGCAGCAGAAAGGCAGCAAGACACTCAGAGCAAATATTGGGAGGAAGTGAAGCCACTAACTAGAAACCCTGAAACGTGTTACTTTTGTGTAAAGTGCTGACAGAAAAAAATGAATTTGTATCTATGAAGGAAGAAACTCCTGTTGTTTAATTCTTGCTGTGTTCATGGAAATAGACCATTGTCCATTCTTCTTTAAACAGAGTTGAAGAAAAGAAAAAGAAAAAGAAAAAAAATAGCCATCTGCCAAGAACACATTCTGGAACTGCAGTTCACATGCAGGAGCAATAAATTAATTAAAAGAAAGCTCACTTGCTTGTACAGAATAAGAGCTTGCATTTATTCTATTGTAACAATATTCAATATGAAGCAAGATAACCATTTAAGCTAGAAGGACAAACAATTTTTTCACACAGAAAGTTCCAGAATTTTGTAATTGATAACAAAGAAAATCCTTTTGTGAACTCATACTAGAATAATGATTTCCATTTAGAAATAAAATAAATCCACACAGGAACTTTCACAATTGTCTGGGACATAGCATGTGTCTTAGGGAACAGTATCATCCTTTAAGAAACAGTTTGCCTAATGTGGCCAAAGTATATATGTGAGTTAGAACTGTTAAATCTATATTTTTAAAAATTAAAAGAAATCTCACTAGAAATAGTTGAAACTTCTCAAAAGTATGCACAGAAATTGGATTTTAACAGTTGATGTTTTTGTAGATTTATTTCCCATTTAAATTATAAAACAGGACTAGAAATCACATCCTCCTTTTTACTCTTTCTTCCTTTATCATTCTTTTCAGGAATAGAACAGGAGAGAGAAAAAAGAAAGAGAGAAAAGTGGAAGCCCTTAATAAACCACTAGTGCTAATCTGGCTAAGATTCATAGTCTCTAATGTCAAACACCCTGTTTCTACCAGTGAAATACGCACGGACCAATTAGGCTAACGCAGTTTACAGCAACTACCACGAGTTTCTATGAATAAGAAACTGACATACCTGGAAAAACATTATCGAGATACCAGGACAGTATTCCATAGAGAAAAGCATCAAAAAGCATCATGTTAATGGAAAAAAGAAAACTATATTCATCTCCTTCCAAGGGACTGGTTCTGATGTTACCCCATTGTAGGCCAAGACCTTGTTCTTCATAGCGTGACAAGTATTCCGTACCGAACCCAAAAGCTACTTGAGAAAGCAAACTCTGGAATAAAGGAAGAATGACATTCAACCCTGACAGAGGGACATTTTGTAAAAAAACCCAAAAACAAATAAGCAAACAAAAAACCACCACAACAACAACAAAACAAAAAACCCAAAACAAACAAAAAACCCCCCCTGACTTTTAGGGACTGGACTTTAAAATTTGCCTAACAAATGACATGGAAAAAGTCCTTACACTTTTATATTGGCCTGTAATGTTTAATTCTCTGCAATTCTAAGCAGTATTTAGCCATAATAGACTGAATTCAACCTTGGCTGTACTTTTTTTAACTACTAGGCAACCTCCACAGATTGGTTTTTTTCTTCATTAATGTCTGTTCAGAAAATACTGCAGGTGCATTTAGAAGTTTGCAGTGTACACCTTTGATTTTCCAGGAGAAACAAAATATTTCCTGAGCATATGAGGCAGGGCAACTATGAGTAACACGACAGAAAGTACACCAGATGCTCAGGATATGGAAAACCACAACTGCTTCCCCTGTCATGTCTGCTAGCTGGTTCTCACACAACAAACTAACAAACCAGTAGAGTATCCAAACATCCTCTTCAATGTTGCTTTCAAAAAACAGAGGAAGAAGTGCTATAGTGCTGTTTCACAGGACGTGTAGCTCAGGAATACCAGACCTTAGGAAAGTGAGGGGACAAGAGGGATCCCAACAGCAAGTCTCAGTGAGGTATCATCATATGGCACTTAGAGCCATATAAAGTAGTGTAGTATAGAAACTTTGGTTTCATACTAACGAAACTTTGGTTTTCAGCAATATATTCTTTGTCCTTAAAAATTTAAATTTTTAATTCATGCCCTCTACACATGCACAGCCTGCTTTTATTATCCCTTGTAATTAGCTCTTGTTCAGAAACTAACCCCTGAACAACAAAGGTAAGACAAAAGTATAGGAATAGACAGAAATATTCATGGCTCCTGGCCAGCAAATATCCTTTCTTACATGGATGTTTCCTCCTTCACTTTAAGATGAAGAGAGAATTGCTTTTATGCTTAAACTGTGTGCTAGTTTCAAGATTTCTTCCTAAATCAGAATCTGTCAGAGGCCAACCTTACTCATTTCCTGATTTAATGACAGGATGAAGTTTTGTACTTTATTGCATAATTGGTAGAACTAAAAAGGGTATATATTATACCTGTATAGTACATCTGTTAAGAAAGCTGATTCATAGCCATATTTACATTTAATTATAGCTTTTGAAGTGTTTTGGTTTTTTTCCTTTTTACTTATATTTCCTAGTGCAAGAAGAGAAGACGGTTCCTTTACCTATGCTGTTAGAATGCTTGGTAAAAATGGGGAAACTGGACTCACACACCCGCTCTCCTTCCTGACTCATTGGGCAACATAAAATCAGTCTGAATAATTTTGTAAGACCATGGTTCCATTTCAAAAAACAGCAAGAAGTTTCCAGCTCCCCTGACTTTTTAAGCATCTTACCTAAAATGGAAGAGAACCAACAAGGAAACACTGCATGGAGAATGTCTACAACTTGTTAGATGACAGGTATTTCTCAGAGCTTTGGCACTTGGGTTAATTCCTAACTCTATGTTTCAGGTAAAGAAGGAATGTGAATCTGAGGTCTTCTCATCCTTAGATATAGGGTGTTAACTAGGTTACAGCACATGACAAAATTAACTGTCCCCATTTTGTGAACTGCCTTAATATTTATTAAACATACAAGAAGTTAGATTTGCTTTGACTTATAAGGAAGTATTCAAAAAATTTTAAACAGTATGCTAATTTCCTGGTATTCAAAATATAAAATAAATTTTATTGAATTTTCTAAAAGCTATGAAGAGATCTCTTGCACTAGGCCTGCTAAAGGCTTACACACTTGCAATCCTTAATTATTTAAGAGAGATTTAGAGGTCTCCCTCTCTGAGTCAAAAAAGCCAAGAGGAAGAGGTGTGCAATACTTTGTGATTCACGTATGCACTGTGAGAAGGGGAGCAGAGATACCACAGAACCAGTGAAAGGCTTACTGCTAGGATCTTCAGATGAACAGTCAGACGGTCCTGCCAGGCAAAGCAGACAATGTGGGGCAGGTACAAGGTGAAGTAGATGACGCCACTGCAGGCAGCTGCCAGATTTGCTTTGGAGAAGAAGGTGCTGAACAAGAAACACTGCATTATGGTGGCTGTGGTGAATGTCAGCAGGAACAGAAAGAAGAGAAGTGGATTGCTATAATGTAGCACTTGTCCATGCTGTAAGCAAAAGGAAAACAGAAAAATTTACAAGTATTTGCAGCTTTCTGCTAGCAGAAAAGGTCAGAATTGCTATCGACATGTAATGAATAATAAGCCAGTCTTTCTTACCTAATATGACTTCTAACTCTCTCACGTATTAGTTTCAAAAACTGAGGTCATTACAAGAACAAATCCTTCATCTAACTTTATCCCTGCTCTTGGATTGTGACTTCAGGTTAGTACAATAGACTGAATAAAAATCATAACTGATCAAAAACGGACATTCTGTCCCTGTCTTAATAAGTAAGTGATTCCAAACAAGATCTGCCTTCTTGGAAACTCATGCATTTTAAATAAAACTATTTGAAATATTGCAATAAATTTTCATTTATCTCTTCTCACCATCCCCTCAATCCACTGGCTTGATGTGCAGAAAAGACAATGTAAGGAAGTGTTACAAAACACATCTTTAAAAAAAACCACAATAAAACCACAGGAAAATTATAAAGCTTCTGCACCTGGATGTTATTCAAACTGAAGTGTATCACAGCTGAGGAATCCAAGTGCAGTTTCTCAGAGATCCTTGTGTATTAACTGACCCACTGGGTGAATTTTTATCAACCTTTCTTCATTAGAGCTTTTGCGGATTAAATGCTCCCTCTCAAGAAGAGCAGGGACTGCTGCCAATTATCTAGGTAGCCCTTAAAACCAGTGTTGAGACCTATTTATTAGGTCAATTTATATAATGCTCAAATAGGTCTTTAAGGCTATAAATAGGTCTCAGCATTGTTGCAATATCCCACTGGGCCTTGGAGACTGATTTCTTTACCAACAGTGATGCAATGTCTCATAAGAATGTATTTACAAAGGTGCCTCACACTGGCATAGTGAAATCTGGGAAAGAAAGTGAATTACAGGTACAAGCACATTCCTCTCTGATATTAATTATCCCCTGATTTTTAATTAAACCAGTGTGGCAAATAAAGTAAGCTTTCTCTATCCACCCAAGCTGTAATGGAGCCACCAGGAACTACAACAACTCATCAGGACATGTTGATAAGACAGAGCAGCTTGAACCCTAACCATGTATTTATACCAGTACCAGTCCCCCACATCAGAAAATATGCAAGAGCAGTCTTCCTCATCAAAATGCTACACATTTATACGATAAAATATGGCAGCAAGCTCTCAAAATAGAGCTTGGTTCTCAGGTAATGGAGACAATAGGTAGTCCTCAGAGACAACATCTGAACTGTCCTGAAAAGTCATAAAAATTACAGGAATTCTGAATCACTGCTGCAAAAGGTGGATTGCTCTTTTAGGTTTTTGTGTTCTTGCAGTCTCTTTTTCCATTGAAATAGTTGCACAGTTTCTAAGCAGGCAAGCACTGGATATTAAAAATTAATCACATATAGTGAATTATAAGATTAAAATTATTCAAATTATTATCTCTTTGATTTAAAGCAATAATTATTTATTGGGAGATCTGCATCTGCCTACAGAAAATACAATATACAGAGTAACCAGCCTGCTGTATTTTCTATGAGGGACCTCACAATAAATCTTTACTAGTGAATTGATTGCTCTGTCTCTGCCAAGTGCTGATGCTGTTATGAGGTCTGCTTAGAAGAATGTGCTGTGATCAGAACGGGCCTCCACCATTCACATCTCCCTATCAATGGCTACTATTCTTTCTCAACAGCAAACTGGTATCAGCAGTGCAAACACAACAGAGAGTTTGAGGGTAGCAATCCTTACCATAATCAGAGCTGTGAGGAGGAGTGTGCTCAGAGCCATCATGAAAAAGCTGTCTAGAAACCAAGTGCACCAAATCACACCATTGGTTATACCCCTGTTCTTCATAGCTTCTTTCAGACGCATTTCCTTCTCCAGCACTATACTCTTCACGATCATGGAGACCGAATATATCCAAGCTAGCACCATGAAGATGGGAAAGGCGCGGTTTAAGGTGATCATGAAGCTACCAAAGCAAGAAGGAATAAATTAAATTTAGGTAGAACAGAGAAGTATTAGATGAAAAGCAAAAATGAAAAGGAAAAGGAGTGGGGAAGAATGCCACTTAGTTAAATATGGAACTGTAAATTCTCAGTCTAAACATCAATAGCATGTCACTAGTAAACCTCACAAGCATCCTAAATATTAATAAAGTAGTGGTTTCTGCATTCCCATGAGATAGATAAATGTTATTTCTATTTTACAAAGAGGTTCTAAGGGTTATTGAAGGCTATAAAATATTTGATGCTTCATGAAAATACATCTCTCTTCACAGTGAATTACCATAATGCTTTTACTATGATCTACAAAGAGAATTTTAAGACATATGTTAATGTTAATGATTTGGGAGTGTCCCTGTCTTTCTGCTCCCAAGATTCACTGACAAGAGAATTCAACAAATTAATCATTAAAAGCATCAGATGCTGCCAGCAAGGCTGCTGAAATTCATACAAACCATGAGTCAGGGTATTGGATCTAGCTGAGATAATTTTCCCCATAGCAGTCCTCATAGTGCTGGGCTTTGCATGGGTAGCTAGAAAGGTGTTGGTAACACACCAGTGTTTTGCCTACTGCTGAGCAGTGCTGGCACAGCATCAGAGCTGTCTCTCCAGCATTCTCACTTCACCACTAGGCAGGGGGTGGGCAAAGTCTTGGGAGTGGACACAACCAGTACAGCTAACCCAAACTGACCAAAGGGATATTCCATATTGTGTATGTCTGCTCAGATATAAAATAAAAGAAAAAGGAAGAGAAAGTGGGCGGTATTTGATATTTACATTTGTCTTCCAAAGCAACTGCTATGCATGCTGAATGCCTGTTTCCCAGGAAGCAGCTGGACGTTGCTGGATGGGAAGTAGTGAATAAGAATCTTTGGGATATTTTCTGGTTTAGCTTTAGTAAAGAACCTTATCTTGTCCTACGAGTTGTTTTCCATCTTAATTTCTTCTCCCTTCTTGCTGAGGAAGAGGGTGATAGAGAGGCTTGGTGGGCACCTGGCATCCAGTCAAGGTCAACTCACCACAGTCCTTGGCACCCACTGCGGGGTGAGCCAGAGGCAGTTTTCTATTAAGCACAGTATAGTTACAGTAGTTATTAAGTAGCAAGGTCCTGTGCAGGACACAGTTTGTCAGCTGCACTGTTTATCTCTTTATTTTGCTGAGTCTGGGAACACGTTAACATAAAAATGTCTCCCTGGCATTGATGGCCTTGCTGTGCTGGGGGAGTTACCTTGTGAAGAAGATGAGGGAATACATCTCCCTCTCCCTACACAGGATGGATGTGGATGGTTTTGTTATTCAGGCTCAAGTACTTGTTCACGCTTATGTGAGCTGTTTAATACTACTAATTAATACTGCTACATATTATGGGTTTGTGGAATCTGATGTCGACTGTTTAAAGGCCAAAAGCTCATAGTTCCCAAAAACAAGGAGCAAAAAGTCTTGAGCTTCCTAAATCTGAGCCCTATACAACTACATTTTTGCCATGTGCTATCATAGCTACGTCAGTGTCAAAACAAAGAGGAAAACCCCACTTTTTCACCAAAAACTCCCGAAGAGCAATCTGGTCTGCAGAAATAAAACCATGCTTTTGTGATACGGCCTGGGGCACACTGAGTTCTGCCTGTTGGTGGACACATGTAACCAGCAGCAGGCCATGCACAGCACAGCCTACAGGTTACAGTGAGGATGCTCTTACTTCACTTAAGCAGAGTCTGTGCAGAGGCAGTCACTGAGTCTGGATATCAGCCCTGAACTGCTTGTGGCTACTGCAGGCTTCAGAAAACTTTTGCACAGAAGGGGTTTCTGCCTCTGCAGTATTCTCAGTGGGGAAGAAATAGACAGGAGGATTGCCATGGTGATCTTTTATCAGACCAACACATAATGACTGATGGGAATGACAGGTCAATCTACGTGTCTGCAACCTGCTTTTGTCAGAAGTAGTAGCATTTGCCTGCACAGAGCACACTGACAGAACTATGAAAAGATTTCTCTGATGCCTTTTTTTTTTGAGAGGGAAGTATACCAGGACAGTTGGAGTATAACAGACTGCAACATTAGAGCAGGCACACTGTGAACAGGGAAGAGGCACAACTTCATTGAATCTGGAGCATGTGCTGGTTCAGGCAGTGCTAATGGGGGGCACAGCATCCACAGCCCCTCTGCCTCCATGTAGCCATGAAATCTCCAAATCTCCCCGCCCAGGAGCACAGTCTCTTTTTTTTTTTTTTTTTGTTACAGAACAACAAACCAACCCTTTCTCCTTTAGCTTCTTTACTCTGCTTTTTACCAGAGAAAGAAACTCCTAGTGCCCACAATAATGAACTGCAGCCACAATCCTGGAATACTTTTCTAGATTCATATGAGACTTAAGACCAAAACTAGTCAATCTGCATAAAAGCCATGGACAGGAATTGGGGAGAAGGTTAAAGAACATCACGTTACTGTTGAAAACTGGGGCATCCACAAGGGAAGGAAAAGGGCTGAGGTTCACAGAAACCGTGTATCCAGTTTGACTGCAGATGCTAGACATGTAGTTATAAATGGAATCCTGTTTAAGGATGTGGTTCAGATATTGGAATGAAAGAGTTTCAAGAGCCTAAGTTGCTTTGGGATTCTGCAAGGCCTATAGGTGTGCTCAAGGACCAAAAGCTACAGCTATAACTGGATATGATTAAGTCTAGGGTTAGGGTTGGGTGGTACCCTTGTTGAGATCAGAATGACTGATTCTTCAAGACTTCCAGAGATATCAAGAGAGGTACCAATTCCATTAGGAAAAACACATTCTGTTAAGTTTTTCTTTAAGAAATTATTTTGGGATATAAAGAAAGCTGGGTTTTAGAGATGTCATAAGGGAAAAGAAACTTGCTGCACTTAAATGGATTCTGCCATTAACTGAAGGAGGCAGTGTTTGTTATAACACAGGGCAGTGCTTGTGCTCAGTTTTGCTACAGACACTGGTTGTATGCTATAGCATAAGGCTTAGTTTGAGTTACATAAAAATTTTTTAAAGGATCATATTCTTGCTGGGTCCTGTGCAATCACAGGGTTAGTTCTAGAGCTGACACTGTTTGGGGTCAAAGCATTATAGCTGGGATGCCCTGTTGACAATAGATTCTTGGCTGTAATGTGAAGGTTTAGGTTAGGTTATTATTATTGCCTGGAAAAGTAAGGCCTAAAAGTGCTAGATTGTTTTTTGGATTTTGTGCAATATGCAAAATTAGCAGAAAATGGCTGCTTTTAAGGAGCTAGTGTTTCGTGTTCATTTTAGGCCTGGACATTGGATGTAACAAAGGCCAGGACTGGGATTAGGGGTAGAATCTTGGCAAAGGTGGCTTGTGGAGTCTGGGTTATGACAGAATAAGGAAAAAACCAAATTTCTTCACTTCTGTCTCAGATATTACTCTCGCATTTATACCTTAGGACATTCACAACTTAGGGTTAATTCTGGTGCTTGAGAATCTTAAACCATCCAGCAATCCAAGTATTCAAGAGAATTAAGACAAACTGCTTTTACTCACACATCATCCACAAAACATGGATATGGCATTTGCTGGAGATAAATTCCCACTGGCACTTCAGTGCTGGTCTGGGTCTTTATAATCCCACGCTCAATCATGTCTTGGAGATATGCAAAGCCTCCCCAGATATAACGTAAATCGTCCACAGGATCAGCTCTTGGACCAGGATCCCAGTACCTCAAAAGAAAATTCACATGGAAATCATTTGGGTAAACAGTGACTTTAGGGAAGCGTTGTGGGGAAAATAAATACGTTAATTAATGAATAAATTAAATAATCTTAGCAACTGAAATTGTAGGGGCACTGCCTGGAATTGCCTTTTCTAGACTTTGGTCTATCAGACCATATGGCTGAAGAAAGTGGAAGGCTCTTTTTTTTCCTTTCATTTTCTCTGCACTGGCTTGGAATAGCAATTTTGGTCAAAAATGTACATAAATTAGTCATGTAGCAGAGTAACTGTTTTAGAATAGAACTAACTGTATTTGGAATATGGTATGCTTGGAGATTAAACTGGAACAAACTGGATTGCAACTAGCAGACACCATTATATTCTGTAGACAATCCTGAGAAATTATATCCCTTTAAGTGAGTCTATTTGGTGGGGACTTGAGGAGGAACAGCACAAAAGTTCTGCTGTCCAGGTGGAGGGGAGCTGAGTCACAATCCATGTAGGACTTCCTTGTCTGTCTTTCCCAATGGTGGGGCCAACTAAAAATTTAAGCAGGTTACTGAACAGATTCTGAGCAGAGTCATCCCTTTGCCATGTATTCCTGCACCTACCCACTGCCTGGCTTGTCACAAGAGTGATACCATTCACGTTAGTGCTTGGTAACTGGAGACCGATTCTGTGCTGCACTACAAAGTAACTATTAACATATATAGCTGGATTTCATGTATGTAACTAACACAGGTTCTAACATTCTTCTGTCTCTCATATTCGTGTTATGGCAGGCAAGAACTGAGAAGAAACTATCAGGTAAGTACCTGTCTTGGATTTTGTTTGTTTTCTCCACCGCGTCTATGTCCATTCGGATCTTGTATGTCACATGTGGTGGGAGATTTCTGGTTGTAGGTTGTAGGTCTGGAAAAATCACAGCAGCCCAGAATTTGTTTTCCTCCAGAAGATAAAGGGCTTGACGAGTCAGCTGAGTTTCATTAAGATAACCTTCAAATTTATCCAAGGTCAAGCACTACAAATAATTACAAAGAGAAAAATTGCATGGGAATAAACTAGTAAGAGGTATACATTAAAGCAAACATCAGTGGTTGAAAGCAGAAAAGAAAAGTAGGTTCAGCTGAAACAGTTGCTATTTTCAGCTTTAAAAGCTTATGATGAAACTATTAAAAGTTGACTCTCTTCTCCCTTGTTCAGCCTAGGAAGTGCCTGACTGAATACTAGGGAGCCAAAGGATGACTGACCTCTAAGAAAAGCACATTGGCTGTGGACTTCAGATGAAAAGCACTTTGTCAAGTGAAGCACTGGGAAAACTCAGAGCGTACGTTTAAATTTTAATGTCTCTTAGGTATTTCAATATTCATTCCTATGTAACACCAGACAAGTAGTTGATTTATCTTACTGGTCATACTGTGTCCCTGCTGAATTCTGACACGTGATTTACCTGCTGGCTTAAGTTAACATGTTTTGGCTATTAAAAAAAAATCTTCTTTCTTAGTCTCTGTCATTACTACAAAAAGTATTCTTATCAATCCATATACAAGACAAAAATTCACAAAAATCTAAGTTCTTTATGTTCCTCCATTTAGGTCCTACTTAACAGGCATTGTAAGACAAAGACTGTGAATGCTATGAACTGTAGCATTAGTTGTCTGTAAAATTACAGATTTATGTTTGTATGTTTATCTTCTGCCCTTCAGGACTGGCAAAATATTAACAGAGAGTAGAAGTATTTGACCCCTGATGGACTGGAAAGATACTTATTGAATTCCTCTGCTTCATAAAATTCCAACAGGCTAACTTGTTTGATCTTATTTTCTCGATCACTTCTTGCAAGCCAATAACCAAAAATTAGTCCACATCAAAGGGCTCATACTGGTACCTTGTTATTTAATCTTAAAGACTCCTTTACTTAACCTTTCCCTGTGATAAATCATGTTCTGTTTCCTTTAAAACTTGAACTATCACAGCTTAATGGGATCTATATGAAAATACCTTTTTAACTCACAACAAAACAGTGCTTAAATTGATAACATTATTTTGTGGCTTTACTCTTCCTGGTTTTTGTAGGTGTTCATTTTCCATTTTGCTTCAGAAAATTGAACTACGTAGAATTTCATATCAGAAAGCAAAATAAGGCAGAAAACTCTCTGATTTGCATGCCAGAAGAGAAATGAAATCAGACTGATGGCTCATGTTGCACTAATTTTTTTGGGATATATTTATCCCACATGGTGTTAACTGAGTTCAGGAATTCAGTTTAGTTCTTGCAAACACGGCAGCGTCTGCATAACAAACCCCTCCTGTGGAACTGTGTCTTTGCAGGGTCTGGAGGATTATTTGCTGTTTCTTTATCAGGAGGAATTATTTTCGAGATATTTATTTCAGCTGCAGAAGAACTCAGACAGCTTTTCAGGGGAATCTGTGGCAAAGTACTGACAAACAACTAAACTTGTCTAGATTTTTCCTGCAGAACAGACAGTGCCTGGAGTGGGCTGAGGAGCAGCATAGGCTCTTATCCAGGCGTCCAGTCAAGGAAGCTGCAAGTGTTCAAAACAGAGAACACAAATGCTTATAGGTCTTCTGCATGAGTAGAGTGAAACCAAAGCTTGTATAACAACACAGGCTAAGACAACACTGTTGCAATAATTCACACAATTTGAAAGTGAAAAGAGATTTTATATAGTAATCTATGTGCCAAAAGCTAGAATTTATTTCTCTTAACATGAATTGCATTCAAAACAAAGGCTGTATGCTCTGCCTAGGCTTTTCTTTTTCCCCAGTGAATTCGAACTCAGTTTGTGTCTTCATAAACCTCACGATATCAAAATTCATTTATCAACCACTTGAGGAAATTTATTTCAAATCTTGTCCCAGTAATTATTTTACAATTTAAAATGGTCCAGTGAAAATGGGAAAACCAAAACCTAAATAATAAGAAAAGGTTTGGAAGATAAAACCAGAAAATAATAAAGAGGTGACTGCATAGCTCTCACTAACAGTTTAGCTGTTCTGTGGTCTAAGGTAATCAAAGGGAAGAACAGGAAATTCTTGGGGTGGTGAGGAGGAGCAGCCACTGCATAATTTGTGGGATTCTCAGCTGCATCACAATTTGCAGCAGAGACTTGAAGTCCCCAAAGACAGTTGCTGGCAACACACCTGTCCTCACTGCATACTATGCTGGTAAGGAGCAGGCTATTCCCCAAAGGGAGCTCTTTGTTGCCATTGTGTCTGGCACTGTGGGAAAACATTCTCAAGTCCTTCAACTCCGTGTAAACAGCAGACTTTAAAGAATAAGCTCATTACAAAGAACATTAGGACACAAAGATCTATTACCAGGTACAGTAACTGCTCTGGTATTATTGATGTTCCAGCACTGACCTGCTGCATGCAATATATTTCACTCAGTTTGACAAGAAATAATTCTGCTAACATGATGCAAAAAGATCATTAAATCAACCAGCAAAGCTTTGTACAAAGCCTTTATTGTTCCTTCTTGTACTAGCTGTAGGAAGGCAGATAAATTTTTTGTTCCTGCCTTCTTGCAGGAGACAAATGGTCTTTTAGACTGTACTGGATTGAAATTATGAGTTAGGCTTCGTCTTGTTGCTTTTAACTAGTACCAATTTTCTCACAAAAATCCTCAGAAGGCACCACTGAAAACAACACGCTAGAGAAGAGAAGTACAGATTCCAGGAAAGAGACAGACATCTTGTCAGAAGTGACCACAGAACAAGTGGAAACTCCCTCATTGGTTTAAATGGAATTTTGACCAGGTGCTTGAAAACCTGAAAGGGGACTTACCAAAGAACTGTTAGTTTCTCTGCTCCTGATCTTGCTGAAATTAGTGGCCTGTTGGTTATTAACACTTACAAAAAAACATTTCTTTGAGGTTTTGCGTTCACTTTCTGCCTCTGAGCATTGAAATGTGTTCAGACATTCAACCAACATTTTGAATAAAGCATTTGAGGATCATGGAATTGAACTTTTTTCATAATAGTAAGTGTTCATGTTCTTGTGCCTCTGTATTATTCTAAACACATGCTTTTAATAATGAGATTCAATTTGAAACAAATGAAGATTTTATGATTTTAACTTTCTTGTCTGTTACCACAGATCCCAGTACTGCCTAACGGGTTTTAAGATATCCTCTACAACTATTTCCAGAAGGGGCAGGGCTGAATTTACCTCCAAATACTGACTGAGCAAACGCAGAACTTGGTCTACAGCATTGAAGATGTTCCGCCAGTCAAAGTCCACCATTCCCTTCTCCCGGCTCCTTGAAGACCCATTGTGGAGAAAGTTGATTATATGTTCTGCAGTGAAGCCTTCAGCACCCATCTGGCTGTTCAGGAATTCCCTCACTGTAGGGTGCTTCAGAGAGTCCTGAAGAAACACATAATGACAGCTTTGCTACAATGATTGCATTTCCATGCCCTCTTTAGCTAGGAAGGTTTCCATTTCCATATCTCTTTCAGTACATGAACAAGGACAAAAGGGTATGCTAAGGAATCAATTTTACAAATGGGTATTTGCGTAACTGGATGTATGATCTGAAGAATGGATGAAAAGAAATTTTTCCTTGACTATGTATTGCATTGTTTCCTTGTAAGCAAGAGGATAAATGTTATAAATGTCTAATTCGATATAGAAAAATGAGGAAACCAAGTGTTTTTTCTAGTATGAACTGCTTTATAAATTTACAAATATAGTAATTGCAGCTGATCGAAATCAAATTTAAATGATGCAGAAATAAGCAATTTCCAAAAATAAATTTCTGTTTGGCCCAGAAAAAGTATGGTCCTACTGCCTTCTTTGCCTATACAGAATGCAAGGAAATCAAGTTGTCTTTTCTTGAAAGACATTTTAGAGAGAAGGGAAATTTTAGGGAAGCAAAAATTTCTGCCTTTATTAAGAAGTCATTAACCAGATTCTTGACTGCCCAGATGTGAGGTTTTGCCTCAGGGATGCTGTAATGCATCTATGACTTGCCTTCAAACTAAGCCCAGCAGCCAAGCCAACAGCCTTAAAGGCCACGGTTTCCTTGCTGCAAAGGCTGTGCTTCTGGCCAAACTTTTCAAATTAATTGTCTTCTCCGTTAATAAAAACAAAAGATGGTGAAAGGCTGCTCTTACTGAGGATCTTTGATAAGTTACAACATACACGGATCATATTCATTTGGAGGCTGTTTTGAAAGAAGTACCACAGCTGAGGTCCTACTTCCTCCCAAGCTTTGGTCAACAGACGGAGGCGTTCAAGTTCCTCAAAAGTGGAGTTTGCCTGATGAAAAAACAGCAGAAAAAAGTGTTAGAATCTAAGGAGATAGACAGAATTTATGATCCATCCAGGATTCGGTGACAGGGGAACCCCTAACTTAGAAAGCTGTAGTTTTTACCTTCAAAACTTAATCAACTTGTTCAAATAGCAGAAATTTTAATAACCATCAGGAAAAGCATCTGTAAAACCCAACCAGAATCAAAGTCACTTAGAATAAAATTCTGTTGTATATGTAATGGAAGAAACAAGTGCACATTAATCCTAGTTAACTTCAATTCCTTTAAATACTCCGATTTTCGGCAGAATTATTTATAATTTTTCCCCTTGACTATTTCTCTCCATTAAGAACTAAAAAGAAAGACAATGATGTGGGTAGATGAATGAATGGAAGGCAGCTGGAAAAGACAGATAATCCCACAGCTAAGATACTAAGACCTGAAATGCTGAGCTGCTGTAAATCTGATGTTTTCCTCTGTGAACTATGAGCAGCAGTTCTGTGCCTTGTACAGATGTCCACAGTAGTGAATTGCTGGTTATGAGGTGGCCAAAACCTGGGTCATATGCAACCTTGATTTAACTGCTCAGATTAATTTCACCCAACTTCAACTCTTTCGCTGAAGAGTCCAGGTTCCATTCTATTTTAATGAAGTGAAAATACTTTAAGATTTTGACAGATATAATATTAAACCATGATGTTACTATTGGTTTGCAATATCTCAGTGTTAGGTCTCAATAAGCTTCACAGTTGCCCCATTTAAATATTTAATGGCACAGAGCTGCTCATGTTCCTACCTCTGTAAAATAAATATAAATATTACTATATTTACTAGTGTAAACGTGGAGTCATGCCAACAAAAAGCTGCTTGAGCGAGCTGGAAAAACCATGTAGTATGGACCAAGATGGGATAAATCAGTGAAGACTTGTCTCCTGTTTTTTAAAGAGTACCTGCTCTTCCTCTGAGGACCATCAGAACAAACGGGAGTTTTGAGAAGAAAATCTGATCAGGCTGAGGTAATTGGGTCAGTATTTTTCAAAAGATGTTTCTTGGGATGCAATTTTTTAGAAATATACACTTTTGTATTTCAGAACTTCTTACATTTTTTATGATTTCCCGTACAGAAGGTGAATCAGGAGCAAAGAGAATTTTTCCCATCAGCAGGGGCTTCACAGCACTCCAGGCTATTTTGGTTAAAGGGTTTGATTCCAGGTTCTGGATCAATGCATTACAAAAGGGTGCTAAAGACAGAAAGAAAGAAAGACAGTCTTTATGCGACCCTACTTAAATCCTATCATACTAACATCCTGCAGGGCTTTTTACTGTTAGTACAGACAGTTTGAATCTGAATGAGTTAAACCACATTCTGCAGTGCAGAAGTACAATATCTGAATGGATAGAAAAGACTATTAAGTAGATATTGGAGTTGTAAAGTACACACTATGGAAATTGCAAAAGCAAACATAAATAACCATGTGAAAGTTGCTGTTATTTACATGGTATTTCAAACGGAAGGAAACGAGACAGCTCCGAACTCACTGAGCAGTTTGAGCTTTATTTGCTTTACTCCTAATGACTTAGCTCCTTTGTATTGTAGTTGATACTGATACAAAGGTGATCCTGCAGGCTTAGATGCTGAACTCCGGAACAGTTCGGAACTGTTACTACAATAATTTAAAATTAAACATTTTAATGTAAATATTTTTATCTTACCCTTGCACTATGAAGTAATTAGTTTACTTGGATAGCATTCAATTAATTTGTTTCCTGGCTGAAGAGATGGAGTACTGGGCCTTTTACAGGTCTTTGGAAGGCTCAGACATAAGTAGAGCCAAGTATCAACACAAACAGTGAAAGGTAGGAATCTCTGTAAGCAAACTGCTCATCTGTACTTTGTAACCATGCAACAATACCTATCACAGCAGAAGGGACACAGAACTACCAGCTATAACATGGGTGGTAGTACAGAAAAAACTGCTGGTGAGCTCAGTGTCGAGAAAAATTAAATAGCAAACAGAAAGGGACATAATAAAAAGATAAAGTAACAAATGGTAAAAAAGATAAAATAGGTTCCTCTTTGCATTCTGTCCTATTAAAATAGTAAGAAGTGAGGAAATAAAAGCAACAAAAATTGTTAAATTGCAATATTTTCTACGTAAAATGTAAACACGCTGTAGAATATTACTGCTACAAAATAGATGTACTTTTATGCAGGAAGATAACAGCCACCGTGTTTCCAATTGAATATTATTTGAAAGGAGAGATTTTTAAATTCCTGTGCCCCAGGACATCAAACAAGCTAAGAGAAAAAATAAAGTTTAGAAAAATATTTTGGAGAAAAGTAACTCCAGAATGCCGCACTGTCTTTTCCTGAACCTTCTTCGGGGGCATCTTGTTCTTCCTGATATCACTAGCATATAGTAGAAGATAAAACAGAGGGGCTGTCTTAATTATGATCATGCATATATTTATGCCCCCATATTAAAAGCAAATGCCTATTTCTGTCAGTTGTCAATTCCTGGGCTTCTCTGCTTCCATCTACGAAGTAAGTATGAAGTAAAATAATTTCCCCGGTCTCTAATTTCCTGAATCAAAATGTTATTTTATAAAAGCAACATTCTATGCTAGTATTTGAACATAAGGTGCACCTGTCCAGAGTCTCTTAACAGTTTGGTGGAAAAACTTACTAGTTGTATTATCATAAAGATAACCAGATTTCTTCCTTGTTGAGTCAATCCCCAGGAAAGCTTTGTAGTTGTTATCTTCATACCAGTTGAAGGAAAGCACTCTGGATCCACCTCCTTCTGGGTAGCCACAGAAAAGATCCGACAGGGAACTCACCAAGTGGCCTAAGGATTCTGGCATTCCATCTTGTAGAAATGGTTGTAGAACCATCAAAAGGTCCTGAACGCTTGGCTTCCTGGCTAGCTGCAGTAAGACAAGACTTGGTTAATTGCAGCCCCCAAAGCACGTAAGTATCTGGTGAGGTCATAGCTGTGCCCAGCTGGTAAAGAGTGAATGCAGTCAGAACCTCATCCTCTTATCTCCTCTGCCCTGGTCACAGGCACCATTTTCAGTTCTTGTTCTTTCACATCTTTTCTGAAGAAAAGAATACACTTCTTAATTACCAATGCTTATGTCCACATTTATTTTGTAATGAGAGAAGAATGAATTTTTATGGAATCAGCACTTCCCCAACAAGTCTATTTTCTTTCTGGTAAAGCAGGTAACTGGAACATAAAAACAACAAAGGAAACCAAGGACTGTGACCTATGCAGAAAAATGATATAATCTATTATTAGACCACTTACCTTTTGCACTGCTTGGGAGATATTAGACAGCACCCTCCCCCAGGCCCTCAAGTCAGCACCTGGTGAGTTTCTGTCCAACACAGTGGGAAGCTGTGGATACATAAAAAATAGAGATGAGTTTCTACATGACAACTGCTATAACAATGAGAAGAAAATCCAAACGACATCTCTGTAGCTTAAATACTTTGTGCTATTTGGAACGATATCTTATAAGCCTGTCTTATGGGGCCACAAATCCAGTACCCATGTGCAGACTTACACAGTAGCCTGTGTAAATGTTCTTTCTAATACACAGCTGAAACAAACACAGGCCACTTAAAATATATCTTGGGATTTGTTCTGCTCATCTAAGCCCACCATGCCAAAAGGTGCAAAAATGGAGGAGGAATGCAGGAACTGGGACATTTGAGAAGCTGCTTCTCACAGAGGCTATTCTTCCAGTGAGATATACAGACTCTTGGTAACTTTCAAATTCAGCAAAGGTTTGATACAGAAGTCCCCATTTGCTGTGGAGGTAAATAATTTGTAATACTTTATATTTCAGAGATTTCCTGATTTTGGAGACAGTCTGGTCCTCACTGTCTGTCAAACCTGACAGAAACCATTACTTTCCCAGGCTCCTGCAGACTGACCAAACTGCCTTTTCAGAAGTTTTATTTTATTTATCGGTGACTTAAAAGAAGCAGGTGACACTATGGTGTGCTGTCACATACCACTCTGTTTGCATCACTCCATCCTTCTTTGTCAGCTGTCTAAAGAATCACATATGCATTTGGAGCTGGCACTCTTGAGGCTTTCTCAGGCATTTCTTCTGCTATTACAACAAAATATAAAGCTGGACTTGTAGATAGCTAGGCTGTGATATTAATGAGGCAAGCCCCTAAAAAGCCTTCCCCAGAAATGCCTATACATCCTGCTGATTGCCTGCCATTCCCTTCAGTCAGTAGGTTGTTACGAAAGCAGAAGACAGCTGCACTGTGTAGGTACCTGGCAGGGAGTCACCATGGCAAGAGTTTTTATGGAAAGCTCACGTTAGCGTGTTCTGATCTGTCACTTGTGGTTCAGGCAGGAAGAACATACACAGGGCTTCAAAATACACTTTTCCTTGTCCCCTAAGGGGAACCAGTCTGCACAAAGATTATATAGGGTTCTTGGAGCACCTTTCTTAACCTGGCCTTTTTGAAACTCTGAGGGACAGGAATTGTAAACCTGTAAAAAAGCTGGGCAGTACATTGTGAATATTCATATGAAGTCCTTAAATGCTGAACATCTATCTTAGAAATACTGTAGCATTAATTCTCTGCTACTTCCAGCAAGCATAAGATATATGAAAACATAACACAATACATTTTCAGAAATGGAAAATAGCAGGTTTCAGAAGCTGACCACAAATTCTTATCAGGATTGGTAAAATCACATGGGCACAATGACTGACTATCAATGCTACAATAATCAAACTGTGTTTTGCTGGTGTGTCAATTACAGCTTCTGGCATTCTCTGTTCCCAGTTCTGGGCAACTCAGAGCTGAAGAAAATCCATGTTAAAATAATCATGATGCTACACTGCTGTGGCAGAAAAGTCCAATCAATACTTCCTATCCAACTTTAGGAGTTTTTCATAAATCCTGGCTGCTCCTGTAAAGCAAACTGACAATGTGATGCTTTCATGACATTAAATTACAAGGTGAAAACCAGCAAATTAAATTGAGTGTTGAAAAATGCAAAGCATGATCATAGGGAAAACAAACATGAAAGATGAATACAGTGATGGACTCCAAGTTTGCTATTATGAGGAAAGAGACCTTGGAGTCTTTATGAATAGTTCTCTGAAAGCACCGCCTCAGTGTGCAGAATACAAATGAAATACTAGAAACATATGCCATTTTATACATATATTTATTTATATTATTTGTATTTTATTATGTATTTTAAAGTAATAATATTAACCTATGTTTATACATATATATAAAGTGGCATAATATCTCCATACTAAACCAAGGCGGTAGACGTGATTAATTTATAGCAAGGTCACAAGTATAGTAAAAACAAGAAGACAAAGAAGGGCAATGAAAATGAACAGAGGTAGGCTTTTACAGAAAGAGTGATGAAGGCCAGTACAACTTCCTAATCTGTTTGTTTTGGGTTTTTTAAGAACAGCTCATATGGCTATGCCAACTCAAGCTGCACCATGACTTTGACTGCAGCATACAATTCTGTCATGCTGGAAGAAGCAAAGACGGAATGGGCTGTGTTGGGTATTTTCAGAATCCTCAGCAAGGTCCCTGTAGGTTTTGCCACACACTGTTTTGCTACACAGACTGGGAAGACCAGATAATATTTCAACACAAACTTTGATTTAAAAAGTGCATTTGAATCTCTTAGTTCTGCTGTACTGTCAATTTCATCTGTTTCATCCCAAAGCATACTCAGAACTGTCTAGTGTCCTGCTGATGGTAGGTTAACAATCACACATCCATAACCTTACATTTGCAGGGGAAAATCTACTAAGACCACTTGGAAAACTGGTGAAGTATTACAAAAAAATTCTCGAAGGGCAATGAAATATAAGCCAAAATAAAAATGACAACATAAGGCAGGATAATTGTGTTAATACTTACCAGCCGAAACAGCTTAAAGAAATCAACGTTTGCATACAAGGCGTCTTCTACTCTTTGTAGACTGTCCTGGGACAGGGCACACATGGCCCTGTGTACAGAAGGAAGACCTTTTCGGCTGCTGAAGATAATAAAGCGGTCCAGGAGCATCTCACTGCAAGCAATGTCCTTCAGAGTCAAGCTAGGGACACCATAGGCAAACTGCAACCAAAACCAATGATTCACTTACTGTTACGGAACTTTCAAACTGCTCGGGAACAGCAGTGTAAATCCCATGTAAATCTACTGATTTCTATAGAGTTATTCTGCATTTACATTTGTTTACCTATAAACTAATGCATTCCCATTGGTCAAACATTAAAGATAAAAATTTGGGCTTTTTCTGTTCTATGTTTATATTAGAAGTGGTAATCAGTAGATGGGTGTGTTTAAAGTAAAATGGCTTTGTAAATCCCAGCTGTATGGCTGTGCAGAGTGACAGTGAATAATTGCTGTGGGAACCACAGAATACAAGGCAATATAATAAAAAGTAGCACTGGAAATTGCTCACAAGCTAATGTTCCCATCCTCTGTCCATCTCCTTTCACAGTACAAATTTAAGAAAAACAGCTCAGAACACTGTGATGACTGTAAATGCCTACTGTGTTTGAGATGAACACAGATTTTCACACAAGAACTATGCACTGACATAATATCATTAGACTAAATGAATTTAATAAGCTGCACAATAAAGAAATTGTCAAAATCTACCCAGAAAATAGTTTACTTTAGAAAAATAATCTGATGAGCATTCCAGTCTTTAAGACATATGGATCGAAAAAACACACCACTCCTATACCAGGTCAGACACAGGTGCATATTTATTTCTTATCTAAGCAAATTAAGAAATTCATCACTACCAAAATTTTGTATGTGCAAATCTCCTATAGTTATCAGCTAAGACTTGTTTGGTGGTGCCTGTAAAGAGAGTATTTAAAAACACAGAGGAATGAGAAAAAAACTAATTTAGTTGCTTTGGAGAGTAGATTCAAAGTAGACCAAGGAGGTATTCATTAATTGCTTCATCTGTCAGGAACTATCAACCAAAGTGCAAGTGTGGCTATGGAAAGTCGGCATCCAGAATAAGAAAGGCAGAGGTAGGGAGGTCTAGAATAACATTGTATTTTATCTGTCATGGCTGCCCTGAGTTTCACCTTGTGGAGCTGCAGTTTACAAAAATAAAGGCATCTGAATTACACACAGATTGTGTTTTGGAATTATGATGCAAAAAAGAGATGTGAATTTCTAGAAGTAGATGAGAAGCACTTATCAGCACTAGACATGTACTTACATAAAGGCGTTGTTAACACAAGTTAGTGTGGAGAGAGGCAGAATGCAAAAGAAGGAATTCAACTGACAGATCCAGTCTGTCTTGCAAAAAACCTCCAAACCCACACACCCCTGCCCTCCCTCAAACTGGAACATTTGAATTGGAATTAAGTTAGTTTATGTCAGTGAAATAATTTGCTTATTTGCTCAGTCACTTATGTTCTGGGGACGTGCGTGGAAAGAACAGCATTTTTAACCATATACAACTCATTTGGCATGGTCCTCATCAGGCAGTGTCAACTGCAGTGAAACTGGGCTGCACAGGGAGGCAGCCTGGGAACCTTGCTCTGACTTGTGAAATGAGGAAACAGTGACATTTACATCACTGAGAAGGATAAACACAGAAAAAAAAAAAGAGTTGTTATTTACAAACTGTAACTGCATTTCAATAATGTTCATGAACAGATGGGATTAGAAAAACATCAAACCTCCGCCCTTCCAATTTTTCCGGTAGGGTGTGCTGCTGCCAATCTTTCCTGAACTTCTTATTGTGTTTTAATATCAGCTTTTTATCTTTATCTTAGAATGACTCAAAAAAGCAGGCCCTCAGAGGGAAACTTCAATACTTTTTTTTTTTTTTTAATCAATGTGTCACTGTTTGGCCAAAGCTGGCAAGACGAAGTCCAAATTATTTTTTCAGCTAGTTGGCCGTTTGATCAGGTTTAGCTTTCAGCTCTGTGTGTCATTTCCTGACTCCCAGGCGGCTCAGACCTAGATCTCCAGCCAGCTGTTGGCAACAGTCAGGCTTTTGTAAACAAGTTGCTTTCAGGTTGATCAGCTCTGTGCCATCAGAGGCAGGGAGAAGGGGTGTACAGAAATACGCAGGCAAACAGAGGGCAGACCGACACGAAGAACCAGAGATAAACTATCACAGCTGAGGATTAAGACAACCATAGATCTAGGGTCTAGTCATGGCTCTGAAACTTCCACCTCAACCATGCATAAGTCCAGCCCAAGCAACTTGCTTATCAAGAAGGGCTAATGGAATGAAGCAATTTATCTCCCACAGAAAATGAAGTGTTCAATTCCCACTGAAAAGAATTCTCTTGTTGTGTCTTTAAAATTATTAGATTGGTTTTTCTGCATCATTTTCACCTGAAAGAAGTATTCACAGCACTTTTTTTCCTCATAGCTGTAAATCAGCTCTGGTGAGATGATCTTGTATCCCTGTAATTACTGCTAACAAGAAAACTGTATAGAGGGCAGCAAAAGTGGTATTTAACACCAGATCCTCTCCAGCTTCCTCTAACCAATGCTCAATTTCTTTAATTTCCAGCATACAAAGAACTACACCACTTTCTACATCAGCACAGAAAATACAGCAGAAAGACTACATTCCAGCAGGTTTCAATCATTCTTTGGGTGATGGTGTTGAAAACTTCAGTCCTGCATATACTGGCAAGCAGAACTTTTAACAGCAGATGAATGAATGCCACTGGGGAGCTAATAGTCTAACACAGCAGCACCCAGTTCTCCTGACACAGCAGATCTCTGGTGTAAAAGAGGTTAGGGATGACTAGGGAAAGAGAAACCCAGCAGGATAGTTGTATATATTCTCCTTGTCACAAGCAGCAAGGAAGCAAATTTTCAACATCTCAGCTGACATGGGAGTGTGAAAATGCATAGGATGTATCAACTGACACTGGCTTTGGTATGATCTTGTGGTATTGCTTCATGATAAAGTGAGGAGAAGGGAGGGCTTCCCCAGCTACCAATCAAGAATACAGCAGATAAGTAATTCGGCTACTGGTCACACCAGCTGGAACCTGTGATGCAGAAGAGGAACTGCATGAAAGGTCATGAATGCCCTCCCTCTTTCTGCCCACACACAGTTTCAGTATTTGCATTCTATGTGGCAGGGAAACAGAGGAATTGTGTCTTTCAGCCTCAGTTATTCACTTGCTTCCACCCACACACTAATGCAGTGTAGAAATTGTTCCAGAATTCCAATTCAGCAACATTCATTCATTAATACAGCATTCCTCACAGAGCTCCCAGCCACCAGTACATGCAGAAGCAGAGACAGCCTGGACTTGGTCAGACATGGTTCACTGCTTAGCTACTTCAGGAGGGATTTGACTTGTACTTTCCACTCTGAATTTTCTGAGCAGATCTATTATTCAATCAGAATCTAAGAGAGTGGGTCTGCTTCTCCACTTCCATCTATTCATGTGAGACAATACCGAAAAGCCACCATGCTGATATTAGGGCAGAGAATTTAAATTATAAATTAAGAACCTCCAATACTTCTTCTCTCATCAGGACTATTATCTCAAAAGGATGCACAGCTGCATTATGCTTTTAAGTCAAGTCTTCCGTCATGGGGATGGATGCACTGCTTGCCAGTACTGTTTCTTGATGCTCCTCGTTATTTGGGTGCAACAACAGCACTTTGCTGTTTATTTAATAATTTATTAATATTTAATGCATATTCAAAATGTTTTTTAAAGACAAATCAAACATCTCCTCCTCTAGATTCACAAAAAACAAAGGGAGAAACGGTACAAACAACCCATAAGGCATCAGTTATTCTGGGCCCAAGGCCTTCACCGAGGCTATTTTGCACATACGACTCAGGAGATTCTTTCCTCACAGGTAATGACTCGGTAACTGTTAAACTCTACCCACCTGTTCAGGGCGCACTTGAGCATTAATAAGCTGGTAAACAACAAAATCTGTGAGGCCAACATTTTCTAGCAAGAAGGAAGTGAGGGTCTCCCCATCTTTCAAAATGTCTAGAATTCGTATTCCTCTTCCTGGATGAAAAAAAAGGAATGCACAGATCATTGAGATACCAAACAAAGGAAGTTAAAGAACAACTCATATCCCAGCTTAAACCTGCAAAAAGAATGTGCTTTGGCTCTTACACCTAGTCGTGACTAACTGGGGCTAAAATTATTTTTGCAATTCAAAATCATCTTAATCCTCTGTTGGGAAATAATAATCAGAAAATGCTGAGTGTTCTGACTCTGCATATCTGATCTCTCAAAGATGTTTCAGACTAGGGCTACAGCAATGGACACATTGAAAGCAGCATTTGAAAGTGTCTGCCTTTTCCTGATGTAAGGCTTTATTTTAAATGTTCAGATTCAAGTATGCTACTGTTCTTAGTGTCCTTTCTTCTGGGCCTTGTGTAAATAACGTTAGTCAACCCTTTACATTTACACGAATTTATCACTCGCTGTCAATCAATTTTAGTTAGTTAACCTTATTCTCTAGCATTGTAAAAGTGACCCTTGAAAATCTTCCATTAGAAAAAAATCAATTTCTTTGGAGAAGCATAAAGTGTAGCTCATGCTTCATATTAAACTAGATTAACAACTGCTCTTCAGGCAAACCAGTGAGACCACCCACTGTTAAATCAGACACATGTAAAAGGCCACTGAATTTCCCTAATACTGTCTGTAGCAATACTCAAAATACTGCTGTCCCTAAAGTCAAACAGTTCCAATCTTTTTTAACTTGTCTCTGTAACAAATCTTATCAGTGAGAACTCTGCCTCAATATGGTGCAAGACAAAGCTTGGAAACTTAATGTTGCTCATGTACATAGAATACTTAATATAACTTCATTAAATTATACCTTTATTAAAGGTACCTCACACAGCATCAACAGACTTTGGTAAAGAATGCTTGAAAAGCTCTAATTCTTCTAGTTTTTAGAACAGGCAACTGAAACTGACAGGAGCAGTGTGTATCCTATTGACACAGGGAATATAACTTCAGTTTATTTCTAATAAACATGCACTCCATTCTGTGACCTGAGTCTTATCAGAGTTTGCCAACTAACTTCCACAATTCCATCTGCACTAAGCATGTTCTGGCCTAAGGCTGTAGGGCCTGAGGACTTCTTCAATTGTTCCTCCACATATTTATTCAAGCAGTAAACACTGAAAACAATGGCAGGGGTCTGTCCCTCATATTCTCACTGCTGCCTTTCCTGGCATCCAGGCAGTGTGGAGGAAAAAGCACACCACAAGAACAAATCTCATCAAAAGTGTCAGTGCTAGGGGAGACTGGCACAAGGAAGGAGGACTCAAGACGTAAATCTGATTTCAGGAATCAGCAGAAGGAGCAATCGCAACTCTGACATTTGCAGTTTTCCTTGCTCAACTTTGCAGCTATTCTATTCAGATTGTTACTTACAAGCAACAGTAGTAAGCTATAAACACAGACAACTTAAATGGCGAATCTTACTTTTTCTGTATGAAGAAAGATGGTAACTCATATTTTATTAGTCAAGCTCAAGAACTGACTTTTTAAATTTGTTTTGTATAATAGGAAATTCCAAACTTCTACTTTTTTTTAAAGTAAAACAATTTTAAAACCCGCACAGATTCTCAAAGGAACATTAACCTTACATTTCATGGGACTGGGGGAGGAACGAACTCAATTTTTCGTGAGCAACATTGATATGGGATGCAAAGGCAACTTCCTAAACCATGGCACGTGGTCCCTTAGCAATACATAGCAAACCCATGGCATGCTTTTCCTCGCCTCTCAATAGTCAGGTTTGATTTCTATGGCTGGGTACAAACAACAGCTCAGATTATACTCAAGTTCTTGTTGTTTACATTCTGGGGTATTTGGTTATCTCACTGTTATTTACAATGAGATGATCCCTTTTTTACTTCTAGTTATAAACCTCTGATAGGGTAGTGGAGCATGTGTATCAGATGGTTTGTACATATCTTATCAAAAATATATGGAGAGTGACTATTTAATTTTAATAAGAATACTATTCCTGTGACAAAGGATTTGAGAATGGGACAGATCAATTCACAAAGACAGATAATTTTCATACCTTTAGTTTTAGGAGTAGCTTTTCAAATTCTGTACTTCAAGTCCAAAAACTATTATTATACCATTCCCTATTTTCTCCAGGACTGTGTTTTGAGTGTGGCAGGGTGTTTTAAATAATAGTTAATGCAATGAATTTTCAATTTTCAATCCTGTTTAGAAGTGTTCAATGCTTTCTCTTTCTAAACAGATCAAGAGTTTCCTTCTTCACTGTTCCAAACCTGTTTCAGCTAACACTGTGACAAAGTACCTCTAAGCACTTCTCTGGGTTATGCTCCTGTCATGTATTCAGACACGTTCCTAATTTTCCATTTCTTCTGCATCTTCCAGTGACACTTTCTCACTGCTTCTGCTTTTACTGCAGTAATAATTAATGAAATTTCTTCAGCCACATTTTACTTTGTGTGGTGAGATACCCATTATCCTTTTATGTTTTGAGTTCTGCCTACTGTTATTTAAGTAAGATGGTTGTAGAACGGAGCTGACTGCCTCTCTTTTCTCTTAAATGACAGGTATTTGTCACTGAACAGATTTTAACTTACCCTAACAGTAAGCAGAGTAACAGCTACATGTGACATATATTATAATGTTGCCAGCCTACAAAGTAACTACTATCCAGCTCTCAGAAGGAAAAATGAAATAGTCTAAAGGATATAGACATAACAATTACCTGCAATTCTTTCAGGATTAGTTCTCATTGTTTCCATAAACTGAGTCATAACGATCAGTTCTTCCCAGATTCGTCCAAGGTCATGGATTTCAGAGCCTTCCAGTAAAAGCTCCTGAGCATCTTTATATACCCTTGCAAGGCTGAGAGGAGAAATAACGAAGAAACAATAATTTAAGACTGATGACTCTTGAGAACCTTTCAAGTCAAAAAACCCCAAAAAACAAACATACAAAAAAACCTAAAAAAGAAAAAAAAAAGAAAAGAAAAAGCAAAGTTGACTCTCTCTGTATTAGGGATGAGGAAAAAAAAAAGTTGTTTTGTCCTCAGTTTCACATAGTCTGGGATTCAGTTAGATTTGAAAGTCCACAGAAGGTTTAAGAGGGCTACTGGTGTTGCAGAAGGTTGGCCATTCACACATTTTCTTCATTGGCCATGTTGGTCTTGCTGTGGAGACAGAATCTTCCCCAGACAGCATGCATCTCACAGTTATGGAGCAAATCTGCCCTGGTTCTAGCCCAGGCCCAGCTCCAGCAGCTGAATGGGGCACTCTGGGCACATGCAGCCCTGCTCAGCCTAGCAAGTGACATGGAATCATTCACAAACAGAAACATCCTTCCCCTCTCACATCAGTCCCCTCCAATTTCTTAGATGCCTTCAGAATATTTCTTCAAGGAGCAGCAGGAAAACACAAGTAACAAATGGTCACAGGCAGCTGTTCAACTACTGGTTCTGGGTTAGAACAGGCAGATCAAGCAAGGATGCAATCAGTTGCTGTATTTATGAACGAGCATGAAAAATTCTTATTATGAGGTAAGGCCATTACACTTTTTCAACAGTGTTATGTTTTTCCATGCATGCAACAGTATATCTCAGTCCACATGACTCATTTTAGCTTACAGGAAACAACAAACAGGAAGGACCAAATTCTTTCAGAAAACACAATGTATTTACTTCTGCTGTAATGCACTGAATATACTGGGACTGACACAGTGACAGTTTGCTCTGTAACGAGCAACCTAGAAAAGAACCCTCTTGCTTCACGGTGTGTTTGACTGTATCCCACCAAAAATGTTCAGCTGACTATTTTAAACCCTCTTCACTAGGAACAAAAGGTCAAATTAAGTCCAAGTTACAGACTTTCACATGACAGGAGCTTCAATGGCCTTCATATTATTAGCTCATGAATTTTAATCATTGGATGCTCCAAAGTGGACTTTGCAAAGAGAGATTTGGAGCATTTTTTTATATTTAGGCTGACAGGAGGTTTTTCACTCTAAGGGTCCTTGTCTGCTATATTTTCTTTCATGACTCAGCTGTAACAAACAATGCAATAAAAACACTCCTACAGTGCTTTTTCAGTAATAGTCTGGAAATCTCCCATCCTCCTATTTCACAAACAAGCTTAGTATCTCAAGTTTATGTGCTGATTAAAGCCTCACAAGTATATAGCCAAAACAGGTGCTACCTAAGAAGTGGCAGTTCTTATTTGCTGCTACCTCATCAGAGCTCTCATTCAGAAGGGACAACTCTAGTGATGAGAAAAGAAGGCTTAGGGGTTCCATGCTCTTTTATCAAAAAGGTTTGTCCCAAGACATTCAGTAAGCAGTCAACAGTAGAAGGCGTGGATTTTATTAAGTGAACATGTGTTCCCTAGAGACTAGTACTGAAATCTCTCTCTAAAAAGCCCAAAACTATCATTGGGGCCTCTGTTTCAACTTTGCTGACCATTGCTAGCATGAAACCAAAGTGCTAGAACTGAAAATTTTTGTCTTCCACTGTTTGCACACTAGTATATTACTATCTTCCCTTTTCATTCACCACAGAAGAATTCTTTAAAATATTCCTTGGTGCAGTGAGGGACCTTTCTAAGCAAGGTGAGGATACTCCATCCTTTCTCCTTGCATCATTCATGTCCATGAACATCCAACAGGTGCTAAGAGCAAGCTATTAACAGTTCCCTAGCAGGCCTGCATTGCTGCAACCCAGTCTCACACATAGGGCTTTGCTTACATGGAATTTTTGTAGTTGGACACTACACCTGGACCTTCTCCGGGGGTTGTGCTGTGGAAACAGGGATTGTTCATGTTACAGAAGATGCCATGTAACCATGGCAGTGCTCCCGCTGATGGCATCGCCTTGTTTGGGAAGTGACCTAGAGCATCGAAACACAAAATATAAATTGTTAGGTGTCTTTTCTAATGCAGCCTTTGTGAATATAAATAGCAAGATAAGTTGGCTCTCTACAGAAGGAATGTGATAGGAATAATAAAAGTTTATCTTTTACTAAGAAAAAACAAGTCACCAATATAAGCAATATGGCTATTTTCAACAGAAATGAATTCTGAGTAATGTGAGGCATTTTTAAAATATGTAGTGAGGTAGTACTTTCTCAGTAACAGAATTCCAGAAATCCAAAACTTGATAGATAGAACCTTGAGACCTCATGTAAGTCTGACCAGAAAGCATCTCACAGGAAAACTAGACTTTTTTTTTTAATCTCCTCACTGGTAATTCTCACACTACATGGCTTTAAATAACTAAGCTACTCAAACCAAATTCTGTTCTTTTGCCACTGGACAGTAACAGTCCACAAATAGGTCCCAGTGGCTCTGTCTGAGAACACCTGGCCATTACCTACAACAAATCAGATCATGATAACATCTTAAACATCCTTACATTCATGTTGACGATACAGTGGATTAGCTTTCCTCAGCCAGACAAGTGCCAGAAACAATGACAGAGGCCATACAAGCTCCACTAGAAAACGAAGCTGGAAAAAAAGAAAAAAAAATTAAAAATAAATTTTACAAATAGATCACCATAGAGTCACTAGGTGGATAAAGGGATGAGACCTCTTCTCACAGCAGAAGTGCCCAGTGCAGCATGTGCCCATGGCTATCCTTTGCCTGTTTCACCATTTGAAAAGGATACCCAAAAGGGCAAGGATTTCATCAGAATGCCATGAAGCATCACCATTAACTCAGTGCTCAGTGGCTTTTCCACCTGTTCTAAAGAAATATCTAAGCATCCTGACTGAGGTAAAAAGAGACAGCAGGTAGTGCTTGACTCTACAACAAGGATTAGATATAACAGAGAAAAGGGGTTTTTTAATCCACACTTTAACACTGTTGGGCTCATTAGCAGGCTGTCAGTACACTGGGCTTACCCAAAGGTAAAAGACTTCAGCATAAGCTTTACATTCTTTGACCTTTACTTTTGCTTCTTTTTGTCATCATTCATTTCAATGTTACTAATTTCCTAATACCTGTAGAAATTTCTGTATTAAGATCAAACACCTTATTCAATAACATAGAAGACCCCGTCAAAGGCCACTTTGTTGCCCAGATCTTTCAATACACTTAGAACAGTCCCCAGCTCCCGTGTCATGACAGAAAATCAAGGGCGCTGCTTTACCGCAGAGCAACATCCTGCCTGCTTTTCAGTCTGTTTCCTCCAGTCCTGTGTTTCAGTTTGTTTCACTGCCTCTGTGTGTTTTGGCACAGGTTTGAAACTACAATCCTTTGATCCTGTAACACAGGCCTTGGGCTCTGAGGAACAGCAATGGGATTTTTGCATCCAGACATGTGGCACTTTTTTGCTCCTCCCTGTAAAAGCCAGGACAATTTACCTTCAGAACCGGGGTTGTAGCACATACACAGGAAAGTCCTCCTTGCTTCTTTACCTTTGCTCCCTCCTCCCCAACCAGGTACCAAATATGTAATAATAATGCACATAGCAGCAGAGCCACAAACACGATGGGTTATATGTGAATGTTGTTTTGGGCAAAAGGCACTCCACAGCATAAGAACGGTTTTTTTGGAGCTGCCCTGTTTTTCCAATATAACTTTGTCTAATAGCTATACTTAAGCACAACATATTCTTACAGCAAAAGGGTAGAAAGCTTTATATGAGGCAACAATTTGTTATTTCATATTTTTCATCTTAAGGATTTCTTTCTTAAAATAGAATAACAAAAAACCCACCCACCACCACCTAGGAAGCTATGCATGCCTGATCTTTTAAAATCCAGACAAAATCTTACCAGCAGCAAAGGGCAGATCACACAATTATTAGAGAGGGAGAGCTGAGCTGCTGTGCACAGCTCAGAATACAGTGTTATACACCCTTCCCAGTTGGGTCCACAAGGTCTGATCAACATCCATTGCCATCCATTTGGTAAGCCATTTGGGACAAGCGCTACACACACGTAAACTCAGAGGGGCAAGAACAGGCGAGACTCTTTGGCCCACCTTTGCTGCAGAGTTAATCTGCATTAATGCTCAGATGTTGATTCTTTCTTCATCCCCAGGAAATCGTCAGACTTGAATTTGGTTATTACTTTCTGTCTGAGTTAACTAGTTTGGCAAAGATTGAAGTCTAAAGCCCAAGGGAAGCTTCTTTCAACCTGGTACACAATGTGTTGTGTGGTAAGGACAGATCAGTGCTGTCAGCCCTCTGATTCTTTCCTGTGGACACAAAGGTGTCTCAGAATTCACTAGAAGTATCAGAAAGCAGCCCATAAGCCTGCAGAACCACAAGATAAATAGCCAGAAATCCCAGAAACATGCACAGAGAAATGTAATATCCAGACAGAGCTGTAATGGAGCAAGCACACTGGTAAGACCATATAAATGTGACAAGCTTGAACTGGCTGTGGATCAGCTGTTGACTCTGCAATGACGTCTTTCCTCTTGTGAAGTAGATTAGACTAAATGATGAACTGGAGTAGAAGATTGCATGTATCTCCATTTATGGTACTGCATGATGGTTAACAAAAAACCAGTCTGATTTTCCCAAAACACGTTTTATAGCTACCTTTCACAGTATAAATTTTTGGTTTGGCTACTTTTGGCTACTTTTCCCTGTGAAGACAAATAAGCAGGCAGGTTTATATTCTTAAACAAGAAATTATTTTTAATGACTCTGCTGTAAAATATTTTACTCTTCAGGGTGGAGAAAATATTTCTCAGTCGTAGATTAAATCACTGTGCTTACAAGCTAGGAATGGTTGTCAGAGAAGAGGATTTCTAGCAACACCTGGAAACACTAATTATAATTTTTAAAAATTCTATAGGAAAAATTAAACAAAAAGAGAAGACGATTCCTGAAAGCCAAGCTGGCACTTTGTGTCTCATATCTAAGCAGATTTGCACAAATAACACAGTATTTAATATACTGAAAATACTGAAGAATTCTACAAATATACATTTGTTAAAAATTAAAAACCAGTGGCTTCCACTTCTCTCAGTACATACATCTGAAGATCAGAAAGACATGGATTTTCTGTTTGGCATTGTTTTTTCTGAACTTGAGAACCAAACTACCACAGTTCCTTGACAACCAGTAACTGAAATCCAGCTTAAAAAGGGGTCCTTAACTCAAGTATGAATTGGCAATTTTGCATCAGCTCTTGATGACAATGTACATTGTGGGAGAAAGTCTGCCAGGAAGCTATGAAGGAAAGAACATTCAAATTGTCTATGAAGAAAATGACACAATCCTGTGATACTGGAAATTTCAGCATGTGAGCCATTCCTATTGACTGAAATCAGGTCAGCACAGGGTAAATATTTCAGCTCATCCCATGGTTCAGTTTGACCCTATTAAATTGTTATTATGGCAAAATTGTTTGCATGACTGTTACAGTCTCACAGATGACATAATAGACCTTTAAAATGATTTTTCATTTGAAACAGGTAGTCTGTATCTACAGGACCTCAGAGAAAAGAAATGGAAACCAGGTAAAGGGACTTTTTTTGCTAGGCAGAAGTAGTTGAAGTTCATCAGATAACTAAGACCCTAGTCTGAAGTTTTGTTTCACTCTAAGAAAATTTAGCTTAAAGAAAAAATAAAAACAGCAGTGAAATTAAGGTGAAAATTAATAGGTTTGCTGTAAGACAAAATATCGTAAGATCTAAGAGGATTTGAAAGTACTTAAAATACTTCTGGCTTTTGCTTTACTTATGTCATTCAGCCATACTAAAAAGGGCAAAATCTGTGAGAACTGTAAGGTCCTAACTAGAATCATGTCTAAGAGAGCTGAGTGTGAAGAGCAAATATAAAATTAGGAATCAAACCTCCATGAGCTGAATGGTGCTCATGATGTTTTCTAACAACAGATCTTTTTATGTGAAAATACATAAATATTACTACCCACTACTCTTCTGGTAGACTATATTATTTGTCGAAGAAAATCCCAACACTAGTATTCTATGTTTGGTCTGTAAAGAGCTGCTCTGCAAACCAGACAAGATGCCAGACAATAGGACCATACAAAGATCACAAGTGATTCTTTGGGGGACTTGAGAGTCTTACATGCTGATAAATGTACCAGTCACTTAATCCAGTGGAGTGCGTGGTTCAAACCTGAAATCCAAAGACCAATACTTTACCTTTTGTCTTTTCCGAAGGATCCAGTTCTTCCAGAGTAGAAGTCTGACTTGCCTAAAGAAGGTCATTCTTCTGCATCAACACTTCTGGTTAACCTGTTGCAAAGGATGCATTGCCATTTCTCAGCTGACAGCAGAAACAGACCTTAGAGCAAAATAATAGCTTTCTGTTCTTATTTTAAGATTATGTTATCACAGAGATCAGTTCCTTTCATTGTCTGCACCATTTAATTTTGCACTTGATACACTATCGTGCATGAAAAATCGTGAGTTTCCTTTGTTTGGAGGCTACTTCCTGTGACACATTTATCAGCACCAAAAAGCAGTAGAGAGGAAAAACATCTCTTTCGAATAAAAAAAGTCATTAGCATTGAATCTGGCTATTAACTTGGACTTGCATGCAATGAAGGCAGTTAACTGTTGCATCATTTATCACAATACTACGTTTTCAAACTTTTTTTTTCCAAGAAAATATGGATTTACTACTAGACATTAGTTTATATAAAACTGTTTAGTAATTATGATACAATTGGGTTTACCATTCGGACATGATAAAATATATTGATTAACAGAGTCTGATATGGATTTTATAAAAGCAAATCCATTCTGTTGCCATTATCTTAAAAAAATACAGGATCTTCTACTTTTTTGTTTTTAAATTCAGCAACTCCCATTACATTTTAGTAGAGATACCACAGAATTTAAACCATTGTATGCTCTGTTTTTCAGGTTCATGAGTCATTATAGTCACCAGGAATTTTTACCTTCAAAAGGAAAAGGAAACTTGACATATAAATCCAAATATCAGATACATGGGCCTGTTAAAAAATAAACAAATCATTGAAATTTGCTACCTGCGTCAACTTCCTAATTTATTGCTGCTTTATGGGATCTAAATGATTGAAGAGTAGTTTCTTTATCAATGATTAGTAACTGGGAGAGTGTGGAAAAGGAAGTCAGATATTGGAAAGCACACTCTGATTATACAAATGGTGAAGTAATAGAACTGATTTTATGGGAAGACTGGGGTCCTCCATTGCAGATTACTCAAACCTCTGCAAGAAATTACACGGGTAAAACCACTCATGGATTAGGTAATTTTTTTAAGTCTCATTTGTCACTATTCTTCTAGAATTTTGTTTCTGGAAATTATATTAATTGAACGAGATTTTGTCTGATTTTAAGAGACAAGGTTTGGAAAACATGTCAGGATATTTTGGCCTAATGTGTCAACAAAGCAGTAGTGAAAAACATTAGATAAGAGATTTGATTGTTTCAGAAAATCATCTCAGGTCTACATTTTATGAACTGAAAAGGAATTTCAGCCTCAAGGGAAGAGGTGGCCAGCACTAGGGAAGAGTTGGCATCAGCCATGACTAACCCTGGTAGAAAGCGATCCTAAAGAATGTGCAATCTCTTCTGATATACCAGGCTTGAAAGTGATTGAAGCAGGATATTTAAGGCCAAACAGTAAGAATTGGCTGTGCTGCTTACTGGGGATCAAATAATAAAGCAACAGTTCTGCATAAAGAATATTCATGCAAAACCAAACTTGGAGCATTTTCCAGATTTTGCAGATTAACAGTTTCATGCTATTTTCAGTATCCCTCCACCAACTCTGCTTAAGTTACAGAGCAAGAAATAAGACTAGCTACAAAAAGCTACTGCTGTTGTGAGGAGTAAAAGGGACTAACACCTGATGAAGAAACACACTTCTGGGGTCTGACAGCCTCCCACTTTGAGCTGCCAACAACAGGCAGTCAGACAGCTTTCTGACACTCTTTTGTAGCCCAGGGCTCTTGAACCTGTTGCTGAAAAATGAATCCTACAGCTGAACAAATGAGGAAGAGAGTTTTGCACTCCAGCTCCTCTTGCCTTCCTCTAAACCCCAGATGGATGCTGCAATCTTTCTGCAACAGCTGTAAAAGGAAATCCAAGCCTTTGTGTCAAGGCCATAAAATCTGTAGTCTGCCAATGGCCCGGCCTCTCCTCTTCCTCCTGATGGTTCTTTACTGAGCCACCCATCGTTAAGAGTTTCTGTCTCAATGAGAGATCCCACAGCACTACAGAGTGTCGTAGCTTATGTTTCTAAGTATGAATTAGTAGCAGCTGTAGCTAGAAAATTTGTTGTGCAAGGCCATGAATGAGATGATGACTGCCAGATAAAATGGCTGCTACCATTTGTTTTGAAAAATATAACTATTTTTCTGAGGCTAAAAATATAAGTAGTAAAGAAGCCAAACCCAATAAACCTTGGTGGGAAAAGAAGGGCAGTAAGTCAGGTTATACCGATTGTGCTTGCTATGTAATCTTTAAGGTTTTTTTACATTGAACCTTGCTAGTTATATTTGTTGATACTGACAGGGAGACATTGCTTATAAGAGAAGCAACTCAATGACAGACAATCTAATTAATATGCATAAAGGGACAAAAAAAACGCTCTCCAAGAAAGTGACTACTAGATTGATTACCAAGGTTAACACTGTGCTACATGAGTCAGAATTTAAAAGTACTTATAATAACTATTTAAGGTATGACATTAATACATGAAGTTCAATCAACATACAAATCTTTCTTAAAGTTTCTACATTGCTCACCAGATGCACTTTAGGACCATCTCTAATTTTAGGATGAACAAAGATACACTTATATCTCCCCAGACTGGTTTGTTTATAAAACCTTCACTGGGAGCTAATGGGAAAGAATCTTGCTTTCCTAAATGGAACAGCTTCAGGGATGTGAGTTAACCTTATACTGCTTTGAAATCTAAATTAGACAGGTGAATATGAGACAAAACTGTAGGGAAAGAACAGCTTAAATAATGCAGTCAGAAGACACCGGACAGATAAACCTCAGAATCTGTAGCAGCACAGAATAAGTAAAGAATAATTAATTTTCAATCCTGAAATGTCCTTTCCTAGCTGGGCATTACTCAGATAAACTAACAGATTCAAGCTCTACTACTTTACGTAGAGCAAAACACTATAATAAAAAGGAAGAGTAGAATCATGATAAAGAATAGTACCTAGTAATAATGTATGGAGAACTCCACTTGGACTGAGGAGGTAGATGAACTTCTGGAGTGATTAGTCATGGTGGAGATGTATCTTCACTCTTTAGAGGCAGCGCCCTGCTCATGAAATCAGTGGTGGCTTGGGACTGCTGCAATCAGAAAGAGCACAGGCACCAAAAGAAATTCAATTTCAAAAAAAGAAGTTTATTTACATAGATAACAACACTCTCCTAAAATCAGAAAAAGACCCCTACACTTATGAACTGAGTGAACACTGAATTCACTATAGATTTTCATCTGTAAAGGGCATCTGAAACAGCAATGCAGCAAAACCTCCCACCCGTGCTCATGCTGGGCAATGACTCTGTATAAGCACTATCACAGCTTCCCTGGGATTCTTCTTCCAAGTAGAAGCTGAACAACAATCCAGCCTTCATTATTTAAAAACATTTTTAAAAGGATGTGGCAGTGCTTGCCTGTTTCTTTCCCCTTCACAGGGCTTTGGGGACACCTTTGAGACTCCTCCACAAAACTGCTTCACTGAATTTAACACTCTAGATTTCCCCCAGAGCCCACTGCAGCTCTGACAGCAGAGCACTGCTTTCTGCACACTGCTTCTTTCCCAGCACCACTGCAGGGCCTTTGAGCCCCTGCACACAGGTGCCACCTAAACCACCCACTTTAACTTGGCTTCTGGCACAAAGGATGACAAAGCACAGGATCAGGCCATCCCTGTGTGCTGAAAGGTGAGCCAGCAGGGAAGAAGACCAGCCTTGGCTGAATAGGGCACTTTCACTAGAAGTCAGGGAAAAATAGAGTTTATGACTTTTGGAAGAAGGGGCAGCCAACTCAGGAAGAGTACAAGGCCATTGTTAGGTCACGTAGAGAGAAAATTAGAATGGCGAAAGCTCAGCTAGAACTCAAACCGGCCACCGCTGTGAAAAATAATAAAAAGTGTTTTTATGAACGCATTAACAACAACAAGAGGGCCAAGGAAAATCTCCATCCTTTATTGCATGCAGAGGGAAACATTGTAACCAAGGATGAAAAAAGGCTGTGGTACTTAATGCCTTCCTTGCCTCAGTCTTCAACATGAAGATTAGTTATCCTCAGGGCAACCAGTCCCTTGAGCTGGCAGACAGGGATGGGGAGCAGAACCCCCCCACAATCCATTAGGAGGTAGTTAGTGACCTGCTGTGCCACTTAGACACTCCCAAGTCTATGAAGAGAACGGGATGCACCCAGGAGTACTGAAGGAACTGGCAAAAGNACCAAGGAGTCCTGAAGGAACTGGCAAAAGAGCTCCCCAAGCCTCTCTCCATCATTTATCATCTGTCCGGGTAAACCAGGGAGGTCCCAGATGACTGGAGATTGGCCAGTGTGACAACCATTTGCCAAATGGTCATAACAGTCCCGGGCAGTGCTACAGGTTGGGGGAAGAGT